>JAWWLV010000001.1:62932890-62949155 GCA_035041135.1 Platyrinchus mystaceus | reverse complement strand
TTTTTTTTTCTGTCTTTACAATTGTTTGGACTCTGCTCCTACTGTAGTTTCACTGCCTACACGTTTGATAGCTATAAAATATTTAATGCCAGAGAAGAAAAAGAAAAAAACCCAACCTCTTTCTGTCCTACTTTATGTTCTACTACTGTCACTAACTCTTACAAAAGAAGCATCTTACAGTCTGAACATAGGTCTGCAGAGGGAAAATATCTGAGTTAACCTTTAAAGACTGTAGGTAGTTGCTGCCTTCTCTGTCAGTGAAATGTACCAAAGGAAACTTCCTTACGAATTGTTTTTTGAAGTTACACAGGGTAACGTGTCCCTTAACAAGCCAAAATAAAGATATACAAACACTGAAAACATTCTATTCTTGAAAATATTATGAAATCTTCTGCACAGATGGACTGAGAGTTTAATTACAGCAACCTCTGAGTGTCATAGATATCACTGTTCTCTTAGAGCTGGAGAAACAGCAACAAAAATATCCATCAGAAACTAGTTTGACAGATCTATATCAGTTATGATTGCAACCAGATGCTATTTTATTTATGTCACCCAAACATCCAAAAAATGTTGCAATATCCTTACTACTGCAAGGATGTCAATTTTTAGGTATCCAGGGAGGTATTTAAAGTACAGAAGCAAAAAAAAAGTCAATGTGCAAAGGCACAATTAATGATTTAGTTTACTTAAAATGATGCCCTGAGTACTCGCTTTTTTGTAACGTGGAAAAAACATACACACCACTGAATTCTCATTTGAGAATCCCCACTGTTGAGATGCTGCATCTCCACTGAAGAATTCCTCTGCAATAGCATTCTAGTAACAATCTATGGTCCCGTATACAGAATTGCAATATGTTGATATGCATTTTTCTAATATAGAGCTAAATGCTTTGTCAAGACTGGAATGAATTTTACTGTGTTGAATATGAATGCAAATGACATAATACTCCCTTTGTTTCAATGTTTTCCTTACCAAATACAAAATCACTGTTTGCTATTAAAAAGTAAAATTAAAAAAAAAAGAAAGGGGACATTTTTCATAATGAAAAATATCTTTCCAAAAACCATATGTAATGAATAGTAACCTTTGTAGGCATCACTGTGCCACAGTGGAGCAAAACAATAACTGTTGTGAAGAAAAGCACTCAATAAAGTAAATATCACTGTACTGATTTTGTGGAATAGTATATGTATAATGTCACAGCAGATGGTATTTTAATTATCCTCAAAATAATATACAACACATACGTGGCTTAATCACACGACAGTAAGTATTTGTAGGTCCTGCTTATTTGTATGTGGGTCCTACTTGTATTTCAAGAATCAGTGGGGATTTGCACTTCCCTTCAGCTTCTACAGTATCTAGCAATAATTAGGGAAATGTTTAAATAGGTAAATGCAAACAGGCTGAATTTATTCCAGTGGTGCTTAGAGGCAGCTATGTGAGACAGCTATAGTGGGGAAAACAGTTACTTTGATGTGGCACTCACTGTGCATGAGGTAGAATACCCAACTATACGGTATAGCTTTTGGTCAGAAATGTTGATTTGCCATCACTATTTTAATTTGTTCACAGGGTGACTTAGAATCAGGATGAAATGTTTGGTTTCTGAGGAAAATATGAGGGCAGTTTTGTTTTCAGAATGCTGATCAAAGTTCAAACTACATTGGTTAGTTTATGTTATTCACTATAATGTAAACTGTGCAGAAGGAAGATGAAGTTCCCTCTGTAATTTCTACTTTAACACTTGGAAAATAACTTAATCTAGAAAACATGCTAAAATTTGTTTGCAAATATGACAAAAAAGTGTCAGTGTGTTGCTGAACAGAAGTGGAGTTAAGTGCTTCATGTTCAGCATGTACACTTAAACAAAGACCATTCTGCACTTCTCAGATACTTTATTCCTAAATGCAGATGTTTTGTAAAGTTTGTAATTTTAAGACTTTGGTATTTTCATGTTACTATCTTGTTTAAGGATTTGACATAATTATTATATCTCCCGTGTGTTTTATGGATAAGACTTATATAGCCAGGTTCTTCTTGTAACCACTTTTAATCATTGATTTCTAAAAAAGCAATTACAAACTCCCTATCCATGGTAAACATTTAACCTCTCATGTCAACAGGGCCTATCTTTGTTGTTCTAAAGAGATTTTAGCTGTGAAATGCAGATAGATTGAATTAAGTGTTTCAGCTCCCTGGAAATTTTATGAGCATCCTACCAACATCAGTCTAATCAGAAAACTATTTCCACTCTTCTGCCTTAAATAGCGTCAGTCCAGGATGTGTATAGGGAGGGGAAGAATTGCTTTTACAAATTTCACTACCAACTGTCCCTCAAATGGTACAAAGTGACATTGCTAGTGAATAGAAGGTGCTGACTGTTATCTGTGCTTAATAGCATCTCTCACTAGCCCCCATTCAGCTGCCAGTTAGCACAAAGCCATGTCTGCATGACTTTTAAAGGGTCTGCATTAATACACCCAGACAATCAATGGTTTCTGCCCCTTCCACAAGGACACTGGTTTGTTACCATTGCTAGATGCTGTCAACAGAAAATGACACAGGAGTCACAAAAGGTAAAATGGTGTCAATTTAATCAGTGAACAGACAAAAGGCAAACAATGCTGCCCTGGAAAGGAGTATAGCAAGGAGACTCAGAGGTTGGCTTAAGCCACACTTGGCAGGTCCCAGTGAAACCAGATTGAAATTCAATGATACAAAATCCAGCAATGTGACACACAGGCTGAGAGCTGTTGTTTCCATTCAATTAAAATCAGTGACTGCTGCTGGCATAAAATAAATTTGACAAAATACCAAGAGAATCTTTATTGTAGGTCAAACTATTTTCCTTCTAAACTGAAAGAAAATAACAGTGGGAAATGAGTTAGTGCAACTGTTGTCTAAATTACACAAAATAATATTTAAAAAGGCCTTTTCACTGTGAAGTTAAACAAAACTCTACTGATTGAGATGATTCCACTGTAAAAACTGAGCAATTTAAAGTGTTTACATATTTATGAAAATGAGCTGCAAGAAGTTTAAGATTCTTTCTTTTGGAATTCATACTGTGTTTTGCCCATTTCTCAAAAACCTGCTTATTTTCAATGATTTATAGAAAAATAACATGTTCTTATTGTGTGGGAAATTGGTTTTACAAACGGTCTCGTTATGTATTTCTTTAATGTGAGTGTCTTATACTGTCAGGATATTGTATCCTGACTGTATGTCAACAAAAAGTTTTCCGCTTCCTCCTTCCTCTATGTGATCATTCTCACAGGGAAACCTAGGTCCCTCAGCCAAGGAGGGACCCAAATAGTGCCTGATCTGACCTGCCTGGGTTAGGAGAATGAACCTCATATGTTCTGCAGCCTACATGTGGGTCTGCAAACATTTAGGCTCAGGTTTTCTTTGTCCAATCTTGAGCACAAAGCAAGAATTCATAGATTTCTTCTCCAGCTGATGTAAATCCAAAGGGCTCTTTTGTGTTCCAAAATTCTGTGTCACTTAGAGATGTTCTATGTCTCTCTCTGCCTACACAAGAAAGGGAAAGGTTAGTTTTCTAATATTAGTTGGGATAACTTTGGTCCTTCATGTTTGTGCATAAAAACAATCGTGATGAACAATAAGGATAATTCTTAGAGTTCAGAAAACTCTCCACATTCTTTTGTCTTCCATGTAAACTATGAAGATGAGAAGAGATTAGGAAAAAAAAAAAATCTTTATTTGTTTGCAAATGTGCACTTTAAAAAAATAAGATTGCAAGATGCTCAAGATGACGTAACTTTCGTGGTCAGGTGAACAGGCTGTTTATCAATTATTGGTAATATATGAAAGCTTATGTTTGTGAGCTTTTTGACTATCCATTAAAATTTCTTGTTCTGTTTCACTGATTATTTTTTGTAGTATAACAAGACTTAAGAGTATTTGCAAAGACTTTTACACATGTATAATTTCTTGACCTACATAATCTGTATAGAAATGATTTGACTATTCTGAAGACCTCTCTGGTCATCTGCATGTCATTTCTGCATGTAAACTACTTCAAAGTAAATGGAAGTAACTGTAATCAAAATGACTTTGTAAGATGTAAAGTGACGAGGGCAGGTGCTGGCCTAGTAATAGCTCTTCAGTCATATGGCATCCTACTGTGAACAACAGCTGGACTGTGATTTATGAATGAGGATTCGTTAAAAAAACATCAGTATAACCCTGCATGGACAATTAATCTGGTGGGAAGCCACCTAAACTTGGATCCAATGTAAGGCAGACTTCTGGTCTTCTGAAATAATATGGTCAGCCTCCTTGATGAGCAAGTAACTTGTGTTATAAACAGGCACAACTGTCAGACACCACATCAGTAATTATTGGGTCGTAAATGGAAGGGGAAGGAAGGGCTAGGCTAGCCTGCAGTCAACATAGCTGAGAGCACACGGCAGTAAAAGCCATGTGGCTGGGCTGTCAATAAGGTCTGCCTGGTGGCCCACCCACACAGAGGGACAGTGAGTGATCAGTAAAGTCCCTCCTAGAGGGAGTGGCCGCAATAGCCAAAGTCTATAAACAGACATACACAAGGACTCCATCAGCCTGTTGTCCTCGAAGCTGCCAAGGTGTGATCTGCATAGTCATAACTATATTTCTCCCTCCTATCTTCCTTTCTTTATCCTTTCTTATCTTAATGTCTCTTTCCTTACTCTTATGGGCAACTTAAACATCTTTTTTCTCTGTTTCACTTAATTTATGGGTATTTCACTTAAGTTGTATGGAGTTTGTGTTTGCTGGGTGTAACAAAGGGTCCCTACTCCATAGCAATTCTTGCTAGTCCTAGTAATCTGCTGTAACGCTTTTGTGAATTGGGTTCTTTGTACTGGGTATTATAATGCAATGCTTTTCTTTGGTTTGCATGTTATCTCTGTAAAACCCCTTTTGCCAAAACACCTATTTTCTCACCAAAATAAAAGAAATCTCCCAGAGAAAAGTCTGTAGTCTTTTCTCTGGGTGTGAACTCAAGGTATCAAAAAAACCAAAGGCTTTGCAAGAGCTTGTGTGAGCAAAATCTCTTGAAGCCTAAAATTAAAGTGTAATACCCAGTAAAGTTGGACCAGGGTGTAACAACAAGTAATTAGCAAAATGAGTTGAAGATATAACTGCCTAAACCTAATGTGATGTTCAGAACAGGTCACTCACTCTTAGCTTTATCTATCCTAACATCAGGTACCTGAAAGATAAGTAGTTATCACAAACTAGATGTGTATAACTCCTATAAAACAGATGGAAAGAAGCGTACAAATCCCACACAAGATAACTTGTGCCGTGGAAGTGCATCTTGTTCTTTTCTGACAGCGGCTTTGTTTTTCAGCTTAAGCTCCTCGTTTTAGTGAGCTTCAAAGTTACCTAACATGAAATGGAAGCCTAATATAATGATGTTCATTTCTGAGCAGCATCAAGGTTTATACAAAAGTATGCTGTTAAAAAACTTCTTTAATGAGTTTTAACAATGTAGCACGTCAGAAAATATGTTTGTAAATTAGAGTTATGGTGCTGAAAGCATAATTGAAAGTAAGAAAAAGAAATATTGGAGAAAGCTTTTCTATCTTCCAGTATACAATCATTGGATCTCGTATGTGACCAAAATTTTTTTCTTAGATTTTATCTATTTGAAGCAATATCTTTTCTATGGCGTGTGAATCAAATTAATACTTCTAGCGGATCTGAACTGTATCTATAGTACAAGTGACAATCATAAAAAGTTTGTAAATGTGCGAACTTTTATATTCATAACTCTGCCAGCAGAATTCTTTAACATTAATGAGAATAAAATAGTCACAAATATTAAAAAACAATTTACATTTAAATGGTAGTTATACAAAAGGCAGTAAACATCTTTAATATTTCACAAAAAACAAAACAAAACAAAAAACAACAAAAAAACCCAAACAAAACCAACCAACCAAACAAAACACCTCCTCCCCCCCCAGTTGTTTGTCCTGGGTTTTGCTGGGATTGTGTGCACACACATGTGAATGGATTCGAAATATAGCAGCTATAGGCACCTTTCTGCTTTTGTCATGAGCCTAAATTCAAGACTTTTTTCCAGATAGCATGTTTTCCTTTCTTAAGGTAGAAGTTTAAGTTAAGTACAAGTTTAAGTTAAGTATATCCTTAAAATTCCTATTTTATTCTTAAGGGAGTCTAGATGATATTACTTCTTGTGTGTATCAACACAGCAGAAGTCTAAAGTTATTAAGGTTAATCCTATTCTGTGAATATGTTTGAGGAGAGGTGTTAACACTTGGTTTCAATACAGATGTCAGCAAAATCTTACATATGGAGAAATACTATGATTGTTTTCAAGATTTCCTTATGCTATATTATTCTTTTATTTCCAATATGTTGAAATCCATAGGATAAATTTTGATTTGCTGAATTTTGAGAGTAGAGCACTAACTACATTAAATAATATAGTTTGGACACTCAGCACCTGAAAAGAAAGCCGTCTGATCTTGTTTGTGATTTGAACCTTTCATAACATTTTTGGTGGACCCCTGGATTTTTGACCAGAGAAGTGTATTAAGATGTCAGAAAAGGAACAGACATTTCAAAACAGTAATACAATAAATGGCATATTTTGCCTGTTTAGAGATGAAAAGCTGCCTATTATTGATGCAGTAAATGGTTTTCAGTTTGAATGGATTTATTTCTTAACTGCACTGACACCTCAGAGAAAAAGAGAACAACATGCAGAAAAACAAGCAATAAAGCATCAATCTTTAAAACACAAAGGTACTGGGACAACTCAGCCACTAATTACAAACCACTTCTCAATGGCTGTGTAAGACATAAGATTGTGCTCATACACGAGTCTCTGTAGAACTGAATTAAAAAAAAAATACATGAGTCTCTGTAGAACTAAATTTAAAAAAAACCCCACCAGTTTGGGAGGTGTTTCTGATAGTTGTATAGCTCAGATACACAGTACTGGTATCCCAGGTTATTCCCAAGACTATTTTATGGTTATTTTGTCATTCTAGTATGCAACATTACAAATTATATTTTTCTGTTACTTCATTTGGTGAAAAACGTCTTTCAACTAGATTCAATTGTGAATTACTTCCTATTTGATCAAAGGGATTATTAAAATAGTATAGCACTGTAACTGAGTATCCAGACTGAGTAAGTAATCCAATCTCATAGCTGACCCTGTATTCAGCCAGGGACCTCCTGTAGTCCCTCCAGCATGAACTATCAAAGAATACTATTCAATTCTCCTCACAGCAATACTTTCTTATTCCTTTGTATTCCAAGATTTAGCCAGAATTTTTATAGTTCAAAAATACTTTTCTGCTTGTCTGTACACTGTCATGGAATACATATTCCTTGTTCTGCCTTGAGAATGTAAACTGGGCCAGACAACATTATAAACAGAATCATCACTGAAATCTATAAATCTACAAATCTATACATCACTATAATTTCTACATGGCAAACTGTCGAGTATTTGTCGTCTCAGGAAGCCATTCTGTCTTCTATGCTTGGATTTACTTTTCTATACCCTTATGAACTCTTGTTCAATAGTTGCTTCAGAGAATTTCACAGTTTGAGAATGTTATAGCAAAAGGGGAGGAGAATTACACAAAGGTCTATAAATTAAGAATTATTCTACATTATGAAGGCATCTTGAAATCTCTACAAGAATGAAAATATTGAGGGTTGTGCGAGGAGTTTTCATCAGTACATGGGAGAAATGGGTCCTGAAACATACACATATGGAGGACAATAATAGTATTTTCAAGAGGTAATAGGAGTGTTTTTGAGGACAACCTAAGCACCTCTAAGAGGATATGAGATAATCTCTGTGTACAAAGAGGAGAGCTGAACCCTGAGTGACGAAAGGCAAAATGCAAAGTTTGGGTGGAAAAAAAGCTGCTTAAGACACATAATTATATGCTGACTTTAAAGTCTTTATTTTGAAGTTGCTTTTGCTGTATTGAGATTTTGCTTTAAAGTCACTTTTGCTGTATTGAGATTCTATTTATTTCTGATTATTATGTTTAAAAAGAGGAAAAGAAGTTTGAAACCAGTATAATGTATTCAATATGAAATAACCAATTCTGTTTATGATGGCTTCAGATGTGTATTGGGATGTCAGTGATGGGTTTGAGCCACTGATTCCTTTGCATGAATTGCCTGCATAGCCTCCACCTTTACCATTGAACCAACAGGAGTGATTACACTTTGTTTCAGTAGATGCAGCATGCACATCTTTGTTCTGTCTGTCTGATATTTGGGAATATTAGAGCCTCTGCTGCTCGATTTTTCTCTGTTAGGATCAGGCAATACCACTTTTGAACTGTTGACTGGCATTGACTGTAATTTATGAGAAGCAATTGACTTTTGTTCTTTTTGATGATGATGCACACAACCTCCTTGAAAACAGGCAGGATCTAGTACTTCTAAGTATTTATATCCTTCTCCTTGAAGATGACAGATGGCTTTGGTAATTCTTGCACCCAGTTTTTGTTTCACAGGAATACTGTAATTATCCTGTTTTTCTAAGTAAATGAAGAAACAGATAGCCTCTTGATGACAAAGACTAAGAGCATCTCAGACTTCAAATGAGTGTATCACTAAAAACAGGACTTTCTGCAAAGCTACCTTTCATTTTTTGGACACAGAAAGGAGGAAAATTATGCTTTCCTTCAGAATGCTTATTCTGGTTTTAGATACCAGACTCAAACAAAGTGTTTTCAGAATCTCCCTGTCTATACTAGGACTCTAGTCAACCTAAGTTATTTTTGTGGTAATTGAAAGATGATAGCCCATTCCTATAGTCCACCTCTGATGATAATTTTTGAAAAATTTTTTCCTTTCTCTTAGAACCTAACTATGACTTAGGTTCTAATTTAAAATATTTCTCCAGTTGCACAGAAGGAATCTGGGTTCAAATCTCTGGTGTCTTCTTCAACAGCTAAGTAACAAGAAAGAAGAAATATTAAAGAGTGAATTATGTCATATTTCTTCAAAGTCCCTCATGTCTTTTCAAGGTCAATGGCAAGTTGAATGAATGAGTCAGCAGTGGCCTGGCAGCCAGGAGGGCCAACTGTGTCCTGAGGTGCTTTAGGCACAGCATCACCAGCTGGTCAGTGGTGATTGTCCCACTCTACTCTGCACTGGTGTGGCCTCTCCTTGAATATTGTGTGCAGTTTTGGGTACCACAGTATAAGAAAGATGTAGAGCTATTAGAGAGCATCCAAAGAAGGGTCATGGAAATGGTGAATGGTCCAGAGGACAAGCTGTACAAGGAGTGGCTGAGGTTACTTGATTTCCTCAGCCTGGAGAAGAGGAGACTGAGGGGAGACTGAAGGCTTGATTGTGGTCTACAGCTTCCTAATGAGCAGAAGCACAGGGCCAGGCACTGATGTCTTCTCTCTGGTGACCGGAGGACCTACACTGGAGGACCTGAGGGAATGTCATGGAGCTATCAAGGAGATGTTTAGGTTGGATATTAGGAAAAGGACACTGGAACAGGCCCCTCAAGGGTGTGGTCATGCACCAAGCCTGACAGAATTCAAGAAGCATTTGGACAATACTCTCAGGTACATGGTATGACTTTTGGGGATGGTCCTGTGCAGAGCCAGGAGTTGGACTCAATGACTCTTGTGGGTCCCTTCCAACTTAGGACATTCTATGAAATACAATTTAATAGCACTTCAGAGAGGGAGCTTTAACATCTATTGACTCTCCAGAAACATTGCTTTGATACTATCAAACATGGGTTCATACTATCCCCTCCAGGTCCCTCTGCTAGGTCTCTTTCCCCAGTTCCCTATGCCTTTGGTCTAGAAATTCATTTTTAGATTAGTTTAATAGACTTGTTCTGAATTTTATCTTCAAATGAAGATAACCTAATACTTGCTGAAAGAATTATATACTGGTTACCAGAGATGGAAAAATGGTTTTCTTCGAATAACTACCTCCTTAAGCTTATCTTACACCTTCCATTTTTATTTGTAATGTACTAAATGGTGTGAAAACCTTGCTGTGTAGTGAAAATTTTTATTCATGAGAAATCCAGAACTGGATAGATGCACAAACAGCACAAACTCTTTAAGAAAATGTTTTAAAGAATCATATATACCATAGGTTAAGTAATTTTCATCCTTGTCTAAATAAGTATGATTTTGTGCTTAAGGTTTCTGTATATTGAATGAAACGTTGAACAAGCTCTGAAAGATCTTTCTCATTTCCCACTACCATGCATGCATGGACAAAATCAGTCAAGCTAGGAAAATAAAGAGATAATGAGAAACTAAGCATCTATTTGCATTCCCAAGAGGCTCTGTTTATTCAGATGTGATACTTCCTCTGTAAATTTAGTGGTTAAAAGGAGGACTTCACCTGAAATCCTGGATGAATGATTATTGATGCAGAAGAAAGAGATAATAAGAAAGATAGCAAAATGACCTTATTCTTCAAAGGGGTAAAAAGTATAAAATTAGATCCTTTATTCCTAAAGGAAACAAGGCTAAAATGCCCAAAAAACCCCAAATAACCCTCCCAAAATATTAAAGTGAGATATGCAAGGAGAAGTCAGTACGTAAGATAATTTTTTTTCTGGACAGATGGATAAACTGACAGATACTTGCAAATTTCTATGTTCCTAGTTAAAACATGAGCTTGCTTTTCTGAAGGAGTAAAGAGGTTGGAGTTTTTTCAGGATCATGGAGTATCTTCTTTCTATTTAAAAGCTAAAACATTAAAAAAAAAGAGGTGAGGATTTACTTTTTTTGTTATTTAAATACATGTATTTACAGCAACAACCACTGCAACAACTAATCAAATATGTAGACACCTAGCATCTGAACTTGAATGAATACAATTACACACTTTAAATAGATGCCTAAATGCCTTATAGATTTATTCCAGTGTGTTTTATTTGTTGTGATCTAAATGCTAAAGAAAAAGCTTCTCCTTAATATGCTGTTTTTACAAAACCATTTATTAATCTCTTGATGAAATAGCAATGAATATCACTGAAGACTATGCTGAAGCTTACTGACATAATTTCTGAACAAGAGTAAAGTGAGAAGAATACGTTCTGATCTAATGTCAGTTATGTGAAGATGAGCAAACCAAATTTTTATATTAAAATATAATTTTAAGGTAAAAATGTCTAAGATGGCCTATAACTGCTTCTGTTAGATAATAGAGATGCACTAAATATTGTAACAGGTGAACAGCACTGACAAACACAGTTTTTATTATTTCACTGGTCAGTCTTCCCATTATTTGGTCCAAATCAAAGCCTTGTCTTGCGTTTAAAACTATTTGAATGTCTCAGATTTTGAAGGCCTTTCATCTCTTCCTTGTTTCTTCAACTTACTAAAAAAGTGAATGTTGACATATTTCTATTCTATACAGTTGTACAGGAGCATTTACAGCATGTATTTTTCATAGAAGTTTGCTAATTCAAATGTAAAGTGCAGTTTATACACATCAAAAACACATTTCCAGTGACTAAATTAATCCATGTTATTCAGAAGACTATAGCAATAATTTTTTCTTATTCTTCCCTCCTCTGCACCCCCACCTTACCCCAACCCAGAGGTTATGAAATAAAAGAATTTTATCATTCTACAGCATATGTAACCCAGTAACAAAATCTTTATTTATGTGGGCTAAATATCAGATATGGCACAATTCCAGCTTATGCTTGAGCATTTTACTCTCTGTAGTGTGCACTGTTTTCATATCTTTCTGTTAATTTTATTTCCCTTAGATGACAGCTGACTGGTGAAAGGAAAGAGTGAAGGCTTGTGGGAGTAGGAGTGGGCTGTTTAAATGTGATTTGAAAGAACTTAACTGACTAAAATTATGTGCTCATGTTGGGTCAATTTACCACCCATATACTTTTTGCATATAATTGAAAAAGAAGAGAGACTGAAGGGTGCAAGGAAGACTAGAAAATTAAATATTGTAAAGATATCAGTAAAGTATTAATTTAAAATAAAAGTAATTTTTTTCTTTCTGACTTGAAGAGAGGAATATTCCATGGAAGCAAAATTCTAGATGTCTATTTCTTTATCTCTAAACATCTTGGATACTCCCAGTGAAATATGTACATTGCACTGCAGATGTACAGATACAGTACAGATGCTCTTATTTTCTTTCTGGATTTGTTCAGAAATGAAAACACCTGGTTCTATGAAAGACTTGATGTGAAATACAGATATAATAACATAATAATTTGTAAATGTAAATCAACTATGTATCTGTGTTTTGTTATCTTCTACCCTTCCCCGTACCCATTCCCAATCAATAAAATAAAGGAAGGAAAGAAAGCAGAAAGAATAGTTTTGCACTTAAAACAGAAATGCATTTTGTTTTATTTGCAGTACATCATATACTCTCCAAAATTACATTGTTTACAACCAGCATTTGCTGTTTGAGATTTTGAATATGGATAGGATTTTCTTAGAATTTACAAGTAAATCTGTTTCTTAGCATATGAGTTAATTTGAAAGTTGTTTTTTTCTATCAGATTTTGTCACAAATCTTTTAGATAATAAAATATTTCTTCAGACCTGCTACTTACAAAATCTCACTGCATGTTGTTACACAGGCATTACCTGTAATTTGAATACTCATTTTAGGATTATATTTTTTTTTCTAGTATTATATATATGACAATTTAGTTTCAGTGAATTGAAAGAAGACCAATTACTTTTTCCTCAAAATGGCATCTAATTTCACTGTTGAACACAAGAGCAGTACTATTTTTGAGGAGATTGTAGGCCAAATTTTATTTGCTTTAAAATTCTTACTGTTTTTGCTACTTCCCACCCTCTTTTCTTCTTTCAGATGCATTATCCAATTCTACTTCTTTTATATAAGGAAAGAGAACTCTAGCTAGTAGATATTTCTCTGTACTTGAAGCAGAAAACCAAGTGTGGTATACCCCCAAAATTTAATTTAATTCCCTTAGATGCTCATTATCCAGGACCTGGAAGGCTAGAACATTTATCCTGTTGATTTCAAAGGTTACAGAATTTCAAGTTCATCCTGTTCTTGCATAAATAGGTGAAAATGAGAAAACTCTACTCCAGTCAGCAGTTCAAAGATAGCTGATTAGGTTTTATAGAGCAACAAAACTAGCAATGTCAATCTGTGAGCTCAATTCAAGTTTCCTTTGGCAAAAGCATCAAGGCTAGCTGAGTAGAATAGAAGTAATAAGAATATAGTTATCATTCATATTATCCATTTGTTATTCTTACCTCTTATACCACAGATTTCTAAGAGCAGGAGCTTAGCAAAAAAAGAGTGAAGGCATAGTAAAAGTGAAACCGTTTAATATTTTGTAGAACAGTTCACCTGACTAATCAGTTTCTTGGTTCAGGATTTTCTAGGTATTGTGATGGAAGACACAAGTGTTTTCCGATGATATTAGGTCTTTTATCTGGGGGAATCGATGGCCATATTCCCTTGCTTAGAATCATGCATTTGTTCAATTTGATCGTAATTCTGATTAGGTTCCCTCCCTTCAGCTCTGTCGTAACCCTCTGTTGAGACCTACTATAAGTAACTTTCCAGAATCAATAAGGATGCCTGATGTCATTCCTGTTTTTGACCCCGCGTATACTCTTTAGGTCTTTGGCATACTGAGAATTTAGTAAATTGGAATGAAAGTTATTTGCAAATATTGCAAGATGCCATTTCCATATACCATTAGCTTTTAACGTGTCTTTTCAATGCTGTTATTTGTATCAAAAGTGTTAATTAATGTTGCATAACACTTGAATAAAAGGTTTAATAACGTGTTATTTCATTAATACTCTTCATTACATCTAAGCCAGCCCCAGATTGATTACTCTTCCTTTTCTTCCTATCTATCTACAAATTAATCTTTTAACTTGAATTAGTGCATTTATTCACAAAAAGATTCTTATGAATTTTTCTAATAAGTTAAAAATTATAATGAGTTGTAAATTTTTTGGTAATTTGACTAAATTTTAATGATGTTTATATATGAGCACTTTTATCATAGCTTTGAATTAGGTTTTCTACATTTATCTGATTTAGAGATGCTTTGTAATAGGTTAGAAATCCTGTAAATTAGTCCTGTTTCAGTTGATCTAGTTAATGTTCATAGCTATAATGAGTAAGGAGCTTTCCTGAGTAAAAGGATTAGTTGAATTAAAGACCAAGGAATCTGCTTCAGTAATGAGAAACCTGGTTAAAACACTGGCATTTGTATAACACTTAACAGACACTATCTAGCCTGGTCTTCATCAAAGAACTGAGGGAAAATCATTGTCTCCCTAAGGTATAAATATGCATATGTATATGCAGGCATGTCATGTTCATGAATATTGTTTTCATTTCTATGTATGCATATAAAAGAAGGAAAAAGACCCAGCCAAACTCCAAAACAGGAAAAGGAACGGGAATGCACAGAATTTTGAAAATCCAAAATACATGTACCAAGCCAGTATGTGTGTACATGTCTTGGTAAGTTTTCAAGTGAGACTCATTTTTACCACTGCCTTAGACTAATCGGGTTTCAAATAGAGGAATTCAGTAATGCAAATTAATTTTCATAGTCAGTTTTGGCTTCCTGCTCCTTCTGTTGTTTGTTCCTTTTGTATACAAACACAGGAAAGCTCAGAGCTCAGAAAAAATCCTTTTTAATGTCCAGCAGAAATAGTACCACCCAACTCAGTTATCAGATTTTTTCTTACGGTACTTATTAAATTTTCTCAGCAGGTTTCTGTGTTCTTCATGCTCAGCAACAACCAGCTCTTCACTTCCATAAAACAACATCTAAGCTCCATAAAGAATCCATTATCTGTAGAGTCATAAATACAGTCCTTACACAGGAGAAGCACACAGAGGAAGCACTCTCATCAGAACAATCTGATTGGAATACCATAAGAAAGTCATCTGTTCCTCTGGTGGAGGTGGTTAATATCTTTAGCCTAGTCATGTAGAACTGTGATAATTGAGGTGTCTCAGCTTGGTCACAGTCGGTGTCATTCTCCTGCAGTTTGTTAGCCAGTGGGACTAATACAGCTGTATTGCACTAGAAGTCAAATTGTACCAGAGTGCACAGAAGTATTGCTCAGGAAAAGTTTTTGATGTTTTGCTCATCTAGTAATTTCTTCTTGCTTACTTATAACTGTTGCCAGAGATTTCTTTCTTCTAACCTTTTTCCACTTTAGCTTGTTAAGATTTTTTTTTACTTTTTTTTTTTTTCTTTTTCCAAGATATTCTTCCTCATGGAAGTAAAAAGTTTTCACAGAAAATACTAGTTATGATAAAACTTTCTAGGCTTCAGGGTGCAAATCTTAATTATAGAAGGCCACTACATAGAATAGACCATGGGGCATAGTGGTTCAGCTAATCATGTCAAAAGTGAGCAAAATTTTAATATCTGCACTAAGCTTTTTAAAGCAAGAATTAAGTTTGGCTCTTCCTAAAGTCAAGCAAGTACCCTCATACCTCCTTGTCTTTGAAGGGATTATTTGCTTAGTGATAAATTTGTTTTATGATGACAGGAAATAACAATAAATATCAACCTCTTGACATTTTATACGTGAAAGAGAATTCTTCTTTACAAGACAGTTTTTACATTTCTGATAAAATTTACTTTCTTACCACAGCCCCAACTTACGGTGATCTCCTTTGCTCTGACAGCTCAAATGCTGACTTTTTTATCTTTACCCTAAAATAATTCAAATAACATTGTTCTGGGCTTGAAATCTAATGAAGTTCATAGCTTTTTCTGATGTAATTTTTCATAAGTACTCATTTTCTATGAATCCATATAAAAAGTGTTATTTACAACAATAGAAAAAGATAAATAAAAGTGTACTTGAAATAAGCAAATGAAATATCAGATTCTGTCTAAACATATGTAAGGCAGAACTCCTACTGTTTAGCTGATGGCTATATTTAATTCTCCAGTTCTCCAAATAAAGACAAATTATACAAATGGAGTGAATGCAGACAAAGAAGGTTAATTTCTTTAACTAAATATATTACACTTGGAATGACCAAAAGTATTCCCAGTAGTCACTAGCTTCTATTCCATAGGTCTCCCATGGGTTCTATATTGTATTTGCCAGCTTCTGGACATCTCAGAGGAACTCAAGTGTCACTTCAAGGTTCTGTTTAGGCAACTGGCTCAGGTTCTGTATACCTATTTCTTTTTGACCAAGGTTAACATACAGGCAGTTAGATCACGTGAATCTTTCATGTAC
>JAWWLV010000001.1:62914150-62931091 GCA_035041135.1 Platyrinchus mystaceus | reverse complement strand
TCTCAGAGGTCCTTTCCAACCCATCTGATTCTATGATTCTATGATTCTATGATTCTATGATTCTATGATTCTATGATTGTGTTCTGAGAATGACAGCACTGTTGTATGGATGTGTATCAATGCAAGTTTGACTAGACTGATACGTCTATATGCTGGGCTGACGTGGCCAAAGGCTGTCTAAACTGAAGCTAGTTCATAACCAAGTGGTTTGGAGCTTATGTAGAGTGAGTCTGAAACTTTCTATATATACATGTGTGTACCTACACACTCTTCATTTTTATGAAGAGAAGAGTTCTGATTATGGTGGAATTTATGGGAAAAAACAAAAAAAAATTGAAAAAAGTATGAAATAATGGAAGACCTTCTTCTGTTATAAATAGAGAACGAGTTCATAAAATCCCTGTGAACATGTGCTTTTTCATTGCTGTGAATGCCCTTGAAACATTTGGGATGAAATATACAATTTCTATATAAAAACATTATCAGTTTTACTTAATATTTTTGATGTCTGCAGCACATAATTTGTGTCAGCTGTTTCAGGGTGTGTGCGTGATACCAAATAGTAAAAAATCTTTTCAAGAGAATATCAAAATACTATAAATGTATTTAAATCTCCTGATGGTGGTTCAGAAACTTATCTGTGACAAAACCTGGGAATTTTTTTCACCTTTTTAAAATATATATTCTCTCATTATTTCCAATATGATTATTTTTTACTATCCTTGCAAAGCAGTCTGTGTGGGACTGTGTGTAGCATGTGTTAGTGTGTGAGAAAGGACTAGAGGTAAAGAGTACAAAAAATCTTTAAATACTTTGCTATTGTAGACAGTAGCAAAATAACACATTTTCTGGTGACCAAGCTGACTGCTGGCTATAACATCTTGGTACTCACCAGAGTTGTATAAATCTTTTGAAATTCTCTACTACTTTCTTGTGTTCTAGCCATTCAGTATATTAAAATCATATATAATAAAGTCCCAAACTACTCTTCTTACATGATATTAATTATGCCCATAAAATGCCTAATGGGAGAGTCAACCCTGATTAAGTACTTTCAGCACTATTAGCTATAATAAATTTAATATACAGTTGGCTTTCAGAATTATTTATACATACACCATTATGGGCTGGAGTTTCCAACTCCTTTTAATTTCTTATTGGTTAGTAAATTAGCATCACGCACTTTACGGTGAATGTAAAAGAGATCAAAAAATTCAGTAAACTCACTTTTATCGTAGTTGCCAAATGTTGTTCTGATATACAAACACTATAATAGCATATTACTCACGTAGATTTGTGAGAAAACGGGTCACAAATAAATTAGCTATAGGGTGAGAAAAAATTTCCACTCCACTACCAAGAAAAGACTAATCTTTCATCAATATTTTGTTGGTTCAACTGATTTACAAATAGTAGCAATATTGTTAGAGGAGGAAATCAGGAAGAATCTTTGGTTATATAGTGTTTTACTGAAATACAGGTGGAATGTCTAGAAGACTTGCTAAATTATGTCAGTTAAATATAGAGCTTTTGACAAAGTAGTAACAGACAATTTCTATAGGAACTTGCAGTCTAGATTGCTCCATAGCCCTCTTTTAGGTATCAAGACAGACCAAGTAAGGATATAGGATTAGAATAAAACAGAAACCATATTAAAAAATATTGTTATGATTAATCCAGACTTTCCTTCTACATAAAAGCACATTTTTATGGAATTTTTTTGAGATCTGATTTATCCTTTGGACATATAAACGTTTTGATAGATTAAATAGGGTGATTTCAATTATACATGTTGTTAACTAAAATTAGATGAGATCAATTGAGAACAAGTAAAACTGGAGGCATGAATCACTAACTGTAGATTCTGCATCTGTACAACTAGAATGAACCTTGTATTTATCTGTATGGTTGGTTTTGGGGTTTTTTTAATACTTCCTTTAAAATATGTAGTGTAAGTTATTTCTCCTCGTTTTGTGAAAATTAACACTCCTCAGTTTTCACGAGAACTGTCATGTGCCTTGATTTGCAGTAATTTACTTTGTCTTTTGTTTAACTTAAGTAACCATGAAAGCTTAGAATGTTTCTGTCTTTGTAAAGCATAAAACATGTTACAGTTTTCTATAAAAGATTGTTAGTAACAATGGTATAGCTATATTTTCTATTAGTATTAATAATTGTAAATTATTAGTATTTTCAAGGGGGAAATTCATTCCCAGTGCCTTAGACAGTCTGAATGATAGGCTTTTGTATAAAATACAACCAAATGAGTATAGATAAATATGAGAGTTTATTAATGAATAATTCAGATATTTTTAATTTTACTGAGAATAAGTCAAAGACAGTAATACATTTATTTTCATTGTCGAATCCTAGTGTGCAAGCAGTCTCAGCATTCTTAGGAAATGAGGTAGTTTATCTTTATTCTTAGAATAGCACTATGTCTTCAGGAAGAACTATTGTCCTTCGGTGACACTCCAGTCTTGAAAGTGCATAGTGGTGAATGCAGATGAAGAGACTGAGTGTGTACAAGGGCACAAAGACTTGTTATAAAAAGTGACATATAAAGAAATTGGTGTCAGAAACATGACAGTCCTTGAGGACAGTAGAGAGACCATAGCAAGAATACTGTTGTACGAAACAATATTTGTTTCCTGTGCCTTGGGCAGAATAATTTTGCTGCTGATGTGTTCAGTGGGAGAGACAACACGATCCGCTCAAGTTTTTTCACTTGTACTATAAGACTTGTGGTTACCAATTTCTTTCCCAATCAAAATTACCCAAGTACAGTAAATATACTACATTAATGATTATATTTTAAATTAAGGTCCAATTAACAAGCCATCTTGTTTCACAGCGGAACACTTTAAACTTTTACTATTCATCTTCTGTCTTCTTTTGAGCTATCTAGACTTTTTAAAAAATGCTTTGGAAGTAGTCTATAATATAACCTAATTTGACCTGACTAACTAATCAAAGTTCAGGTTTCAGTGCTTTGTTTCCAGTAGGAGAAGAAATTGATTAATTTGAATTGTGAATTTCTGATGCAATTTGGTTTGTTTATAAAAGAGACACAAAGTGGTTTTTTATTCATGAACATGACTCAAACAAGGGACACCACTTTTATTTCCTGTATTTTTTCTACTGATCAACATATCGTTCCCCAAAAGCCTTTCCCCTGCCCTGAATTCTACTGCTACTACATGGCTTCGGCACTCTTCCATTACTATTTCACTGCTGATAATTCTACTCACGGACCTACAGATAAACTTCTCACTACTCCTCTCATTCTATTTAGGTCATATTCTTGAGCAGGTCTCATGTACCTTTGCTTGACCACATATTTTTGCCTACCAAGGATATTTGAGTTTCAGAAAGCACTCCTGTTCTATAGGATTAAATGAAGAACATTAATTATGACCACCACAGTTTCAGTGGTATTTTCTTATCAAAGGAAGCCTTCTTTACTTTTTTATGGCTGAGTTACCAGCTACAGCTGGGCTTACTAGTATATGACTGGGACAAGTAATCAAGAAGGCTGCATAAAGCAGGCTCAGATCATTAGCTCAATCATTATTAAACTTCTGGGAAGAAATGGCCTGTTTCACTTAGGACTTTTCCATAAAATAATTTGGCACAGTTCCCATTAGAGTGCCTTTCAGGTACTGTGTGTAGATGTGGCTATTCACAATAAGGGGCAAACTGAAAAAGACCCTAATTTTATTATGCAGTCTGGAGAATTTCACTTGGTGAAAAGTTATCTCTGTTTTGTTTTATTTGGACATAAAGGTGCAAATTAATAGTTATTATAAATACCTCACTTAGAACTAGATAGATCTGTTAGAAATAGTGTTGTTCACATCTTTCTCTTCATTGGTTTAACTATAGAAAGTGAAGTCTCTCCTCTGTCTATTCACTTTTTGTCTTTTCCAACACACATGCAGATGAATGTGATTAAAAACCTGATGGTATCTGTGCTTAGACTTGTGCTAAGTTGTAGAAAGCTGTAGAAAGTGGGAATGTCCAGTGGCTATGCCTGAAATTCCTTTTGAACTGACATCCGTCATCCTGTCTACTGTATTTTTGTTCATTCCAGTACTCAGATTTAGCCCTTGTGGGACTGTGGGACAATCCAACACAAACACTTTATATGTGTGATCCGCTTTATTATAGTCTACAGTCCTGTATGCGCTGTGAGTACTAAGATTACCTAATCAGTCACCACATATTTTGATTGAACTGAAGTCACCAATCTCAAGTTGACTAGCTAGCTGTCTGTGTGATCAACCCTGTAAGATGTGATTATCACGTGTCTACATGTCAGACAGCATTTTGGGCAGTGTCTGTGCTATCAGTCTAAAATTGAAAATACTCCCTACTTCACTGCAACTGTACTGTAAAAGCAATAGAGATATCAATTTCTGGTTTGGATCATTTCTTAAGCTCATAATTTCTCTTGGCACTGCTGATGCAACTAGAGATTTATTTCTTCCTAGTCTACTGGCATGACATATGGTCCCATTACTTACTTCCCAGCCTTTACCTTTTACTTGGTGGTATCAATCACCTAATCAGACAAAATTGATTATACTTAATTGCAAAGTCATTGTGGAATGTCTTGTGAAGGAGTTTATGAAAGTGTAATAGGTAAGGGACCTTCTGTAATGAGAAATTAGACACCTTGCTCATATGTAGATATTTCAGACTGCTAGTTCAGCTGTTCAAACTAGGCATCTATCACCATTCAGGATGATATTAGTGTTCTTCTTTTCTTCAGTCATAGAAAACAGGTTTTCAGAGGATGATGGTTAGTGTCTACTAGCTCCATGAAAATGTCTCAGACACCTTTGGTTGCTGTAAATATATAGAGAAATGAATAGAATTCCTTAAATTAGATGAAGTGAATGTTACTCAGTATAATTTCCAACTGTCCTTTAATTTAGCTTTTTTTTTTTTTTTGTTTAAATGAATTATTGCCCCAAGACTTTTGTTTTCTTCATTGCTTGTTTATGGATACTGCCATTGATGCCAGTGTGTTTTCTTAAGTTAAATAAGCAGCAGGAAACTTTTCAAAAAAATTATCAATAAGCTTATGCTTGTTGTTAAGATCAGGTTCTTTAAAATTATTAGAGATGCTTCTGCCCAAATTAAGGTGCAAACAAGAGCATATGCCAATGTCAACAGTACAGGGTTTTTTAACAGTAAATATGAGGTAGAGAGAGATGGAGAGAAAGAGAGTGACAGAACAGAATAAATAGAAAAAAAAATCACCACTCCATGGATTCTGACAGCATCCAGTTGATCCTCTTCTTGTGGTCTTCTCAGTGATGAGAGGCCCAGTCTTGTCCAAGTTATAGTTGCAGTCTGGATCCGTTGAGGGAAGCCCAGGGTGGTAACAGAAAAAGCCGTGGTGGTAGGGGAAGTCCTGTGTAGTGAGGGAAGAACCCTGTTGTGATCAAAGTCCAAGGTGATGAGGGACGACCGTGCGGTAAGGGAAGAAGTCTGTGAAGCCCAAGGTAGTAAGGAAGGTTTTGTGTGGTGAGGGAAGAAAATAAGTCTTGAATGAAATTTAAGTGTGGTCTTTTATTAGGCCTAGGCTAGGTGGAAATGCCCCTGGTACTTCCCCTGGGGTGGGGAGTTTTACAGGCATGACTGGATCAGGAGACATTTCATGTGTCTTTGACACCTTTTAAGATTGTACAGCTACCTGTTAAATCAGTGCAGTTGACTCAATTATGGCCCATCAGCAGAGACGAATACCTTCAGCCTGTGTATGAAATGTTCCAGTAGTTCCCAGGAAGAGTTATCACAGCTTAGTCATTTCTGTAAGGACAAGGAAACACTATCCTGCTTGGCAGGATTTGCCTCTTTCCTCATCTTGCCCAACACCCGGCCTGTAGCCTGAGGTGTTGGGTGTGCACACCCCCGGCACCTGGGTAGTTACTTTCCACATTGATTGACTGACCCATCAGCATTCCAGTCACTCACACTTGTGGATACATTCTTCTCCTGGGATAATAGCATGTCCTTTATCTCATCTCAAGTTCCCTTCACAGACCAAATTAGCAGGCATATTCTGGGAGAGGTGGGCTTCAGTGAGCAGTTGCTTCTTTGCACAATTTGCTACAACTAGAAGATGCTTGTAGATAACACAAACTTATCACCTACTAATATGCTAAATTCTGAACCCTCATACTAGGTGAACTTGACTTGTTCTGTGCATGCAAAATAGGGAGTGTTGACTTTTCTACCATGCCAGATGAAGGGGAAAAATAAAATAAGGTAGAGGCACAAGGGTATAATTTTTCTTAGGTTAGTTGCATTCCCTAGTGATTCTACTGAGTGATGGAAGTTTCATATAAAGATCAATGACACTGAAAACTGGTTTATAACTCAGTTTGACAGCGAGTATAGTCTCAGAATTGCTTTGCTGTAATCCACCCTGTCTTTCTCAGTTAGCAAACATTATCCGAATTACAGTTATGCCAAATATAGACAGAACAGATGCTTCTCATAAGCAACAACTAATTTCTAACTGCAAATTTATAAATATAAAAACATTGATTGCCAATTCAAAGTGCATTACATCAGTGGTTAAAAGAGAAGAGAGAAAAATGTTGTTAAACTGCGATGTGGCCTCATCAAAGCCAAAATCTATATCGATGTTTCTGGAGAAATGGGATTACAGTGACAGAGCTGAGTAAAGATTAAACTAAAAGTGCAGGAAATCCTGACAGAATCCATTCAGATAGAATTTCAGTTCCAGTTCTCTCTGATGGAGAAAGATACATTAAATAGAACAGTTATCGTAGATGTAGAGCTATAAAATCAATTCCCACTGAATAGTATATACCTGTAATTTCCACATAAGTTAACAATAAACAACTTAACCAAGCTATCAATTTAGATACGTGGAAAAAAATTTAGAACTCCACATTCTGGCTCCTACGAATGCTATCCTTTGGGTAGTAGCAGTAGTGCACATGCTTTCAGAGAGGTACTTCCTGTGAAACATTAAGAACAGTTGTACCTGGTCTCTGGCCCAGTATCATGGTACTGAATGTGTTTAACAGTAGGTGCCCAGGAAGCAGAATAAGAATATAGCAAACTGCACAGTTCTCGGAATAGTTTATTTTTTTCCATGATGACGGCATGGCCACAAAAAAAAAAGTCTAGATACAGGTTGTGCAAGATTCTTGTTCAGAATTAAAAAAGTAAAGTTGAAGCAATTAGAAAAGGACTATAAAACTATACAGGTTTAAGGAGAAAAAGAGGGGGAAATGCTGATATGTCCAAGTTCTCATAGATACTGACAACTATGTTTTTATTTCTATGGGAACCAACCATATGTTTCTTTGGTCTTCCAGTCAGTCTGTCTGACCAGTAAAGAAAACTGATTGTTATTTTTAATTTGAAAGCTTTATAAATTAAATTAACAGCATAGCATTTTTTACTTTTCATCAGCATGGGTTCCTCACAAGCATGTAATGAACTCAACTTCAAGCTTGGCATAGGATACCCAAGCTTGAACTTCTTCACATTAAGAAGGATATTGAGGCTGTATCTCCCAGTTTCTAAATTAGTACAAATATGAAATTTCCTAAGGATAACTGTATCTTTCTTTTTTCTCAATCCTCACTTCCACTTTTTTCAGCGGAAGTAGCAATGTCTGCTGAATGTTGTCTTGACCTGATTTTTTAGTGTGTTTTAGCCATACTAAAGAGTCTCTTCTATTCCAACTGAGGCCTTGAGGAAAGCAGGATTACTAATGGGGCTAAGTATCAAAGTACATAGTAGCTCAGCTATGCCAAATGGCAACAGTTCTGACTCCTCATGTCAGCATCTTGAGAAATTTCCTGAGCAATCTTACACATCAGCAATCTCTTCTCAAGATCTTTTGAGGATTATAGACTTGAATTTTGGCTTCAATGCCATAACCTGTCCCTGGCCCATGGCCGGGGGCAGAGGGGAGGAAGGCCTGGCCCCACTTGGGGCCTGCTGCCTACCCCTACATGGCTCCTAATTCTTCTTGCCACCTCGTGGCTCTTATCACTTCTGCGTCACCACCTTCTCTTCCATTTTCTTAAAAATGTAATTGGCAGAGGCATTACCAAAACTTTTGATTTGGGGTTTTGCTCCGGAAATATACCTGGCAAAACTATTTTCAGCCCCGGGGGGGGGCTGACTGGCAAACTCAAGACACTGACTTATAGGCAGGATAGATTACATTCAATTCAAGAAATTATGTAGGACTCTGACCAAGACAACAAACTCTTTTAGTCTTATCTATATAGGTTTACTAAGATTGACTAAATTTTTGAGATATTATCTGTTTAAGGAAATTAAGTTTAATCTCTTATTTTCTGGTAGGCTTTATAGGCTTGCTCTTGTTCAAAATTATATTTGTTTTATGAGAGCTAGCTATTTCACTAAATAATCCCCTGTAAGACTCCAGCACCCGAGCTACAAGCTCACTGAAGGGGTTTTACTTTAAAAATATACAAGACTTCAAAAATTTGCCAAATGAATTTATTAGAAGAGCCTTCAGTTCTTTTAAAACCTTAAGAGAGAGCACAAAGGAGAAATGCTGCACATGTTTTCTCAGGAGGTACTTTTACTGGTAAACTTTAGAAAATAAAGCAACTGAGCGGAAGTTTAAAGGGTAACATTCAATGAAAATAAAGCAGTCCACAAAGCATTGACTTAGCACACCCTAACCCATACAGCTCCACAAAATCCAACCCATCTGGTCCTAAATTACCCAAAATATCAAGAAAGGAGATTAGGAGAAGAAGTAAAGAAAGAGAGAGAAAAAGAGAATTATAGCTTCCATCTCTAGATCCAGCATAGGTCCAGCTACAGAAGTCCAGAAGATTGTTCAAACACGGTGGAGACCACATGTTGCTGCTTTTATTTATTCTGGCCCCCTGTAGCCACACCCCCCAAACCCCCAGGTGGGACTTCTGGTGTGCCAGACATCCTGGAGCTGGGTTAGAAGCTCTGGGGTGTAGTATGGGCAGTTCTCCCAGGCTGCTTTTGACTGATAGCTGCTCCAGAGGTTGCCCAAGGAGACTCCAAGGGGCTGGGGTATGGGTTAGAGCATCACCTCTGTGAAATTCTGCCTGTCCCTCCCTGCCCCCCCCCCCAACATGAGTTGGTCTGAACAAGTAATTAATATAATAATACTGTGTCTGACAAGCCCCTGAGAAAAGCCAAGATTATAAATACAAGATAACTAAAATAATTAAAATTTTTGGAGGCTAAAGTATTAATTTCCATTACAAAAGACCTTGACTACCTGTTCCAAGAGGAAGAAACTTACATGGACATTTGACAGAATCCTGGCATTTACGCAGAATAAGTGCAATCAGCCTAGCAATTGTGGCACAGTTTATTGCATTTGGTTTTTATTTTTGTTTTTAGTCCTATGTAAAACAGATTCTGAAAAACATTTAAAGAAGGAATTAACCAAAAGCTCTATGTGCATTCTGTAAAGCTATCACACGCTTACCATCTGAATCTTGTATGCAGATCTGGTGACCTCATGTCTTTCCATTTCTTTCTCTAACTTTATGACTATAAGTTGGTATAGACCTAAAATATACATAAAATATTACATAATAGAATATATGCGATACATGTAATAGAACTACACAACAGAGAGCTGAGAAAAGGAGTGAAGCAGTTTCTGTGCAAAGAAACATGAGATACCATGGACTTCTAAGGCTGCAAAAGATTTCGCTGGGAAAAAGGTGGAAGAGAAAGTGGAAAATATAATATGATATGATGTATAATATAGAGAAGATAGATAAGGAATGGAAATTTACTACATAATATTTGGATGACATTGAATCAGAACAAGGAGCAAATATTTTTAATTAAACTATAGAAACAACTGTTACACAAAGCATATTACAGTGGAGAACACATACTTACAACATGTTATGTGCAAAACCAAAAATGCATTCAGAAAAAAACTGATGGTCGTAACAAAGGACTATTAAACATAATGTTCAAATGTCATCTAAACCTTAAAATTAAATAAAAAGGCAGCAAATTGCAGATTTATGAGTTTGTACAGACAAAAGTATTATTCTTTACTTGGCTTGCTGTTTTAAATATCTAATTTATAGCATGAATTTATATGGGGGTTTGATGCCTATCTTCATGTACTGTATTGACAAAGAGATCAACCATTTACTTTTTGGCCATTATCCTGACACTAGGGCTTGTTTTCCTCCCAGTTCATCCCATCATTGCAACAGTAACAGACACTACAGAAGCTCCTCACTGCTGCTCCCAGCAGCTTGAGAAGAAGCTTCTGCAGTGGTTAGGAAGTATAGATACAATTGTGTGAGGGGACAGACCGAAGGGAGTATCTGTGGAGAAAGCAGTTTCTGGCAAGCAGGACACTTGTTCCTCAATCAAGGATATAAGAATGTAGTGTCATTCCATCCCAAATCTACGGGTCTTCAAATCCCTGTTGACACCTGACACTCCTTTTGCCACCATCATCCTCAAAAAGATTAGACTGATTTCCCCAGTTCCCTTACCTTTACCTCACTGAACCCTTCTTCTCTTATCTCCTTCCAAGCCAGCAAATCTCCACTGACCCTTTCCACCTCCTTCATTCCTTATTGACAGTTTCAAAACCCTCCACTTGTGTTTCCAAACTGTTAATCCTCTCTCTAATCAACACTCTCAATGACTCAGTATTGAATTTTTCACATCCAAGAGGAAGCTGAAGCAAATCCTTGTCCATAAGGAAGGACAATTCAATTTTGCTTTCAGAATGCTGAAAGATCAAGAAGAGGCTTCACTATCTGTGCCCACATTTTCTTTTGCCCATTTTTTTTTCCTCCTTGGGTGTTTTAGACATGACCAGATGTGCTTTGGGAATAGCTATTCCCTTGACTGAAATATTTTGAGTGACCTTTTGAGTGACAATTTTAGTGATAGTTCTGTTCTGTTTAAATAAAAATGACGCAGATTCACCTGAACCCTTTCCATGGTTTTGTCTGTACTGATTTCAATAGCAACAGTGTAAAAGCCCATGTATAAAGAATAATTTCTCTCAGAAGATGAAAACTTACTCTTTGATCATTTCTTCTCCTTGTGCAAGTGGTGATGGGGAAACTAGCTTAGTTTTTGTACTGTGTCATCTTCCATTATATACATATTGCCTAGCATAAGAAATTCCAGTAGTCAGGTAGGAATTCTGTGTTCTATTGTAGTATACAAGCAATTATAAAATTTAGAAGTGAAACCATAAAAATTGCTTTTACTGGTTCTTTCCTGAAAAATTTAATAGATCTTGGTGCAGATACTGCAAATTGCATCCATTTATCGTGATTTAACACAAATTACTTTAGACCTCATAATCTACACAAATGCCCTAATGTGAAAAAGATGACACTAAAAGTTGCATTAGTTTCAGAGAAATGTATTCATCCACTTTACTGTATATATCACCTTTTTCCTAAGAAATGTAGTTTTATCTCAATGACCTGCTGACATAAATGAGGATTTTAAAATTCTGGAGTGATGAGAAGATCTGCTGAAAGAGTTTGTGAATAATAATTCTCACATCATCAATGAACATTCTCCAACACCTGATGGTGATCTAGTTGAAACTCCCCTCTGGGAATTCTACTTTTCACAGTGCAGAGATAGCACATTTAATTCTTACATAACAATGTCACAGAGTTAAGGTAGTTGAAGCTCTGAAAGCATTTCCAAGATAAATTTCTCTTCTCTTTTCAGGGGTGTATATATATAGCACTAAGTTAAAAAAAAAAAGGCAAAAACGAAAAAAAAAAAAGAAGCAATGGTTGTTTTGAATTTCACACAAAGAGTCACAGAGAATGTATCTCATTTAGTGATTAAACTTAATAGATTTTATGCCAAATTTCCACACAATCTACAGGAATGGAGAAGAATTTCTTGACTCTGACAAAAAGTTGAACTTATGAAAGCATTTTTAATATTCGGATATTTAAGCATTATCTGTAAAACTAGTGATATATCTACATGCAGGAATTTTGAAGAAATATGAAGATATACATAGTAATGGCAACACTTTGAACTGTGCTGTACTGATGATTTAAGACTAAATAACTTGTTGCAAGATTATATGACGTTTTAATGTCTATTAAGGAAGTCTAAGTCAAGTGAATCTGGAAGAACTGTTGAACATTGAAAGTGTCAGCCTTTTCTGGATCGGGATACATACTAAACCAGGTATTTAGTAATTAGTTGTTCTGTGTTCAACTCCATGTCAATGATAATGTCTTCTCATAATATCGTATTGAAGCTACTAAACATCAGTTGTCAGAACAGGTTAGGAATGTGTATATTATAAAATGTGTTGTGGTAGTACTCAGGCTATGCAACACGAATCTTGTTGCATGGGTGTGGTCTCAAATTCAAATACAT
This sequence comes from Platyrinchus mystaceus, assembly GCA_035041135.1. Taxonomy (NCBI): domain Eukaryota; kingdom Metazoa; phylum Chordata; class Aves; order Passeriformes; family Tyrannidae; genus Platyrinchus; species Platyrinchus mystaceus. The sequence continues at coordinate 62,918,659 of JAWWLV010000001.1, read as the reverse complement.
CCCTTGCCTATGTTTAAAGTACAAAATCCACAGCCAAGTGACTTTGAGAGAATACCCTTATAGGAAACTCAGCCCTATTTAGTACAGATGCTCACTGCAGTTTCAGATGGGTTAGGCAAATTGTATCTGACCCAAACAGGTATGTGTCTTGTTTTAGGAAATTCTATGATGCCGTGGGTGTCTCTGAGAAGTTTAGCTGTCTAACATTAGCTGGTTGGGATTGGTAGGTAGCTTGGACTCCTGACTTGAAGCTGTTTTCCTGCCTTAACACTATGTGAATGCAATCTCTGATCCTCTAGGCAATAATGAGCCATACTGCAGCACAAAGTTTTGCAGTTATTGAATTACCAGATCTGCAGGTCTCTTTAGGAACAGTTAAATGTTATGACTATGATCACTTGGAATCATTCAAAGTCTGAAATGTGGAAATGCTGACTACACTACTTCACTGAATTTCAGCTTGGATACACAGAATTCAATGTATGCTGCATTAAATAATGACCTCCACGAAGGACAACTTAATGTAGGAATAATTAGCTGGTCTAAAGTTAGAGTGATCTCTTCTATCCTAAAGTGCCAGTATCTCCCGACTTGGATTCTTCTCAAGGTTAACAGAACAAAGAGAAGCTAAGAATGCAATGTTTTAGAGAGATCCTAGTAGTTGCTGAGGGGTAAAGTGGAGCAATGAGTATGAGGACCTACATATGGTTATTCTGTATAATGGCCCTATGCTTCTTCTATGGAAATAATTTCCTCATTTGCCTTTGGCCAGTTTGGATCAGCTCTCCTGGCTATGCTCACTGTCAGCTTCTTGTGGACCCGCTCATTGGCAGAGCACAGGAAACAAAAGCCTATGACTTAGGGTAAGCACTACTTACCAACAAGCAAATCATCAGTGTACTATCAGTGTTATTCTTATACTAGCTAATGAGAAAAAATTAACTCTGTCCCAGCCGAAACCAGGATAATATCCTCCCCCATACTCCATACTATAGAATGTCATGTTCAGAATATAAACTGGGGGCACTTGGCTGGGAGGGGATGATTGCTGCTTGGGGATGGGCTGAGCATCAGTCAGCAGCTGGTGAGCAATTTATTGTGCATGACTTGTTTCTCCTGGGGTTTATTCCTCTTTCTCTCTCCTTTTCATTACAATTATTACAATAATATTATTGCTATTTATTATTATGATTGTTTTATGTAATTTTGTTTCAATTATTAAACTGTTCTTATCTCAACACGTGAGGTTTAGTTTTTATTACTAAGTCTCAACATCACTGGGGGCAGGAGGTTGGTGGTGGGATTGGGCGTTGTTGGTGAGCAAGTGGTGTGCATGGTACTTAGTTGCCAGCATCTCACCTCCTTCTAGTTGTCCTGGAAATTACATTCGGATCTCCAGCTCATACTGGTAGGATGTTTCCTGATAAAAGACACTTAGTGGATAAGCTTGTTGAGAGAACAAAAGCTGCACAGGTTCAAAGATCTGTGACCTTGGTGACCTAACTGGTCTTTTCTATTAGTGGTGTGAAATTAGAATATTTTTCCTCACTGCAGTACAAGGTCAATTATGTGAATCTGTTATTGATACAGATTCTTAAAACAAAATCAGAAAGCTCACTCTCCAGAACCAGAATGCCCTGTCCTTTCTTTAAGGTTAGACTGTGCAATTTATTTTAAATACCACTGAAGGAAAACATTTTGCAAGAGACACAAAAGAACAATGAAATTTACTCTTTAAAAGTGTTTTTGAATTGTTAACCTTCCATCTACTGAAAATGATCCTGGCTTACTGAGCAAGGAATTATTCCTATCAAGAAATACTTATTTGGACAATGTGAGCTATCCTCTGCTATTTATCTGTATTATTCAGTAACACTGATAATACAGACTTAAACCAAGGTAGAAACACAATTATTTACAGTTGTCTTTTGGATTACTTTCCGTCTGTAACACAGAAGATTAAACATAATCATTCCAGCTGGAAACATTTTTGTGCTTAATCAAGGGCAAGCTCCAAAAATAATTTTACCTGTTATTTACATGGTTTACAAAAAACCCCAAAACAAAACAACAAAAACAGTTAAAAGAATATCATTAGAATTCCTTATAAGAAAATACTTAGGGTTTTTTTTGTAAGAAATACTGTTTTCACATTAAAATATCATCAGTTATGTGGAATACATAGATTTTTTTTCTGCAATTTAGAATGCATTTGAAGCATTACACGTGAAATATTTAAGATTGGATTGTTTTTTGTTTATTACTTCCTTTTTTTTTAATCAGTACAGTAAGAAAAATATATTGTTTGCTTATCAGAAATAATAGTATAATAAACATGTGATGGTACTATATTTCTGTCAAAATTTTAGTTTTTCAAAGTTGCTTTGAGAGATATATCATTATGTTAGCAATTTTGAAAGTAATTTGAACTTGTAAATAGATATCTAAATAAGTTTAGAAGACCAACTTTTTTTTTCCAGGTCTGCAATGAACCCTGTTACTGCTCATACTAGTTCTCTTTCCATGTCATCTTGCTTTTTTTTCTTTGCCTCTATTCATATTTGTTCATATTTGGATGCCCATTTTTAAATTTATTTTTGGTGACCAGAACAATCTGTTTAAACAACCTCTAAAGAAAACAAAAGCTTAGTTTCAATTTTCTCCTCTTTCCTGGAATCAGCTAGAAATTATGGGTTAATAATGGGATGTTTTTTTGTAAATTAGAATGACAAGGTTTTTTTTCCGACTTTTCTGTAATTGAACCTTCCAAAAAGGTAAATGGAGATTTCAGTGAAAACTTGCTGCACGGAGACTTTGACATACTTTCTATCTTTAGTCTATTAAGGCCTTTTAAAGATTCTATGCCTTATCATAATACTAATGTATAAGATATAATAATAATATCTACTTATTTCTTAGCATAACAAGAGCAGATTTATATTTTCTATTTTCTGACATTATTGGTTATTTTTGTAATATTTTTAACGGTGGGAGAGGTGAAGGAGTGAGTTTTTCTGTGGAAGTAATTCAAGTGCTGTCATAGTTTGCCCTCAGTGCCACAATGCTGGCTGTCCTGCAGAACTGAGACCTGAAGGATGGCCAAGATCTCACTCTGCTTACATTCATTTCAGTTACAAAAAGTGAAGATCTGCTGTAATTCAGGATCTGGATTTATAAATCTGGAGTAATACAGAGACTAGTACTGTTATTTTTTGCTAAACAAAACAGACAAACCTTTTTGTGTGCCAGTTTTATCAGCTTTATCATACAAGATGCAATGCACTGCACATAACCACATAAATGTACCCTAGGAAATGTCGTTCTAGGACAAGTCACACTTTTCCCATTGCAACCACCACACACACTTAGAGGCTCTTAAGATAAAAAGAGAGGCACAATATAATTCCCTAATACAATACCGAATTCTGTTCACTTGGATGGCTGAATAGTTCAGAACAGCAGTTACCTTGAAAATAAATGACTGTGCTGAAAGGAGAATTAATTAATTCAGATAAACTAAATAAACTCTGTAAACTGACTAATGTAGCAGAAATTACTGGGTGCTGATACTGCTGTTTTAATTATTAAGTCCACATTAATTAATTTCAAAGCTACCTTTTTTGAAATCCACAGCTTGACAAACATTCAGAGGATAAAACACGCCAAGAGCCAAATTTTGCATAGTAACACTTCTGCAAAGGCTGGAACTGTCTTCATACAACTAGATGTGATGAACATTAAAAGAAAGTGACAGTTTCAATAAAAAACACAGGATCCAAATAATTGTGCGATACTTCCTTGACCACAAACTGAGAAACAGAATTTGATTGTGTCAAACTATTTCATTCACAGAAGGAGCTGGACTTTTTTCTAATTGTCGGTATGGTTCTGAATATAAAGGGAACTTAATACCTCTTTGAGAGTTGCACTAAAATCAGTCATTATGGCTGGCCATTACCTTGCAGAGCTACCAGACACAATGAGATTCAGTCATGACCCACTGTGAGATCAGAACCTCACTTAACCTGAGCTTTGCATGCCCTGTGCTTCATATTCCTCAGTGTGTCTATTTGCTGGTAGTGGATTTTTTTTTAAATATTATTTTTTGAAAGCTGGATTTAATAAAAATAATTTCTCAATAGGTCAATTTTATAATCCTTTAATTATATCTATTGAAGAAGTGACATACAGTTCCAAATGGGTGAGAATGGTCATCTACCAACATTATGTATACTATACTTTGTTTCCTAAAACTTAACACATGTGAAGGACTGTTTCAGATAGTGCCATAACTGGGGTTCATTTTTGAACTGGGAATGTTCAGCAGGGATTTTACTATCTATACATTACCTAAAAAGACAGAAGGGAAAGTATTATATGTTTAAGACTGTCTGTTATAGCGGTTAAGATGCTGGTCTCTCAGCGACAAGGCCGCAGGTTCGATTCCCAGTCCTGCTTCAGGGACAATCCCCCGGGTAGATGGAGCTCGTCAGCCCCTAAGGCCATCCA
>JAWWLV010000001.1:62882863-62899506 GCA_035041135.1 Platyrinchus mystaceus | reverse complement strand
AGCCCAGAACAGACTTTTCCCCTGAAAGGGCCCCAGAATTTCTAAGTTGTTTACATAGTTTGTGCCTGGCCTTGAGATACAGAGCTCACAGAAATGCAGGAAAGATTGCTCACAATCTGTGCCATTCCTGCAATACAAAACAAAATAACTTAGAAAGAGGATATTTCAGCAGTGTAAATTACTTACCAAATTATATTAAAAGTTGTCAAGAGGGTCATGTTCAAAATCTTATTGAAAAGTGTTATACTTATTCCAATTCTATTTGTGTAAGTAATGGGAGTCAGGATATTGTGTACAGGTCCTAATTAATTTTCCAGTAAGGTTTGATAAATCAATTAAAAGTCATAGGAGGTCAATTATTGTGTTACCAAAAATTCTGAAGCTAAGTAATTGTTTAAATACCTAGGTAAAACCCCTAAAATTTCTTTTCTCAGATTCACTATCTATTTACTGTCCTCTTCCACTCAGCCAATTTACAGATACCTATGTGTAAGAGAGCATACTCTACCTCTGTTAACTTAAATAGAACTTATTGGTTCATCTGAAATCTAAAAAGTTCATTAACATAAACCATCATCGTGCCAGCAAAATATATTTTATTGCACATTCATTTTATAGCTACAGCTATACATTTGTAAATATTTAAATTATTTACTATGAGTGCAAAAGTAATATTAGAATCCTTGCAGATATGACTTTTATCATCAAGCCCTTTCAACAAGGCGATGGAACAGATTATAATTAATGCACTTTTTCAGTAGCAACAAAGGGAGGTTTTTATTTTGATGGTCATTATTGGAATGTCACTTTTAGATACGGTGGACCAAAGAGCTGCTGTAGAATCTCAGACTATCCGTGTGCCTCCTTCAGCATTTGCAATGGTCAGGCTTGAGAAGCCAATGACTTTCTGCCTGCACACCAGCAGATGCTGTTAGTAAATAAACAAGTACCACAGAACATTTTTTTTTCATATTATGCATTTTACTTCTTTGTATTTCTTAGATAATTTTCCACATTTTCATTAAGCTTCATGGAACAGGCATGTAGGATGACTTAACATGCAAAATGAAAAAGTTCTGGATAGGTTTTTCACAATGCAACAAACAGATTTGTAAACTAGTGAGTTTGTGAACTAGTTTTAGTTTTTCTGTACTACCATTCCCTGGAGGTTAAATCCACTTAGAAGCAATCCACAGAGAATGCAAAAGATACATCTGTGGTGGGGTCCTTGTAGAGAGGAGAAAACACAAAGCTGTAGTTATTTCTTTACTGTATCTGTGATAAATCTGACTATGGCAAGAGGTAAGTTTGAGCACTTGCACAAGCTGAATTAAGAAATGCCTCACCCTGCTGTCCTCATGAAAGAGCAGGTGTGGCTTCTGAGTCATAGAAAACTAACACCCTACTTGAGCTTTGCTGCTCACTGAAGGGTAGCTAATTTAAATCATGGAATTGTAGAATCCTTGAAGTTGGAAAAGATCTTTAAGATCATCAAGTTCAAAAGTCAACCTAGCACAACCACCATGTTCACCTTCAAGTGGTAAAGATAAAGTAAATCCAGAGTGAAGATAAAATCTATGACCTGTTTTTCTGAAAGAAAATTAAATAATTAAAAAATATATTTAGATATTGAAAAAAATCTGTGCAAATAAAAAAGAAGATCTGGTCTGCACTTTAGTTAATTAAAAACTCATGGCACATCAAAAGTGTGCAGAAATCAGAGCATATCAACACAGCCCATTTGTGTCAACAAAGCTATCTGATTCATGCTATCTGAGAATCATTTTAGATTAATTTATTTAGTTCTGAAAGAGCTATTAAAAAGTCAATTAACAGTCAGTGTAAAATGTCTTGGAACTCTTGCTCTTCTATATGTCTCCATCCATTGACGTCTAGTTAGGCTTTGCATTTTAGCATAAATATACCCACATACAGATCTAGATGGCATGATGACTAGGTCACATATTGGAGATACAGGCACAATCATCTTAGGAGAATCAACATGTGTTTTACATTTGTCACAAGCTGGTGTAAAACTACATTATGCAGTGAAGTTAGTGCTGTCTTCCTCCACACACTTCTCTGCTGTAGCCCCATGGGCGTAAGTATCACTAACTGTGCATGTGGCCTTAGTAATGTTTAGCTCAAGATAATAAAAGAATAGTATCCTTATACCCTCCAGTAAATACTGAGCTCAGTCTATTTTATATATCACCTAAAGAGCCCAAGGGATCTTTATCAGACTGAGCCCAACAAGGGAGATGCGCAAGCATCTAATTTGTGAATCATGATCAAATTTGAAAGTTATGCTATTTAGTAATTTACAAATATCCCAGGCATGCCCACAAGCCATTCATTACAAACAATTCCATAAGTATGAGGCAAAGTTATGGAGTTTTTTTAGGATTTCAGTTTGTGATTTTTGTGTTTGTAGTGTCTCATTTAGACAACTAAACCTCATCTAAATCCTTTCTGTTGACCTGGCTGTTGCAATTTACTGAGAAAGAAAAGAGATTGTTATTTTTAGAAATTGCAAATTAAGAAGGACAGAGACTAGTTTTGGTGGGCATAAACCATAAATGCATGTCAGCTCTTACTCTGTGAATGATACTTTGCTCTTCATGCTAATAATTAAATGAACATTTAAAAACGAGATTGTCTGCACCTTTATGACTGATTTATAACAGCATTTATAAGCCTTTTGTGCTGCTTTTCTGTCCTGTTTTTAGTCAGTTTTACCGGCAACTGATAAGACGTCAGTCTTTGTCAACACAGGAATAAGATGGTTCTTGACATTGGGGTTTTCTCATTGATTAAATTGTCATGGTGTATTCACAGCCTAAATGCTGCCTTCTGGTCACTGTCCTTTTCTTGTGTGGAAAATGACCTTTGTGAATAATTGCATGCCCTAGATGTGTCAAAATGAGGAGGATGCACCAATCCAAAGGAGTAACACCATAGAAAGTATTTGTCTACTGATTATGTTGTAAACTGGGAGGAGGAGCAAAAAAAGAACCAGAAATATTTTTTTGACAGTTTATCATTGAAAGGTAATTTAAGGTGCACTTAGGAAATTTTATTTGTACTTTGTATTTTGCTTTAGAATATTTTAATGATTGCCTCGTGTTGCTTGTAAGGATAAGTCTAAGTACTTTTTCGAGCCACAGGTCCAGTCACTGCAACAGTAAGTCTGTTTTTTAACTACCTTTATGCTTCTATTTGTGTGGCTATCAAAGCATTATAGGTAATTATAATTTTGGGACTACTATATTTTATGTCAATGTAGAAGCATCCTTAAGAGTCACGATTCTGAGTGGGAATTTCTGGAGTGTAGTGTATTCTGGCTGCACTCCAGCATGTTTCCTTTTATGCTGTGCTGTAGAACTCAAATGGGATGTCAATGAAATGATATATTTTTTTTTCCCTTTACCTTGCTGAATTATCCATACTTAGAACTGAGCAGAACTCTATAACTAATAGTTTTTCTCTGAAAATAATTATTCTGATGCAATTGAAGACTTTTCTTGCAACTTTGTTGACTTAACAGAAAGTTAACAAAAACAAAGCAGATGGGTAGGTTGGAAGGCTTGCATGAATACTTGTGTTTCTGTCAACTGACATCCCAGTCAAATGACTGACACGCGGTTTTCCTGGCTCCCTGAAATCCCACCTGTTTGGGTGTGGGCTGCCCAAGTGCCTGGGAGCTCTGGCTAACTTATAGTACAACTGGTAGTATACAGGAATGCCACAGCTCCATGAATAACCTAGGCTGTATGGTTTCCTGGGCAGACTGTTTCTTGGCTGACTATTTTTCTGGATCTCTGCCCAGAAAACAGGCATGGTCCCAGTTCCCCAAGCTATTTGGGCAGATCTAGATTTCTGGCCTAGAAATGATTAAAAATATTCATTCTGCCTTCTCTGAAACAACTTTTCATCAAAACATCTTTTTTGTTAAAAATTCACCTTTTGCATTCTTTATTCTGACTTAAAATTTAAAAAATGCACCAAATTCTAAAATTTCTATAGGGACAAAACTCCATTTCTAGAATTGAATGACATTTCAAAGAATAAAGGAATTGATTGCAAGAGTCAAAAGCTAGAATCAAACAAATAATCAAACCAGATGAAAATTTGGAATTTAGGAATGGAAATCAAAAATAGTGCTATAAATGTGGAGAAAATTTTAGAATTATAACCTTACTGTAACTGCAGAGTCACATAGTAACTATGTACTGACAGTTCAGAGGTTTTATATGTTGTGACTTCTCCAGAAGACAACATGTTCATTCCTCTGCATCATGCCAGAACAGAATTTTGCATGCAGCAGTGAAGTAGAAAAACATCTAAGAACAATTTCTTCATATACATACAGTGCCTCTGCTTGTACATACCACAGATGCACATACACATGTCCCTGTCAGAAGTATTAAACACCATTAAAGTAATTCTTTCTGTTCTTTCATAAATCTTAGGCCAGGATCGATGTTTACTTCTGAGAGACCAATATAGGTCACAGAACATCTTAAGAAATTACCTCATTCAGAATCCAAGACAGAAAGCAACCTTCTGTCTTATTTTGGAGTATCATCACAGAAAAACTAACAATATGCAAAACATATTCCTAAATCTTATTATTTATTTGTATAATATAATAGAAAGGAATAGTCCATAAAGTAACTGACTGAAAGAAGCAGAATGTTTTTATTTTGCTGACCTGATTTCTGGCTAAATTAGTAAATAAATGTTCTTCTTATAAATAAAAGGCTGCCATCAGCTTAAGGCTTCAAACTCTGCTGAGAAGACAGTAGTCATGACCTTGATCACTCTGCAAAAAGTAACACTAATTTCACAGTAGTTCTGTACTCCTGACATGATCTGACATGGAATTCAGTCAACTATCCTCATAAATGTGAACTGCAGCAGAACACTAAGTCTGTGGTACTAGAATGAGTAACTCCACAGTGCATTGGCAAAATTAGCCATTCAAGCAACATTATAACTAATCAGGGATGCACCTAAGCAATAGAACATTGACAGAGTAGATGTTCACAGGTATGTTTGAACATGATTGTTATTCAGTAGGACATTTTTATGGGCCTAAATTCACTCCTTACACAGACTATGTCTAGATGAGATCCAGTCATCTGTTCACTCAAATTTAACTTGCAGGACTCAGATACAAATAACGCAGAAAAAAACTATAAAGTCTTGTCAGAAAAAAAATTAAAAGAAAAGGAAGAAAAAAATAAAATGTCAAGAAAAAAGGATGAATTTATACGCAATGATGTAATTGGTGGGGGAGAAGGGGAAGAGGAGGAAAGCACAGCTTATTGAAAGCACTAACTAAATAATTTAGATATTGTGAAGAAAAATATATTTATTGGGAGTTTCAGAGGTTATATGTAAAGGTCAATAAGCTTTAACCTTATGAAGATTTTTGTAATCTAGTTGTATTCACTTGTGTAGCAAATATGGCATTTGTCCAGCTTTTGGGTGAAGATTGCATATTATTCGTCAAACACTACTAAATGTAATGGTACTTTGACAAAGACATGGAAAATATTAATAAATTTTCTGTAAGTTGTATGGAATATGGATATAACACATGCTAGTCTTGTTTTTCATTCAGACATTAAAATACTGAAGTCATCTAACATTTTCTTAGAAGCAAATGATGTTGTATGACTGAAATTCTACTTTAGCTCTATGCTTATAATGTACCTACTCCAAGAAATGTAAAATTATTAAATTCTGTAGTCCAAACGTCAGAAAATTAAATGGAATTTTCATACCAGTCATTTGTTTTTAGAAGTCACTTATGGGAGTCTTAAAAGACTAAAAGCTTTTCTTGCTGATTATGTACATCTGCCACATATAGGCTACTTACCTGTGAAATGCTGCCTCAAGTACACTTGATCATATTCTTTCAGAAAAATATGTGTATTGGAGTTCTTCAACTGATGAGGAATTAAAAATATTTGTGTTCTCATTTACACTGCTGCAATTTGGCCTCTGCTTTAGCAGTAATGCTTTCAAAATTATACACAAGTAATTCATTGCTTCCTTTTCCTGTACATTTTAATACAGTCTAAAGGTTCTAATTCATCTTCCTGCCTATCAATAAATATTTCACTAAATGTAAGTGCTGCATTAGCGACAATGTGCTTTTGCTACATTTGTACTTCAAGCACAGAAGAGCTAAACTGTTTGGGTGACATCCAGGTACAACACTCTACAGATTAAATAGGTAGCTGTATTTCATAGAGGTTAAGAATAATGCTTCTTGTTTTCAAAGGAGACTGCTTTTTTTAGTCTTCCATTAGTATCCCTACTGATATTTATTTTATTATTACATAATTTCTTAAATGCTGCTGGTTTTGTCCATTGCTTCTTGTATCCCTGAATCCTATTAAAAATGAAACATGACATGTTCTCCAGAAATTACCTTTACAGGAATAAGCTCTGGTTCTGGAATATTTCAGAGCAGTCTTTCTGCTGTATTTTTATCATACCTGAACCAATATTAATCTTATTTCTATCACAATTAAAAGAAATATTGATTATAATATTTTGCTTAAGAATAAATTTGTTTTCCTTTTCAGAAGGTCATAAACCAGCTAGGGGCAAGAAAATCATATTTCATGGCTAATTCCTAGATGCATATTGAGCTGATTGTTATACGTCTTGTCATACCAACATAAGAAAGAAAGCAAAAAAGGAAAAGGTGGTTTCCTAATGCAGAAGGGAGTAAGAGGGAGTACATAGATGGAAACTGCTCTTTATTCTGAAGGTCAAATTTTACTTCAAAACGCATTTATTGGTCTGCATAAAAAAATAAACGACACTTAAAAACCCCAAAGTGAAACAACAACAATAACAACAAATATAATAATAATATAATCCAAAACCTTAAAGATGTGAATTTAACACTTTAGTTGCTAATGTGGTTGAGTAAATTTTTAGAATGCATTTGTCTTATGGGATACAGTTTGCCCAGTCCTTTCTACCTCCAAGTAGATGACTGGATTTCTTCATGAGGAAGTCTCTTTTTACATGTGGGTCTTCTACTTTTTAGTGACTATTGTTGCTGGAGGAGGTTTAACAGAATCCTGTGAATTCATTTTTTTCCTCTACAGAGGATACTTTCCTTTGAGCAATGAAAGTGTTTCAAAACACCTTCATAATAGAAAAACTTTGAGAGTTAGGGTGATTGCAATTTGAGAGTAAACGTTAGATGACAAGTTTAATCACAACAAATGACATAAATCCCTTTTTTTTATTACCTTTAAGTTTTCCTGCTCATGGGTCTATGCCATATGAGTATTCTCACTACACCTTTGAGATGTGTTCCCTACTCCTATCACCATGTTGACAGTTACTGCTGAAAGTCACGTAGGGCAGTATCTTTAAATAAGAAACTAGTCGATAATGTGGTAACCAAAGAAAAGCTGAAAAAAAAAAAAAGGTGTTCTCTTACTGCACAGGAAAAGCAGAAACATCTAGATGAATTGACAACTAAAGTCTGCATCCAACTTTTACTATTTCAAGGGACTCAATAAAGTACTACTACTTCAAGGGAGTCAATAAAGTGCTAAAATCTCGTACAACATCAATTTGCATATCTATTACAAGTGTTTCTCCTTTTTTAATCAGGTATTTTTAATAAAGCACACTTAGCCACTCACACAAACATTAAAAAGCCGGATGGGTAGAGAAAGCAACTGTTCACAAATGAGCAGAATGGAGGTTTTCTAAAAATAAGAAAAATCAGTACAATCTAGGATTCAAAATGGGAATGCCATGCTATATGAGCAGTTTTAAAGACTGGAAGGAAATCTGTAGTGGCTTAACAGTGAGCCCTCTGGCTTCTAACAGATTCATTCAAAACAAAAGAGCCAAAGATCCTTTTATCACTAGTAGGCATTGGCACAAAAAGTAAAAACAGCTGATTTAAGCCTCAGCTGGATATTCAACAATGCACATCATTACTGTAAGTATACATAATGTCCTAGAGGCAAGATCTTCAGAACAATTTAGTGCAACTCATAAAACATAAGCAAATGGCATATCTGGAAGGTATCCTCCTGTAAAATGCAGTACAGGATGATACTTATTGATCCCTAATATGGTTTAGTCGCCAAAATTACTTCAGTGTTGTATTACTCTGTTTCATCTTTGAAGAATGTGCCATAGCCTTATTCTTATTCTTCTTATGGTCCCTTTAGTCTAATGTGTCCATAAAAATGGATACATAAGGCAGTAGTGACTTTTTTTGTTTGGTATTGGTTTTGGTTTTGGGTTTTTTTCTAGAAGGAGACACATAACAAGATACAAGAGAATGAATTGCATTTGTCTGCTCCTTACCAGAGAAATCATACTGAAACAGGCTATTTTCACTCACAGTCAGAAAATGATTTGGAGTCACAATAACTGATTGTTGAACAAGAGCAGCTGGTCTTAAGCTTCTTTGGTTTCTCATCATTTATTGTTTGGTTCATTCTTGGCTGTCACATTTTGTAAAGTTTCTGAACTAAAAAAGTTGGACAAATGCAGGTTGATATTCACGATATTCACTATAATGTAGTAAAATATCCATAAAAAGTAAATAGCTCTGTTCTGTGTATTGCAGCCTGCATCAAAATAATGTAATTAATGCTGTCATACTATACTTAATAGAACCTCTGTGATTAAAAGAAGATCTATTAATCTTCCATTCTAACTCATCAAGGATGAAAGTTAATGCCTATTTATACAGCACTCCTTCCTAATATTAAGAGTAAAGCTCTTTTTGTTAGACTAATATTACAAGCACTTTGCAGTACTTGAGAGTATGTGTGTACCCAAAACTAAAGCAGAACCCCCAGATAATTGATAAAATATCAAAATACTGAAAATGCTTTGCTCTAGCCTAGTTGTAAATAGTGGATGAAAAGGTCACTCTTTTGAAGATAGAATAGATTGAAATAAATATAAATTACCTATATGATGCTGAAAAGCTTGATTACTAAGATTGTGAGACACAATTCTGTCCAGAAGCTATGCAATGAAGATTATGGCTATGTAATGAAGTGGCAGTCCTAAGTCCTGCTTTTTGAAGTTTGAAACATAAGGCAATATTTGACAGCTGAATAATAATAATAATAATAATTTAAAAAATATCATTTGGAAAAAGAAGAAATGCATTTAAGTCTGCTGTTTCCTACTCAAAATTTCAAGATTTAAAAGTAGTCTACTATTATAGAACTGGTTTGTGTCTTTATTTTTACACTGATAGATGTTGTTTGCAAGGCTCCCAGAAAGAAAATGAAGTGTAATTGTCCCCTTGCAAAATTCTTTCTGTTTCTGGAATGATCTTGGCTAAGAGAGATCTGCAGAAAAGTTGTCACTGCTTTGTAGAATCACTAGAGCTCTTTTCATTTCACTTATCTCTGATTTAGAAGAAATGTTCAAGCATCTATTTTACTTGGATTATGCAAGAAATAGGGTTAAAGGAGGCTTGGGCAGATCAAATAACCTGTGGACATAAAGCTGAAAGCCTCTGATGATACTTGTTTCTTGAATGACTGGATATGTTCTGCAATTTGATTGGAATATTTGTTCAGTGAGAATGTTTGTAGTTGCCTCTAGATAAGTGTTAAAATGTATGTTTTTGTGATTAAATAGGAGGAGCTAATTTAAAATGTCAAAATTTTGGCAAGCTGGCAGGAAAGAAAACTTTATATTGTGATGTCTTTAAAATAGCTAGAGAGCAAGACAGAAACTATTCCAAGTGACTTTGATAGAAACTCAGGAGAATGAATTAGGGCGACTTTTGCTCTCATTTACCAATGTAAATTTGGAGTGACTCCACTGAAATAGATAGCTAATCCCAACATAGTCAAATATAATATCTTCTTTTTTTATTATGATTAGAAAATAAGTAACAGTAACTGTTGTAAGTTATAATTTTGTGGCCTAATGAATTTTGCTCAGGGCTTCCCTTTAGAGTAGAATTTATTGATAATCTGCATTTAGCTATTAAAATAGGTCATCTGCCCTTTTAAACACCTTTCTTTCATCTGGCCACTTTTCATTCAACCCTACAGCTAATTCTTTTGTGATCTCAAGTAGGCTTTCATTGTTATAGGGCAACACTGAGGAACCAGCTGACATATCCCTTTCTCCCAGACTGGGATACAAGACAGTCTCTGCAAAGAAGGCTGTCTGTGCATATGACTTAAGGGTATGATCCAGCCCCATGTTGTTGTTGTTTAGGTTATACAGTGCTCACTATACAGTTTGCACAACACGTAAGAGACATGACACCTGCCCTAAGCAGTTTACAATCTAAAATTAGATATGCTACAGTGAGTAACAAGTAATGATTTTTGTTGCGGTATAAGAGCTGGTGGGCTTGTAAAAAAAAAAAAAAAAGAAGAGGAAAGAAAAGAAGATGCTATTACAATAAGTTTGCATGAATTTTCAACTTCCAAATCAATTGTTGTTATAGATATTATACTAGCTAGTCAAAGGGCTTCCAACAGCTAAAATAATTTATCTGAACAAGAGATTGTGATAGCAAATTAAACAGCACAAGAGGACACTAGAGCAAGATGCCAGTCAGATGTACAACTTATCAGCACCACTAGATCATTCTAATTACTGTAGAGGACATGGTATAGTCTTAACTATCTTAGCTACATAGACTTAGGATGATGGCTAATTTAGGAAAGACAGTAACCTGAAATAAAGGGGATGCAATTAAAGCTGGGGCCTGTGGGATTTTTCATTTGATGCTCCATAAAAAAACTACACTCTAGCACATTCCAAACTTTTTGCAATGAGGTGTTAAGGGGTTTGCTAGAGACAGAATATCAGAGGAAGATGGACAAAAGTTCTCTATTTTTAGTGTTTACTTTGAAATTGAAACTGACATTTATGCCAGTAATAAAGTTTACCAATCTGGTATTTGAACAATACTTTGGCAACGTAAAGTAGTGATGTGTTTGTGCACAAGGTAAGTGTTGTGCTCATGTGGTCGCTTCTGGAAGGATTCACTTTGTTCTTTATTTACAGGTCAGGAAAGCCAAAAAAAAGGATAAGAACAATAGCTCTAAGCGGCCCACATTGTACATTCATCTTGACTCCTATGTCAACTTTTGCGTTTTAAGTCTCTTTACTTCCTATGCCAACAAACTCTGAACACGTGAAAGGACTGAGGATCAGCTCAGTGGGAGGTTAAACTGCCAGTGTTCTTTTCTTGCAATTCAGATTCTCCAACAGTCTATGATATCTGTTGCAAAGACCCTTTGCTAAGAAAGGTTACCTCTGTCCTCAGGCCAAACTACAAATGTCCAGTTCAACTCAGTTTCAAGGCTATTTTTGGAACAGTAGAAAGCAATAGAATATTCTGATAACCCAGGACTAACACTATTTACTTAGTTTATAAAAAGTAATAGGATGTCTGGTTAAACTAAATAGAAAGTATGTGATTTTATAAGCCCCATTTATATTTTTTATTAATACAATTATTGAATTTTCAGGAACTCTTCCTTTCCTGTAGAGCTTAAAGTCTGGAAGGTAGTAAAAGGAACTTTATAACATTCAAAGTAAACTATTTTTTTTCAGAAGAAATAGCATTACGAAAAAGCAATAACCTTGGTCTCTCTAGGCAATGGGGATACTGTAGGAATTCATGCCCCAGTGGAGCCAGCAAATGGAGCAGATTCTGTTGAAAAAAGACTGGAAGACTTTGAAGCATGAGGAGATATATTTTGATCTTTTGAAGAAACTCTAAGTTTTCTTTTTTTCTGAATCAGACTTGCAAATCTGCTTTCTTGTCATTGCTTCTGCAGTTAGAGACTGCATGTGTAACTTGGAGGTAAGTTTAACTGCAACTCTTAAAAATTTTATCTTCTGAAATCTCTACTCAGAGATTCATTTGAGTATTAGGTAATACCCAAATAGGCTTAACCAGTACCTCTTCATCTGTAGAGATACTTATTTGTTACTCTTTCATTTCTGCTGCACTGCTTTTTGTAAGGTTTGATTTTAAACTACCGTCTAACTAGAACAAACAATTATGCAAATGAAAAATTAGATACTTCAACATTTCAGAGAACTACTACACATTTAATTGCTACAAGAAACCACAAAAATCAGTTAATTCCAGAATAATTCAACATCTGTTAACAGATTTAAAGAAGACACTGAATTTATTGTAGAACTGTAAATACTCAGTAACTTGGCAGGTGGTATTTTTATGGAGCAGAGAACAAAACTGAAAAAAATAGATGAACCTAATTTTTCTGGGTAAGGGACATTGCTGCAGCATACAGAGAGAAAATACTATAACTTTTTATGCTTGGGAAGCCTTTGTTGTTACCGTTCATGTGGGGTTTTTTTAAATTTTATTGCAACTTTGGAGCTCATTCCATTTGGTGTTACATATGGAATTGTCTGTGCTACATTTGCTTTTTCAGTGATTCAGGTATCACATTTATCACATACCGCAGAAAACATCAGGCAGTTTATTTCCATGGGACATTATAAAGGGTGTTACTGTCACAGCAGAGCCTGAGGGAAGAGCAGGAGATCTCATGGAAGGCTGCTGATCTCTACAAAGTTCAGTTTATGTTGCGAGGAATGACACATGAAAC
Organism: Platyrinchus mystaceus; assembly: GCA_035041135.1. Taxonomy (NCBI): domain Eukaryota; kingdom Metazoa; phylum Chordata; class Aves; order Passeriformes; family Tyrannidae; genus Platyrinchus; species Platyrinchus mystaceus. The sequence continues at coordinate 62,886,868 of JAWWLV010000001.1, read as the reverse complement.
CTCTGCTTGGAAGTGTCATCTGAGCTGACACAATTGTCAGATGACAGGCAGATGCATATTGTGTACAAATAGCTGAGAGACACAACTGCAAGGCAGGATCACTTGGGATCATGGATGGTAATTCCTGAAACAGGTCATTTTTACGGATGTGGTTTTAAGTTATGATTCCCAGTTTGGTTTCATTTTAAGGCAGTAAAGCCTGAGACGAATAGTCTTTGAAGACTGAAATCAAAATTCAGAATGTTCAAATATTAATAATTTTGTAAAAATATTTTTGTAATAGATAATCTAGTAAAACCTCAAGAATGAGACCACTTGCATGAAAATAGGTTGGGGCTAAATTGTTTTTTCTGGTAAAAGGATACAGCTAGTGACCATGGACAGATGTCTTCCATTTCTGTTAATATAAATGATTTGCTATTGTTACCCATGACTATGCAAATGACTAACACTGAGTCTTAGACAAGATGGACTTTAAAAATAGGCAAGCTAGTCAGCCGTCTACGGTAGCAAGAAAAATAAAAAATGGTAAGGAGTACTCATGATGGTGTTGCTAATTTACCTTTCTCTGAATTTTTTGACAATATGCAGAATGGGAACAAGGATGGAGATGCAGCTGCTGAGAATAGCTGTTGGCAGCATACAGCCCTTCATTCACCATCAAGAGGATTCAGTGAACCATCAATGGGGAACCAGAAGGATCAATTTAAAAAAAAAATGTCAGTTTTAATTTATGAAGTGCTGGAGATTTTTGGTACACTTAACTCTCCCTCCTACTCTTGGTTTTACCTACAGAAAGTCATTTGCAGACAAATCTCTATGTTAATCTCATTGAATCAAACTGAAGATGAATTCTTAAAAAAGAAAGTCTCTAGAATGAAAAACTATTAAAAAAATGAGAATTTTAGCTCAAAGTCAGTTATGCATGTTTGATAATTGTCAAGACTTTCCTATGTATCTCAAATGTACAGTCAGGAACACAAGCATTGATGTAATCACATATAACTATTAAAAAGATTATTTTTTTGAATGATTATTAACCAACTAGCAAAGTAAATATTAGCCAGCTCTTTGGCTATACCGATGTTAGAATAAAAGACTAGTTAAAATCTACGCAGTAGAACTATTATAAGATCAAACTCTTTTAACTATTGATTTTCCTCATTCTCATTTCATTTTCTCAATTTGCACATGGAACATTTTTTCATGGCACTCTGCAGTCTCAAAACAAATTCTGACCACAGGTACTTGCATTTCAGTGCAAGACAGAAATTGTCAACTCATATTCCCTTTATTCCTTTCAAAGTGCTTTGTTTTTATGAGAAAATAAATAAAACAAAAAGTCTACTGTGGAATACTTTGTATCTGTTTGGGGAAGACCTCTACTTAGACCTCCTTCCTAAAAACTGAGAGGGTATGATACTTTCCAACTTATTTATCAAAATGCACTGACAAAAAGAAGGTCTACAGTGTGCAAGTGGAACTTGCCTTTGGAGTTGGGTATTGATCATAAAAGAAATTCCATCACAGCACAGATGGGTTTGAGGTGAAATATTGAACTTTGCCCATTTATAACTATCAATGTTGTAATTTAGGGTAGTCAAAGTCCCACTAAAATTTGAAGACAAACTCCATACTTCTTGTGTCTAAATATTTAACTTTTAATATTGTAAAAATTATTTTAAAAAAATTCTGATTAAACAAAAAAAACCTAAACCAAACCAAACCAAACCAACCACCAAAATGAAAGACTTGTCAAGCCAAGGAGCAGTATTTGACTTAAAGTATTTCAGGAATAATGATACTACCAATGATCTGTTCTGAGTGGAATAATATCAGAGGTGAAGCTTTTGTACTGACTTTCTAGCACACTATGTCAATGAAGATTTGCCTGAATAGGCACAATTTAATGGCAAAGGTCTACCGTGTACTTATAATACTACAGCTCTAAGCTCATATGTATATTTATATTACTATATCAGTTCAAATCAGGAAAGCAAGCAAAATCAATACAGTTAAACTTTTTTTAGCATGAGCTACTGTGTCTTCATCTCTGTGCTGGAAATAGCAATGCTGGCAGAAAACTGATATGTGGGCCCACTCTTCTCCAATATATTATATGTTTTGTGGGAAAACAAGGCAACACTTAACATTGGTGCTAACCTGTGCAAACATACTGAATGCACTAGACAACAATGTAAATCCTTTCAATGACATCCAAGGTATATAGACATGTAAATATGAATCACTCGTACTAGGTCAGTAATACAGGAGACATCCATAACACATATACTCTCAGAAAACCAAATTTGAATAGTGAGTCACATATACAGAGAGACAAACATGTTTCTAGAGCAACTTGCTTTTGCAATGAACACAGACATCTGATATGATTATTTTTGTAGAAGCCAAAATATAGCACTGAATTTCCAGACTATATCAGTGTAAATAGTCTTCAGAATTTTTCTTCTGTATTCAAACACAGTTTAAGTGTGTAGTCTTGAAATGAGTAAGCAAAATTAGTGGGATTTTCTTCCAATACTGTTCTCATAGAATACTCATATTTTTAGTTTATAACATGTAAGATTATGCTTATGAATATGTGCCATGGATCTGGTACATATTTTATCATTATTGTGATTAAAAAATATGAGGTCAAATTGATTCTTTTTATTCATTATAGTATCACTTTCACATTGTATTGCTTTGTGGTTTGAAAAGAAATCAGAGTCTTTCCATTATTTAGCTCCATTTAGTTAAGTAGACAAAAATGAAAGATTTGAATCTTGCAGTATAGCATTTTTTTCATCCACCAGTTTTGTATTTGGAAAACTGTCTTCTGTGCAACAATAATAAAACCTTTATATATTGACTGAAGAATATTTCTTACCATGAAAAAATAAAATTAAATTCTATTGAGGATGATCAAACTTCTGAAAATATTATATTTGGGTTTTTTTACATATTTTCCCAATATTTCTCGCTACAAAAGGTAAAAAAATATTTATTTTATATCCTGGTTAAGAATTATTTCCCTAAACTCAGGAAACTTACTTTCATATATAAGCTATGTATTGCACAAGATGACAGAAAAAAAATATAGAATGATTTTTAGCTTCTTGTAGTGTCTTTCATAAATATTTATAGAACAAATTACTTGTCTCTTATAAAAAACTTGAAACATTGTTGGAAAATACTTCCTATAAAATCTACTATTTTATATAATCTTAAGACCTGTAAAATTTTTCAGATAATATATTGGCGGCTGTAGTCTGATAAAAAGAGATAGAATTTGTCTCTTATCATACTTTTAGCTGAATACTAGATTAGGATAAAACCACAAATAACCCCTGGCAATACAGAGTGCCATTGCAGATTCCCGTTGTATCACAAAGATGTGGGTTATGTTTTGCATAAGAATTCCTTAAGGCCTCTTTCTTATCTGGAAATCAGAAACTGAATATGTCAGTATCAGGTTGCCTGTATGCAGTGTGAAGCTTTCTGGGATGGACCTTTTGTTTCACTCAGAATAATTTTTGTCCTGTGGCCCTTCATGTAAATCACAAAAAAAATCTCTCAGACCTTGTGTATTTACTGATAATACTGGAAAGGTTTTTTTTTTCCTCTCAGATTTAGCAGACTGGGACACTTTGACACAATCCTGAGCAGGAAAAAAGCATCAGCTGGGTCTTAGGAAACACTTAGTTGCTAGTATGTGAGGCACTGTTCTGGGTGTCCCATTCTCTTCCATTTTTACTGGCTAAATACATCTTTTAGTCTTCATGTGCTTGATAAAGAGTGTCACACTAGGAAAGAGGGAATGATGGTCCTATGGCTTTACAGGCATTGTGAAGGGGATTTGCTGCCATTCTGTATTCTCTTCTTACCTGTCCGCACTCTGGAAGCTCTTTGCTAGATCTCTTGCAGTGACAATGCCAAGGTAAACTTCCAGTTTCAAGAAGTGGGCTGGACATTTTGTCCAGAAGGATTCTGTGAGAGACAGTA
>JAWWLV010000001.1:62871603-62882763 GCA_035041135.1 Platyrinchus mystaceus | reverse complement strand
CTATGTATTAAAATTTTACTCTGGTACATCACATGAACAGCATGAAATGTTTAACTAAATGTTAGCAACCTATTTCTGCAAAAAAGCTGTTCCTTTCTTCATATTTTAAACATGGCTTCAGGTTTCAGAATGAGGGAAGGGAGCCATTGATTTTGCCAAGACAAATATGTTTCCTACCTCCATAATCACGACAGGTGAATTTTTAAGAATACAATCTATTCCATCCATTTAGTTCACTTTTCTGAATATAGACATTTACAGGTCTGTCTAGGAAGAGAAGCTGCCATTCAGACATTTTTTTTCGGATTTAAGATTATAGTGGATTAAGATAAAGAATAGAGACATTGTGGCTGCTGATTTGTTTTGTTTTGTTTGTTTCATTTGCTTTTATTTCCATGTCATTATCCAGCATGAAGGTATCCAAATACTTCAACTATTTCATTTCCATGGCCTAGTGTTTTAAATTTCCTGTATTTGGCTGTGATTCATAATTCATGCTCTGTGTTCTATGCTTCTGAGTTCATCAGCTCAGCAATAGGATAGTCATCCTTCAAGAATATTAACTGAAGGGTCAGATGTAGTGAAATAATCAGAAGTTCCCTGAGATTAAAGATTCTGTTCTATCCCTCCAGATATGCTCTTCAAGAAGGAAAGGAACTCGGGTATGAAATAGCCCATCCCCTACATGCAGTTTATAACTTCTTGCTTAAAGGCAACTTTGTCCCACATGCTTGAAAGTTAGATAATAGGATGACTGTTACAAAATTTATTCCTAGAGACAGCTGGGAAAATCCAAACTTGGACAGTGGACAGCTATACTCTGAGAATTAGTAGTAAGTATAATAAAGGGTAAAATCAGTAGACATCTGGATAAACACCATATATTGAGGAAAAATAACCACAACTTTTCTACAGGATTTTCTACATTGTTTTGGAATGGTTTACAATTGTTCTGGAATTTTTTGAGACAATCATGCAGGTTAAGATGATCTGGGTTGATATAATCTCTTTTCGTTTCACACAAAGATTAAACTGCGTTTGTTAGAAAAAGTCCTTGAAAAAGCTAAGAAAGAGATTAGATCTTAGGGACACAACAGATGTGTTCTTGAATGGAAAAAAGAAAGGGAAAGCAGAAAGGGAAAAGGGAGTGAAGGGGAGGAAAGGGAAGTGAAAAGAAAGGAAAGGAAGGCAATTTAAGGCAAGGCAAGACCTAGTGACTGATTTTTACTTCAGAGGCTGACACTCTTAGGGTGACTCAGGAATATGTGTTAGATGCAACAGTTGTGTACGTACTCTTAGAAAGTAAGGAAAAGGGCATGGGCAGTGAAGTGTTCCAATCTACTTATAACTAAGTTTCTCAGTGCAATAAGGAGGAGAGTTGGTGGTGGGAAACTGAACAAGGCTGAGTGGCGAAGCAATGGAATTTGTGAAGTTAATTGCAAAATCATGAACATGGGAAAAATCTTCATTTCTTAATTAACAGTCATGGATTTTGAATGACTATAAGTACCTAGGATGAGTTGCTGGGGTTATTTTAGATAACTGCATAAAAATATCTTATCTGAAGTGACTAGTGATATGATGAAAAAAAAAAAAAAGGACGGCAACAATTCCCTTCCTTTAAAACATGAAAGCACAAACAGATAGGAAACACTAAACTGTATCACTCCATAAATCCCTCTTGGGGTTGTGTGTTGAATATTGTGTGCAGTCCTGGTTGATATCCTGAAAAGGCTATAACAGAACAGAAAAAGTTCATAGAAAACAACAAAGATGACCAAAGGGTTTTAACATCTTCCATACTGGAAATGATGAAGTAAACAAACCTAAGCCAACCAAAAAAAGGATTTTTTTTTTTTTTTTACATAAGATATGTTTAAACTGCAGGGCTTTTTGCTGCAGAATGTTGAGTATGATGAACGTTTACAGTGATTTAAGAAAGGAACCAGACAGGTTAGTGAAAGAAAAGTTCAAAGACAACTTATCTGGCTCATGAGGTTGCTGATCTGCAAATTGCTGTAGTCTGAGAGAGGTGTCCTTCAGGTTTTAAATTGGATTTTTTTGGCTATATTTAGAGCCAGATATGAACAGTATGGATGTTTAGCCTCCTCCACTCTGTTTATTCTCAAATGATTATAAAAGTATGTATAGTGGAATTTTATCAATGTTGCTTTTATTATTAGTTGTCTTCTCATATTTTGTAGCATTTTGTTTTCTCTTCCACTACCCTGCAGTCTCTCCTGGAAAGCCTTTGGTTTACTTGATTTGAAAAATAGAGTGGTTAAGTTTAGGATGAAATCTCAAAAATAATTGCAATGAAAATGGTAAAATCAGAGAAGACTGAAGTGCATTAATTTTAATATTAAGAAGTATGTGCAACCCCCCCAAGTTATTAATTAAATATTGTAAGATACCTACCTAAGAATAGAAGTACAACTTTGTATTGAAAAAATTAAATTGCTTGAAGGTTATATTTAATCATGAGAATCCAGATGGTATTGCTGAGGTGTTATTTTTACTCATCCCAAACTATCTGACAAATTACTCAGTTTCACTCAGAACACAATAAACTATGCTATCATCAAAATCAGTTCTTATTAGCTGTGTCAAAATAAGCAGGATTTGTTAACTACTATGTCCAGGAGGGACATGAATAAATGAATGCCTGATGTTTCTGAAAATAGTGTCACTTCACAGATTGAATGAACCAAAAAGATCATGTACTTCAAAGCTGAACTGTAGTAAAAATTAATAAAAAGCCATCACCTTATAGTGCAGGCTTCCTAACTAGGGTAATCATTGTTAAAACACATCAGTAAATGGGAATATTAAAAAAGGTCATTAATACTAGATGTTTCTTAAGAGTGTGATTACTGGTAGAGGAAAATATCAAATATCTACTCCTCTCTAAGAAAAAAGTTGACATTTAGGTAGTATATATTTTCTTTTTCTTTTTAATCCCACATAAATTCTAGTAAGCCAAATTATAGAGATTCTTTAAAATAATATATCATAATGCCATGGGACTATTAAGATGGTAACTTACCAGCTATGTAATTTTGTTTTCTCTTTCCTACAGAACCTTTCTTTAAATTCTTTACACGTTAATGATAATTATAGCAGTCTTTTGCAATTGGTGATCACTGCTAGCTTTAGTATCTGTGAAATAGTTACATTTTTGTATATATACATATGTCTATACTGCTGCTGAAGTAGTTGTGCACATGCTGTTTATAAATCCATGAATTATCTCAGCAGATTCTTTCAATGTATAACTGAACTACTTGAAGTTAAACATCTGAATCCAGATGGCAGGCCTAGGACTCTATGTACTTAGAAGACATTAAATACTCCTGGTTTATTGATTTGAAGCAAAGTATATAAGGAGCAAATTAAGCCCCAGTGAAGTTGATTGTATTGTTTGAACTGACTTCAATAAAGTTTTGATCAGTTTTTCACAGGAAGGATCTAGAGCAGATTTTAGGTGATTTTCTTTAGATGATAGCCCTGAATAGTCATATTCATTTTCTGATTTTTTCAGATGATGAATATATAGAATCTAAATTCTTTATACAGAATACAAAAATGTCTTGTGAAATTATACATTCCATCGTAAAAATAAATTATATATCCAATAGCTGAAAAAAAAAGGTTGTCCTTGGAGGATCAGAAACACTGTAGATCAGATCTAACAAACAAAAAGAATGATTGAGGCTTATGAAAATCAGCTACCCTTGTCTAAAGGCAGTCTCGGAGAAGATTGTTGCATATATACTTCCAAAAATATAATATTTATAACAAAGAGCTTTCTATTCACTGACAAGAGCACAAAAATGCAGTGTTGAGAAGCTGAAGTTAGGTTTATTTAAACCTGAAAAAAACTCCAAATACTTTTGAAGTATATTCAGACAGGAGTGGAATGTCTTATTCAAAGGAAGTAGGAGAAAAGATGTTTTTACTACTTTGTTAAGGTAAATCTGATTTTGTTTTGTGTTTAAATGTTTTGCTTTTTTTTCTATATATATTTAATTCTAATTTTCAGGATAAAATATTTAGCCTGTGTGCATGGAGAGAGGGTTTTACAATGTCCTTTCTGGCTTTGGAATTTATGACACTTAGTCCTTATATTCACATACTTTGTACATGTGTCTGTGTCATAATTTTTTGCATTATATGCCCAGAGTTACTTTGCTTATAAAACACAGCTCTCCCTGCTTCCTTAGCAGTTTCAACTTACTAAGAAACTATTATCTTTAAAGATAGTCTAGAAGTTGTTGAAGTATTGATGAACTATTTTTTTTCTACTTTAAGCTTTTTTGAAGAATGATCCTAATTCAGGCACTGTTATTTTGCATCTTTACAAATACATGTTCTTGGGGGATTTTGGTAATGTAATCTACCATTAACAGCTCAAAATAAATTACAAAATATGAAATATAGTTTATCTTCTCATATAAACAGTGTGCAAACTGTTCCTCAAAGTGGATAAAATTAGAGTAGTTGTTCATTATTGCTGAAGACTGTTGTCTTCTGGTTGACATAAGGCCATCTTCCAGTTCTCTTAATTTTCAGTCTGGTGGGACATAATCACTGATGGTGACATGTGGCATGTGTCACAATTATACCTTTGAGATCCAACAGATGTTCCAGTAATTGTCTTTCATATCTTTTGAGTTTATTCCTTAATTCTTCAATTTAATTTTGAAGGAGACTTATAAATTTGCTTAGGTGTCTAACACCCAGTCTTATCACAGAACCTGGGTGCCTCCATGCCCCTCAGAAATCTGCCCTTATTCAATGGAATAGATGTATAGAAATGTAACTCAAATTTCAGCAACTAATTTCACTGTCTTCAAGGATTATGAAAAAAGGAAAATGATACTTTAGTTCAGAAGGAATATTAATTTATCTGCATAGTACTGAATACATAATCAGAAGTGAAAAAGGGCCACAACTGGACTCAGACTTTTAAACTTCCACAAAATCAGCAACAAATAGGACAAGACTGCTTTAGGGTTAATCTAGTGCCCATATAGGACCAGTATGAGGAATCCTCATATACCATGAAGAATCCTCCCCCTGTCTTAACAATAGTAAAATGCGTTTGTGAAAAATTATATTAATTTGTACCTGTTGGTCTGGTAAAAAGAGCTATTAACCAAAACATAATATTTCAAAACTTACTTTGCATTGGTATCTTAGCAGCTAAATTAAAACCTATGAAATCTTTAGGGTAATGATAGACAGTCGCAGTAAGAAAGAGTCATCTGTCAATAAAATGCTCAACTTGTTTATCAGCAAGTGTGTATAATCACATGCTTTAAGAAAAATGTAATGCAAAAAGATGGGCACAGCAGTTGAACAGTGAGCAGTACTGAAGCTGGATGTTAAGAGCAGAGAATGGCATATGTGACACAGGAAAATTTTGGGACCTAGAGGCAAGGTCAAATTGTCTATAATGTCTCTAACCATAAGAAGTTCTCAGCTTGCAGCCTCTGAGCAGTGAAATCTTCCGTGTCATAATTCTTACCAGATCCCATATTTCCCGCTTTGTCTGTAAGATAACCTCTGGTTATTGTGGTATATTGTTTTGAGATGAGCACTGTCAACAATATGCACTGTCTGTAAGCATCTGTGCCATTTGCTTCAATTCACTATAAACTTTTCTCTTCAAGCTTTTAATTCAAACTCTGCTGTTGATTCTCTCATATAATATGTAGACTATTTTATTAAAAAATGAGCAAAGCTTAGCAAAGCAGAAAGTATCTAATCACCTGCCAGTTTTGCAGGTATAAAAGCAGATGGTTTTCCTTAATTCATGCATAATTTTGAATTATTGTGCATTTCAGTGTTTGTTCCATTTCCCATCACTGTTTTGACTCTTGGTATATTTTAATCATAATGATTTGTTAAAGAGCACATAAGACAAACAAAAAAAACACCCATAGAAAACTAGAAACATTTTTGTGAGTGAAATGTGAGAGCATTCTTTAAAACATGAGAATCTGACCAGTGAGGTCAACCACTTGTGACAGGAGTGGATCCTGTCCCTTCTCGGAGTAATATTTCCTTTCCAGTTCCCAATATTTAGTAAGGGTTTCAAATTGTTGGGTTTTTCTACATACATAGCTGACAACATTTTGTTGTGGATTAACACTTGTAGGTAGCTCAGTCCCACACAGCTTCTCACTCATTCACCCACAGTGGGATGGGGGGTAAAAGTGGAGAAAACTCATGGGTTGAGATAAAGACACTAATAGGTAAAGCCAAAAATTGTGCATGCAAGCAAAAAAAAAGAAAAAAAAAAAAAAAGAAAAAGAAAAAGGAATTAATTCACTACTTCCTACCAGCAGGCAGATATTTAACTATTTACAAGAAAGCAGGGCTCTGTCATGCATGGTGGTTGCTTGGGAAGACAAACATCTTAACCCTAAATGTTCCCCTCTTTCTTCTCCTTTCCCTGAGCTTTCGTTGCTGAGCATGATGCCATATGGAATGGATTGTCCCCTTGGTCAGATGGGATCAGCTGTCCCAGTTGTGTCCACTCCAAGTTGTTGTGTACCCCCAGACTCCTCCACGGTGAGGTGGAGTGAGAGAAACAAAAAGATTTTCTTGACACTGTGTAACCACTGTTCAGCAACAGCTAAAACACTGGTGTGTTGTCAACACTCTTTTGGTCACAAATCCAGAACATAGCACCCTACAGGATACTACACAAAAAAATGCCAGCCAAAGCCAATACAATCTACACTCCTCAATGTCATGTCCTCATTAGATATTTCCTTACTTCCTATCTTTTGATACATACACGGACATAGTTCGCTTAGTTTATGGGCCATTCCTGTAAAAGTGTCCGGAAAACGCTCATTGAGGTTCTTTAGTTCATGATTTCAGTTTTATCTGTTATGATAGACACAGTGTGTTGCATAGAGTTAGCGGGCACCAAAGCCAGCTCATGATGGGCCACTGCTGCACTTGCACTTCTTTTTGTGAGGCTCATCCTCCACTAGTCCGTTTCTTGCTACCATACTTGCTGTAACATGAAACTCAAATAATGGGCTACAAAATTTCAAAGAAGAAATGCACATCCATTGTACACACAGTTAAATATTTTTATATTCCTTCCTAAGAACTGCATTTCTGCTGTTTTTCCATAAGGAAATTGATATGACATTTTTAGGATAAAACAAAAACCTGGAATTCCTCTATGCACGTATATAGAAACCTCCCCAGTTTTGAATGAAGAAATTTTCAGGCTGGCCTTTGGAAACAAAAGCTGATACTCAGGTAGGGTAAATAAAGGCACCAAACAACTTAATTCAACTCTATTTATCTCTATCAACTGATAATTTGCTCCACAAAATGGTTCAAGTGACAAAAATCAGACATAAATACTCTATTTAAAAATGAGAGCAGAGGTTCAAACAAATGTATGTCTTATTCAGACCTTTGTGGATTTTTTTCTTGACTTTCTAATTGGAATGCGGAACCCAGGACAATCATCAAGATTACTGAAGATTTGCAAGTATAAGAAAAAGCATATAACTTCTCCATAGATATAGTTTAACATATCAGTGGGAATACATATTAAACATTATTCTAGAAGTTAATAAGAGGTCACAATTACTTCATTTAAAATAACCAAACAACCTCCTTCCTCAATTAAACAACACCAAATATCCTAAAGAAGACCTGAAAACTTCTTTTTATACATTAAAATGTATGGTGTGTAATGGAGGGGAAGGAGACAGAAGTCTTTTATTGTACCTACTCCCCCAGAGTAAAGTTCTTTAAGCAAAAAAGGCTACAGTAAACTTAATTTAGTGCCTCTCCCAGGCCACTCAGGAAGAGTTAGACCCCCTGAGTCTAAAGCATCTTAGCCACAGGTAAGAAATGGAGGAAACATATTGTTTTAATTTACCTTGATCATTAATAGCCTTATTGGCATGGCAGAATGAGCAATTGCTGATTGACTTTTTACTTTATAGGCATCCAAATCCTTCGATGTACCTAGGACTTGGGTACAGAGGCTGACAGATGGCCATAAATGATTCTTCCTATTTAGGGAAAACCAAAGGAATCTATATGCAGAAATCATGTCTGGATAGTTGTCCATGGGACATATGGCAGAATGATAATGAATATGTACTTTACACTTGCACATATATTCGACAAAACCAGTTATTGATAGGCAATATAACACCCAGCAGAGCAACAAGGGTCATGTAATTAGAGATTACATTTTTAAGTTTCCAAAGCAGATTTGTGTGTTTTGATCACCTGGTGTGCAAAAAGACTACTTTATTGCTTGTACAGCTAGGTAGGTACCATAGATATTGCAGCTGTTACACACAACAATACCTTTCTCTGAAGTCATTACCATAAAATAAGATAAAATCTAAAGTGATGTGAATAAATTGGACGTATTTATGTAAATTGTTATCATTTGTAGGCAAAATCATAATGAAGAATAACTTTGCAAGTTTTTCCTTTAAAACCTTACCAATATAAGTTTCATCCACACTGATAATAAAATACTCATGTATTCATTCATGAAGTACTGATAATACTGTTAGATGATTACAGAGGTATTTCTGATTGATTAGACTAAAAACCTGCTTCTCTTGACAAGTAAATACCACAGCCTATTCTCTGTACAGCAGATCCCCCACTGCATTCCCTTCTACACCTGATGGTGACCCAGGGTCACGCTGGCATGACAGCTGATGCTTTTCTGCATGGAGGTACTTTGCAGACTCATAAAAGGATAGACAGAAAACCTTATGAAAGCTTCTGAAAATAGAGACCCTCCTTCTCTGTTGTCAGAAGATTATGGACATACTCCCACGTAACTCAGCTCCTCCTCTGAGTGAACTGTATGAAATGTAGAGATAATAGATCTAATGTGTTTTGTATTCATGAAAGACAAACTGGTTTCAGAGGAAATAGTCCTTTTGAAGATTGTAAAAGCTGCTACCTTCCCATAGCACTGTGGCATTAAATGCCTTTTTGTAAAAACTCTTGTAGTGAGAAATATAGTTTTTCTGAGTAATAGCCTTCTTGAGTAACGACAACCTACACAAAATGTTCAAGATAGACAAACATTTAATTGTGGATAATTGAGAATTTTTTAAATGTAATCTTTATAAATTCATGAGATCACTTGTCATCTAAGGCGGAATACCTGCCAGAATGGGAAATAAAACTATAGGTTCAAACATATTGCAGGAGAGAAACTGGCCCTTATGACTTCTTTCAGCTTACTTTATTTTTTAAAATTATTTTTATTTTCAACAATAGCAACAAATCTTACGGCAAATAAGGAAACCAGGATTAAAAAATAATATTATTTTAAGTGTATATTGAATGTCATTAAATGTTAATGTGTTTATTGAATGACTACAGTGAACAGCTTAGCTATGGGACATTCTGGCTTGTAAAAAAGATTATGGTACAGAAAAACATTTATTTGAGAGGTGAACCAGTATCTTATAGATAGAGTCTGGCTAAATTAAACTTACACAGAGAAAGAAGAATATTTTTTTCTTTTGGAAATATAAGATAGAATAACAAATACTTGTGACAGCCAAGAGTGAAGGAACGTAACCCAAAATATTTTGTTTAGAAATGCAAAGTTAAAGCACATTTATGTTTTAAAACACTTGTAGAGCCAATCCACTCAAAGGAAATTTCATTCCTCTCTCATATCAAAGTAAACTAAACAAAGGAGATAAATAAAAGCAGAACATTAAATATAAATGTGCATAAGTATAGTAATATTTTTGCATAAGATGCTAAGACTTTTGAATATGAAGAAATCTCAGTTTTAAACTACACAAAAGGAGTTTCTTCGTCAGTCTTTCAAATATTAGTAGTGAAGTGAATATCTATACTAAGGTATTGTGGTTTGGATTTAAGGTGTTTTGCTTTTTGTACTGAATTTCACACTAAAACACTACATTTAAATGCATATTTCCATGTTTATTTGGAATAAATTAATTTAAAAGAAAGTAGACTGCTACCAAAAAAGAACCTCAAAACTAATATTAAAAAAAGTAATTTTTTTATTAAGACAAACTTAGAATCATAAGAAAACCTAAGACTAGAAGGACTCCCTGGGTAATGGATTGCACACTATTTTTATCACATGCTTTCTTGTCATATAAACTTAAAAATTTCCTGTTACCTCTTAGATTTAAGTAATTATACACAGGAGCGTTACTTATGTAAAAATTCATTCTTTTTGGATTTGAATGTTTTCTTATTGCCTTACAATAACAATGTAATAATGAATGAACATTACATCTAAAGGCCAATTTTCTCTGCCTATGAGCTGCTACTATAGATTCTATAATACTGCTGTAGACTGAATTGTGGGATATAGCTAGAAAACTGATATTGTACTAGGATTTTTGGACTCATTGTATAAGAGAACAATGAGGAGAATTGTATCTTTGGAGATCATTAGAATGGCTTAGATATGTAAAGACGGAGACTGTTCCATAAATTAAAGGATTTTTCTGCTATACTGAAGGTACAAATTATCTGTAAACTCAAGCTGAATGACTATTTATCACTCCTATAATAAATTTGTATTGACACACAAAGCAACGAAAACATATTGTTAATTCTGTTCTGTTACTATCCTATAACAATTTGTAGAATGATTTTGAGTTCATATGTATAAACACATCTAGGAATTTTCAGTTGGAGCTCAACACACATATAAGCTTTCTTTTACAGTTCAGTTTAGCATGTTTATTTCAAAATATGTTGAACCCTGAAAGGCTTTTCTATAAGGATTCAGATAATACTTTTTTTTTAAAGCCCTATATGTTGACCATTATGATAACAAATATTTTTTTTTCCAGGAATATACTCTTCAATAAGAATTCAGGATTATATTTTGCATTAGTAGACTAACTCACAAAAGTTAGTTTTGTTAGTTTAGTTAGTATTTGCACATTTTTTTTCTTCTGTATTCTAGTGTATTTACATGTTTTCTCTCCTGAAAATAAAGAAAAGTCAAATAGAATTGTCCCTATTATTCAGTTCAGGTAGGCTTTAGTTATGTCCTCAGTAGATGGTTTGTGAAAATTTCATTTCAATGCTCAGTAGAGATGAAGAAAACAAATTTACTATTAAAAAGGCCATACAGAA
>JAWWLV010000001.1:62850981-62867046 GCA_035041135.1 Platyrinchus mystaceus | reverse complement strand
CCTTCCCCTTATCCACCAGGTGGGTCACCTGATCATAAAAGGAGATCAGGTTGGTCAGACAGGACCTGCCCTTCCTAAACCTGTTTTGGCTGGCTCTGATCCCTTGTCCATCCTGTAGGTGCTGTGTGATTGCACCTAGGATGATTTGCTCCATAACCTTGCCAGGTAGTGAGGTCAGGCTGACAGGCCTGTAGTTTCCTGGGTCTTCCTTCCGGCCCTTTGTGTGGATTGGTGTGATATTCACCAATTTCCAATCATCTGGAGCCTCCCCAGTGAGCCAGGACTGTCGGTAACTGGTGAGCTCTTCTGCCAGCTCCCTCATCACCCTTGGGTGGATCCCATCTGGTCCCATAAACTTGTGAGGATCCAAGTGGCTCAGCAGGTTGCTAACTGTTTCCTCCTTGATTACAGAGGGGCTATTCAGCTTCTTATCCCTGTCTACAAGCTCCAGAAGCTAGCTGTCCTCAGGAAAACAAATATACTTTGTATTAAATAAACATGTTACTCAGAGGAATAAAGAAAAAAGAATCCTAAAAAAAAATTACCAAACCTTTATTCTCATTAAAATTGATGTCCCTCAATTCCTCAATTTTGAATGTAACAAGAAACAATGAATGAAAAACTTACAAAGACATCTTGGAAAATAATTGACTTTGTGTCAAGTCCCATGATTTAAATAAGCGGATTTATGTTATCCAAGAGATTTTTTTCTCACAAGGTTTAAACTAGAAAACGTTGTATAAATTAGTTATAAAAAATGACACCAGACATAAACTTGAGCATGGGCTTGATTTGTGCGGGAATTATGATACAAATTTTCAATTTTTCAGTGTATGTTGTCTCATATTTTTCTGACCTACAAGAGATGCAATACCAGCATTACAACTATCAAGAGAAAACTGGCAAAATTTGAATCTACATGAAATTGCAGTGCAGTAGTATCCATGCACATGAATGATTACATGTGCAATAGTACTCAGAAATAGTACTCACTTTTTTAGGACTGAAAATTGTGTTAAGTCTTCTCAAAACAGTTGAACAGAATCTGACAAAGATGGTGAATTTCTAGAATAGGAAAGACACAATAATAGTTTGTTCTGCTCTGAAACCTTTTAAAATTCCTATGTATTTCTGGCATAGAGATGCACTGTTGGTTTCTACACATTCAGTGGCTACCACTTCTGGTATAATCACAAAAACAACAAGAAATATAGGTAAAGCTGTTTTCCTTTCACTAGAGTTCTCTAGTCAAGATTTGTAACATTATAATATTTGTTGCCATGTTCTAGACCATTATGGCAAGTGACTTTTCTGGCCTTAATAAACCTGTAATCTGTCTTTGAAATCTCACTTCGTATTCTTCACTGTCTTTATGAGAAACATATCATTGATATCATCCTTATATTCTTTACAAAACATTCATCTTTGTTCTGAATGAGTCATCATGTTTGGTGTTGTTTTTTGTTTGTTTGTTTTTTTTAATAAGAAGCTTTAGCTTAAAATTTTTTTTCCATAAGGTTTTATTCTTTTTTAGGGGTATGAAATGGAGTATGCTTTTATTATATTCTTCAATATTTAGCCTTTGTTTGATCTAACAGAAATGTATTAAATGCATCATAAACTACTGTTATTTCAGAAATAGGGCTTCAAGCTTTACTTGTCCTGGTTTCAGCTGAGATAATTTCCTCTCAGTAGCTGGTACAGTGCTGTGTTTTGGATTCAGAATGAGAATAGTGTTGATAACACACTGATGTTTGGGCTTATCCTAAGTCAAGGGCTCTTTTTTTGTGTCTTATGCTCTGCTAGCGAGGAGGTGCACAAAATAAACTGAGAGGGAGGATAGCTGGGATGGGTTACTCAAATTAACAAAAGGGACATTCCACAGCATAGAATGTCATGCCCAGAATACAAACTGGGGGAGTAACCCAGAAGGGTAACAAGGGTAGTGAAACACTAGAACAGGTTTCCCAGAGAGGTGGAAGATTCCCCATTCCTGAAAACATTCAAGGTCTTGAACAGGTCTCAGAACAACCTTATTTAATTGAAAGGGGTTTAAACTAGATGACCTTTAAAGGTCCCTTCAAATTTAAACAGTTCTATAATTCCATGATTCTGTGGATATCTACTATTTATGTGTACTTTGATTTATTCCTTTTTATTTTATCCCTGTTCTCAAAAAATTCCCTTCATTTTTCCTCAGAAATAACCCTGGACGCAAGAAATTCTAACATGATGATGAGTCTCCCTATTTAGGAGAACTGAGTTCTGTATTCACTCCTACTTTCCTGTTTTTTTACATATGTCATATAAAATACAGATCTCTATCCTATTGGTGACATTCCACTGGTGAATCTCTTTTATACTGTTGCTTTGCTCTGCAAGCTTCTTTTATTGTGATAACACTTGTCTCTGGGACAAGTAAAATAATGCAAAAGTCATTTCCCTTGGGGGTTGATAACTAACCTATTTGGATTGTTTGGTTAGCCCTTGGAGCAGTACATACCTGTACGTGGGTTATGCTGTGTGAAGGAGTGGGGTCTGGGTAGAGCAGTAGACTCAAAAGATGTGGAAAAATGGAATGAGATGTAAACATCAGAGGTCAACAAAACTAGGAGATTTTCAAAAGGTTGCAGAAGAGACTTTGCATTGTCCGTTTCAACCTGGTAAACAACTGAAAGCTTTTGAAGTAGATTGATAAGGAAATATTCAAACTCTGAAGGTACCCAAAATTTTGGAATCTTCAGGAATTACGTAAAAAAATAACATTGTTACAAGGAGCTTTTTAGCAAAGAGATTGCTATGATTCAGAACTCACTACCTGAAGTTGTAGCTACCTAAGAAAATGGAAGACGTATCATTGGTAAGTTCATATGATGATGTTTTAAGCTACATGATCAGGTCAGCTTAGTTTTTTTGTCAGACAAGTGATCTTTGTACTGTGCTCCTTATTCTGTTGTAAAGGTATAAATAACTGTATTTTCAATGACTGGTCTGAGAGACACTTGAGTAAGGATGAGATAACCTTACTAATGAGCTCAGAAAATAGCTATTTCAAGTATGGGGGAATTAATAAAAAAAACCCTCTGATACATTTGTGTTTCTAGAATACTTGTTTTCAGAGTAGTGAATCAGGAGAAAAAGTCACCATGTTCATTGAAAGATTTTTTTTTGCAGTCTTTTTTATAAATAAGTATATTTCCAGCTCTACATCAGTTAAAATATCTGGAGCTGCAGCTGGGGATGCAGTTATGTCTCCACAGCACAATGAAATAAAAGTTAAACAATAAGCAATAGGTGCTGTCATACACTTCTCAGCTGAGATCTGGATAAATACACAAAGAAATGATTACAAGGGGTGTCACTGCCATTTTTCAAGCTCTATTGCACTGAATAATACACAGTGAAATGGAAAAGAAATTATTTCCCTCTGTGATCCCATAGTCAGCAGATATTTTGTTGATCTAGTACCAGTCAGACAAAAAAAGGTGTTCGATCTTACATGAACACACACCCAAAGGCCTTTAATCTGTCATAGTCATTAATGCCAATGACATTTTCACTGACCTGCTAGAATCCTTTAACTCTTTCTAGACAACATTTTGTGACATATCCATCCTTCCAATTAAATCTGATGATCACTTGGTTGAGTGAGTATTCTCAGGAGCAAAGGGACAAAGTGTTCTCTGTTGTCTTTTAAATTACAGATCATGATGATGGCCACATGACACTTAATTAGCAAAATACTGAGTGGAATGCAATTTGTAATTTAGCTTCCAAATGACCTTTATATTACAGGATTCAGTGTTGTGTGGGTTGGTATGGCACTAAATGTATCAGGAGAGATAGAAAGAGACTAAATATTGCATTTTATACTTGTAAAGATTTACAAAAATAAATACATGACAGAAATACAATTTTGTACTTCTGACTCTCCTCAATATTTTAATGGCAAGCATCTTCATTTGGCAGTTAGAAAATTATTTTTTTCTTGTGGCATGTGTACAAAGCTAGAAAGAAATTCTGTATCATTCAGAAAATTCACTAAAAATAAAAACTGAGGTATCTTTATTAAAAAGTCTCTGAGGCTTCCAGAAAGAAAAGCTTAGGTGTACTCTACCTCCTTGTGGGTTTATGTGTAAATCTTTCTGTAGTGTAAACAGTAGGCTCAGGATGACTTATTTTGACCACTATCCTCAGCAACTTCACATGCTGTGCAAAAAAGCTTTTGAAAGGTTCAGTGCTAGTTATTATGGAGACAGATGGGATTTGCAGGCAGCCTGCACTCCAGATAACCTTACAACAATGGCACGGAGAGTCATGAAGTTACTGAGCTTGCATAGTTGTACAGCCATGGAACTGGACATGCAGGTGTCATCTGGCATCACTGTGAGCCAAACTGTACAGAAATTTAAGTCTCTTTTCTTCACAAGGCCAAGTAAAACATCCTGATGGTTCTGAATATGGCAATTCTCTATCTTGTAGGTTTCATACCCAAATGGGTACCGGAATGGGGATGTACAAGGAAACCACTGCCTTTCATGATTACATAGTAAAAAGGGAATTAGACATGCCTAAACTTTTGCAGGCGTTCTTGCCTTTCTATTTTCATTACAACTGCAGGCATGCAGAGACAGCTAATAGGGGAGAAAAGGTCCTCTCTATCCAACTGACATTTTCACAGTTATGGATGACCTTTCTATTTCTTCAGTGAGTATTTTCAGATCACTTTGCCCCACATTGTCTTGTCAAAGTCAGAACTGAAACTGGAAAAACAAGATCCCCAAGATTATAAATCTAGGCAGAACATGTCTGTAGTATTGAAGGTAAGTGCTGTAAGCTACCTCCTGTCTTTCTGTCTGCCAAGTTCAACAGGATGAGAGCCAGACAGTAGACACTTACGAGTGGCAGACCTTCACACAGAAGACAAGGAAGTTTATTGAGAAAAGTAAGGAAAGCATACAAGTTTTAAATATGAGAAGAAAACAGAGAAATTTTTCCAGATGTTAGTGCATGAGGTACTGAATTTCCATATTATGCTGTATGGTCAGGAGAGAGAGAAGACCATGACTCAGGGAAGCATCACCTTCTAAGCAGTCAAACATTGGTGCCTCACAGAATTATTTTCTTCTCTCATGTATTATCCTTTCTTCATGATGCTCCTGCACAAGTGTGAGTGTCTGCCAGAAGCAAAGCAGTAGAAAGTGATTCTTAGTAGAATGTGCATTTTTATATCTGTTTCATATTTTCCTGTTAGTGATGATTTAGGGATAGGAGTGATAAAGCTCTTTACTCCCTTATTCCTCATTAGGATTGTACCGTGACATTGTATCTCAAATTTAAGGGTCTACTTCATGTGAGGTACTGCCAAGGTTGTTTAATTTTTATTTTGAAAATAATTTCTTTTATGGTCCAGTGTCCTAGTTCTGGCCATGACAGGGTTAAGTTTTGCAGTAGCCAGGAGTGGGCTGGTTAGGACCCAGAGGTTATTCTGTACCACCTCACATGATTTTCCAGGGATGGGGGAAGGTCTCCCTTCTGAGTCAGCGTATGGTGGTGGAGGGAGTGGTTAGGGATTGTCAGGGGTGGGGTTTTCCATGTGAATGATTCATCTACTTCCTGTGCCTTTTGTCATTAGTACTGTTGCTGTTACTGTTTGTTTTATCTCACTGCTGTTTCCAGTAAATTTTTCTTATCTCTTCTAATTCTCCTCCCCAGAGTGCTGCAGGCAGGAGGAGGAGGGGGAAATGAGCAAGTGGCAGATGGTCTGGAGAGTCTCAGTGGGAATAAACTGGGGAATACCATTCCTAAACCTCAACATACAGCTACAATAATTCCCAAAGTCTTTGCTCCCCTGCTAGCCTTAGGCATTTGACACAACAGAACGTGGTGGTAAAACTGTTGCCCCACTCCTATCCTCAGGCCACTCTATGATCTTAGAAATACTTATCAGGCACAGCCTTGATGAACAGCAGCAGGACTAACCTCCTCTTGAGCTTACCAGAAACACTGTCTGCTCCCAGGAACTTATGTTGTCTAATGGGCGCACGTTTTTCAACAAACAACCATAGAAATTTATTTTTCTTGCCTGAATAACAATACAAGTGGAACAACATCTTTGTTATTAAACTTTCAAAGCAAGTTATTGACCTGAATTGTGTCCAGGTTGGAAAACTATTATGACTAAAACCAACTCTCTTGCGACCATATGAACAGTGGTCCTTAATGAGATCTTTCAAACTCTCCTGGACTGCAACAGGCTTTTAGATTTGTAAGTAAGTTAGACTTATAAGTGAGTTACTGTTGTGTTTACAATAAATTTGATTGAATGCTCTTAAGTTTAAATGCCATTAAAACCTTTGGGCATAAACTGTTGGTCAAGCCCAGGTCTAAGTTTGTGAGGAGGTTCCACTCTGAACCTTTTGACTCAAGAGGAGGGTCTGCCTTATTCCTTTTTATCCTTACCCTTTCCCATCCTTAGCCTTTTTCCATCCCTAGCCTCTGTGTTTTATCATTTTAGGTCAATTTTAGTTTTAGATTGATTAATTTTAGATGTTAGTCTATTTTTTTTTACTTTGTCCTTTAACCATTTAGTAAGTATCATGCTTCCACTATTATATTAAACATGCTTTTGCTAATACCTTTGCCAGTGATTCTTTAATCAACCTGAAAGACTCATTCATGACACAGAATCACAGACAGCAAGCAATTTGAAAAAAAAAAAAATCAGTAGAAAATCCAATGTCATCACATGACAATGAAAAATAAGAAGAGAAAAGGGATTTAGTTATCCCAGTTATATCGAAATTAGGCTATCAATTCTGGTGGTGGGAGGTCTACCCAGCCTTCTCTGTTTAATTCTCTGTCAAGCATGCTGGAAAACATGTATATGCATAACTCTATGACCCTGCTGGAGCTTCTGAACATCTTCTCAGCATGATGTGCAAATGCTGCTATGCTCTTTTAATTTAAATCTGTGTAAAGTATGAGAAAAGTAATGTTCCATATATTGCAGTAATAGACATATGATCTGTATCTTGCAGTCAACCCATTCTATGAAAAATTTAACTATTATCTTGGGTATTTTCAAAGTGATAGGAAAGATGAAGAATAAAAGGGATCTGCACGAGGTTTTGTATAGCCACTTAATTTGGAAATGGAAATGAGCAATCTGAGTGTTATCTTTTGCAAAATTGCCATAAGAGGGTTCTAGATACTTTAGATTAGTTAGTAAATTGTTCTCTGTTTTGAGTCTTTTCTACTTAATCAGTATGCAGAAGCAACATAGAGCATTGATGTGTCTACCCCAGGAATGACTTCTAGCTGTCATTGCATTATAAAGCATTAAAAAAGCATTAAATTCATAATGACCCTTACATTAAACTCACTGAATAGATTATAGTACATTTAATGGCCTATGCCCACCCTTTTTGGTTGGTGTGGGTTTTTTTTTTTTTTTAGATTAACAACACTTACACTTGGAGACTTGTTATTTCCACAGTTTTCTTTGTAAGTGGATTGTGTTGCTTTTCACCTTGTTGTATGTTCATGGCTTGGGGTAGCAGCTTTTTGTAGGTTTTCTTTGTAAAGGATAAAAGCTCACCCTCCCCATCATTATTTCTCCTTTGAGTTCTCTGAAAAAAATGTTTTCAAACACTTGCCTTTCCTCTGAACATAAAGACAACAAAGAACAAGATGAAAATATAGCAACTCCCTTCCCTCAATATTAGCTTTCCTTTCCTTCAGTAAACCCTAGTGGTTTGAACTATCATTAAAAGGAATTTGTTTTTCTTCCTCTTTAAGCCTTCCCTATTAAGTGAGAGTTCTGCAGATCACAGAGCTACAAGTCAGTTGCAGAATATATGTTGCAGTAAGTAGAATTAACCTCTTGACCTGCAGTTCTCCTTTCCTGTGATGTGCACAGATTTTTCTCTAACCATGAAGAAGTTTTTACAGACAAACAAAGGATGGCTTTTTGCCATTATTTCTCACTGCAAGTTGAGCTAGTAGTCCCCAGATTTCAAACGAAAACATTTTTAAATCCTAGGCTAATTCAGTTGTACTTAGTGAAATTACTGTTGTAAATTTTTATTAAATATCTCTATTTTCAATTGCAAAAAATAAATTTACACTTAGTTTTGACTTGGGAAAATGAAATGGAGCATTTATACTAAAAAGCAGGTTTGTTGTACTTGTTCACTAGTGTATTTGCAAGTGGCTGCTTATATTTCTGAATGATTTTTTTAGCAAAGTATACCCATGAATTTTCAGAAAATAGTTGGAAATGAAGCTGTGACT
Source organism: Platyrinchus mystaceus (assembly GCA_035041135.1). Lineage (NCBI taxonomy): Eukaryota > Metazoa > Chordata > Aves > Passeriformes > Tyrannidae > Platyrinchus > Platyrinchus mystaceus. The sequence goes on along the minus strand of JAWWLV010000001.1, from coordinate 62,858,751 downwards.
GTCAAAAGAAACAACCACAATCTGTTTTTAAAAAATAGTTAGAGAGAAGAAATTATTTGACTAGTTCTATTAGGAATGGTTTTGCAATAGTCCAAGATTCAGCTGAATGCAATGAACCCTAATAAATTTGACAATACTTTGGGCCTGACATAATTAAGCCAAAATACTTCAGGAGAAAAATTTATTATGTTTTTTAGAATTGGAAGCATGAGTATAGTGAATATAAGATACAAAGACAAACTATTTTCTAATTGATAACATTAGAACCAAGAATGAACATCTTAACACTGTAAATGGTGACCTATTGTCCATTCATTGCAAATGAGTGTTTTAGGTCAATTTTACAGCAAAGATAAAGTGGATTAAGTTTTATGTGTAAGTTGATAATTATTTTTCAAATGAGTGAGAAAGAAAACAGTAAAATTTGAATAATTGCTTTCAGGATAATTTTCTGGCCCATTTAGGTAACAATTATTTTTCTTGAATAATTAAAAATCTGTGTACTTCTGTAAAACTATGATCCATTACCTTATTTGGGTTCCTGGCTGTATAATTACAAACTTTAGAAAAGTGGCATATTTGTACATCTGCTAGGAAGATATATGTGTTCTCAAGCACCTGAGTTTTCTAGTGCAGGCAAATCCTGAAAAATCTCCGGGCTCTTCATTGTATAGCACACTTCTACTTTATAAGACTTTAAGTACTGTACGGAAAAAATAAAATATTCCTTTTGAAGAATGGTTGTAACTAATGGCCTCTTAATCCAGTTAACAGGTTTTAACAATTTACTGTCATAACCCTGTCATGTTACTTCAAGTACATATTCTTAGCTCATGAGAATGAAAAGTAATCTAACTTTAGCCTCTAATGAATATCCCAAACTGGTTTACTGTTGTTGCTATGTTTTGTAACAACGTTTCCAAACAATTTCTCTTATTCTTAGTAATTTATTGTAACTTGGTAAGCTTCTGTTGCTCGATAGTGAAAAGGATTTTTAAAATTTTTTTTAGAGCAGTATCCCCATAGGTAAAGGGATTAGTTTTACATTTAGTTAGTGTATATGAAATTTCTTAACGTATTTCTTTCTATCAAGATATGGATGAATATATTTAACCAATGCAATTTTATACAATTTAATTAAAGAAAAGTAAAGAGATATTTTCCTCTGGTGAAACTAACTGGTTTTACGTCATTCATGCAACAGTTGTGAGACATCTCATTGCTTTCAAGTTGCAGGCATTGTACTGTCTGGGGTAAAACATTTTACCAAAAAGTGTTACAGTATTTTCAATAGCCTCACTTTGTCTCTCTCAGGGAAAACAGGTGATCGTTTCTTCTGCTACAGCCAGTGAAAGCCCAAGGGAAAGGAAGCTCACCTGGGAAGACGGTCTGTCATGAAAACAGAGGAGCATGTGTGTAGGTGTATATATATATATATGTATATATGTACTGTAAGAAACTGTGCCATTTGGTGCTCTCCGGGTAGCACAGCAGATATGAGACTGAATGAGAGATTTGAAGGGGAAGAAGCAATTTTTTTCATGAATTCTTACTTTCTCATGAGGGCAGGAAGAGAAGAAAGCACAGAGGCTTTTAATGGAATACATATTTCTATTCCCAGGAGACTAAAAGTGAAAATCAGCTGCATCAATAAGGCTGATTATGGTTTTTTAATATGACAAATAATGAGAAGTCTTTGATCTTAAAGCTATAGTGATTTTTTTATAAGAAAACCCACTAACTTTCAAATGTATGTTAGTCATTGTAACTTGTAAGAAAGGGAGATTTGTATTTCTCTGTCAGACTGCTTATTTAGTTACAGCAATGACAAAAACTGGTGTCCATTAGAATTTACTAAAGTTCCAGTAATAGCTTTTCTGAAATAGATGATCAGTAACTCTTTTTTTTTTTCTCTAAAGGGGGAAAAAATCTGGTTGTAGCATTAATGCAATATATACATCCCCAGTTCTAAACTGGTGGTTAAATAGTTCTTCTCTTTTCTGACCTCTCAAGATAGTCTCATAAGTTTTATTCTATACTTCACATTCACTCATTTTCTAGTCTGGTCAGCCCAGATTCTATCATTCTATCTGACCTACCGGCTCCTGTGTGATACAAAGAGCTTTGAAATTTGAGCCAGAAAATCAACCTTTTTCAATCCTTTCCCAAAGAAAAGCTGAAGTATCTGAAAGGATGAAGGCATTTGACTCAGAACTCAGGTCTAACTGCCAGTTTGTAGTAATTTGGAGCCAGATAGATTAGACAAGCTGTTCACATATGACAAATTCGAAGTGTCAGACTTGCTGTTAATGTACAGAATAATTCTGTGATGTAGAATACTTGTTGCAGACATGACAGATGCAAAGTATGACAACAAGGTCCGTGGCACCTCTGAGATGCCTTGAGCTGGAGGTGTTACCTCTCCTTTCCCATAAGTCTTTTTTTGTTTAAGAATCATGGGAATAGAGAAAACTGTCCAGAGACATTATGTGCTCAAGAATAAGCTGTCCTGTGGCAGCAGAGTCTTTCTTTCATATCACCCTCATCATCATGTTGTTGTTACTTGAATTTTAGGTAGCATTTAAAAGTTCTTATCATATAAAATTTCTATTTTACTTATTTCTTCTTTTAGTGGTATTTGGTATATAGTTGGGTAATCTGGATTTTAATCTTTTATCAAACATTTCAGCGTATGACAAACCCAGTTTAAAATGATGCTTTCCCATTCAGTGACGGAGATTAGAATTAGACTTTCCATTTTTATTAAACTTTCTTTTAACTTAAACTTATTTGTATGTTTTGTGAGTTGTAGGTAACAGAACTCAATATAATGTTATCAAGCATTTTTTTTTTGGGGGGAAATAATCTTCCTTGTGATACTTGCACATTGATTTCTTGAAAATTTTATTTTCTTTCTATTTCTACATATAAGCTTAGTTTTACTTCCTTTTATCTTCTTTCTTCTACAAAACTTATGTTTTCAAGAATTTTTTTTTGGTGCTCCTATATACTTATCATGGGAACAATTTTATCATGAAATGGTCTAAGCATTTCTAAACATCATATGTCAATGTGTCACCTGTCTGTATTTTCTTCATAACATAAGGTTTAGATATCACTCTGACCTGTGCATCAGCACCCAGTTTTTGGACAATTGGCTTTTTATTTGTCCTAAAGTCTGTGATGATTCCAGAGACTGTAAGATGCTTGCAAGATGAAGTTATGGTAACTTTCAATTTGTACATTTAGTGCTGTTGAGGTAGAATAAAGGTTATATTGAAGAAGCAAAACCTCTATTGCAATTATATTACAGGATAAATGACCACAGCTTGCACTGAATATAGAATATGAATAATTTGGGGAGGTGAAAAGGTACACCTGTCTTTTCTGTTCAGCATTGATTTTTACATGATGAAGCATTTAACATCTGTAATTTGGCTTCCTGCCAAGCCAAGAAAATTATTTACATGAGAGAAAATAAGTACAGATTTTGCTTTCTGAAAATGATCTTGTGATTTTTATAAAAAAAAAAAAAGAATGTTAAATGTGTATCTTGTTTTTTCTTGTAAACAAGTATACAGTAATTTTAGTGTAAAGTTAATAAACTCTGCTTCCTACTTAGAAAGACAGGTTTCATAAAAGTATTTATCTGACCCATCTGTAGTAGTTATAGCTGTCCATCTACTCTCGTTTTTTATAACATGACAAATTCTATTTGCTTCTTTTAGGTTAAAATCAGAGTTTCAAAATAACAGATCACTGACTGAAATTGCAGCTTGTCTAACTGTCTCATATTATCATATAAACTTTCAAAATTGCTTTCTCATTTTGAGTTCCTATATAAACTAATTTCAGGCTACTGAAACTTATTCCTCTTCATGCATGCTGTGTAGGTTGACAAAAAAAAAAAAAAAAGAAACAACGAAAACGATGGATCACCTTTTGCTCCTTTTCCTTTGCAATCATTCCAGATATCTTCATAAAGAGCTATAAAGACAGTTTTATGATGTTTCATTCATCCTCTTATGCATGTCGATGTTAAATTTCACTGGATTCCTTGTTTGGATTATATAACCTTTGATACCCTTTCTTCTTTGTTTCCCTCTACCATTCTCATTTTAACTTCACTTCTGATGTTATGAAACATTTTGACTGAGTGAAAAAGGAGACTTGTAAGTCAGAGGGTGTAGTCTGCTGAATGTTTAGTACAACAAAATATAAACTAGTAAATATTAAAGAAAAATATTCATGAGGAAGAGCATAGAAGCAAATAAAGATATACCTGTGTTTCTCTGTCTGGATTGCTTGATCTAATTCTAAGGATAACTAGTAGGTCCTAAGCAGAATGTTCTGTGAACTTGGTACCGCACCCAAACCTCTGAAAGACTTTTAAACTTGTCCTTTTGAATCGCATAGTGTGACTGAAGGGTATGCCAGATCTGTGCCACTTCAGCTAGGGTGCCTTAGCAGATCCTTAGTAGGTCACCTGGGAGAAGAGACTCATGCCTTCCCCTCCTCTTCTCCTCATGAGGAAGTTGAAGACTGCAATGAGGTCTCCCCTCAGTCTCTTCTTCTCCAGGCTGAACAGACCAAGTGACCTCAGCCACTCCTCATACAGCTTCCCCTCAAGGCCCTTCACCATCTTCATTGCCCTCCTCTGGACACTCTCTAACAGCTTAATATATTTCCTCTATTGTGTTGACCGAAACTGCACAAGATATTCAAGATGAGGCCACACCAATGCAGAGCAGAGCAGGACAATCCCCTCCCTCGACCGGCTGGTGACACTTTGCCGGATACCCCCCAGGACACCATTGGCCCTCCTCCCAGTCAGGGCACTGATGACTCATATTCAGCTTCCCATTGACCAGGGCCCCCAGGTCCCTTTCTGCGACAGTGCTCCTCATCATCTCATTCTCCAGTTCCATGTTGTAATTGAATTGGGGAATGAGGTTTCAATATGGTAATTCAATAAAGTACCTCCATACAGTGCTTTTAAAAAAATGACTTGTGGAATTTAAGTCTGCAAAATGAGTATTTCTTCTCAATTTTTGAACCTGTCATATTTTGTCTTAAATTAAGCATTGTGTAAATCTTACCAAAGCTTTTCTATCTGTCATTAAGTCTGGCATTTATTTTTGTGTCAATTAAACAATTCCAACAAGAGTTTTGAACGTTTCAGGTGTGGCTGCCATTTTGCAACCAGGCCTATATAAGTGCAAATCTCTTGTCAACATGGCTAGAAGGGATAATCCAAATATATTATGGATTTCTTTGGGTTTAAGTGGTTTAAAGTTAAATATGGAGAAATACCTCTTTCTGTACAGGTTACAGGTTATGTGGACTTTAGTGTATGTGGTTTATGTATTCTTATTATAATTTTTTAAATCTCTTTAAATAAATAAATAATTACATTATTTTTAATAGAGTACAACTATTCAGTAGATATTTATATCACATGACCTCCATACCTAATTAGAATAAAGGAAGAAATAAACTTGTGAAGAAAATGACAAAGAAAAAAATGAAAATGTATAAATTGCCTCTTGACACAAGGTGACTTTCTGTCTGGATAAAATGCAAATTATTGTGTGAAGCAGCAACAGAAAAAAAACTCCACTCTTATCTTCTTTTATATTTTACATTTTTAAGTATAAAAATGAAGCAAAAAATTTACCAAAGAGTCATGACACTTTCAGTCTACAAAAATATCATAAAAGAATTATAAATGCAGATGATATGAAACTGGGGAGAGTGTCTGACACACCAGCAGGACCTTGATGGACTGGAGAATTGGGTGGAAAAAACCCTAATGAGGTTCATCAAGGGCAAGTTCATCAAGGTACTGCATCTGAAGAGGAGTAACCTCAAGTACCAGTAGAGTCTGGGAGTTGATCTACTAGAGAGAAACTCTGCTGAGAAGGACTCTGGAATTTTAGTGGATGACAAGTTTACCACAAGCCATCACTGTGACCTTGTGACCAGGAGGACCAATGGTATCCAGGGCTGCATTGGAAAGAGTGTTTCCAGCAGGTCGAGGCAGGTGATCGTTCCCCTCTACTCAGCCCTAGTGAGGTCACATCCAGAGTACTGTGTTCAATTCTGGTCCCCACAGTTCAAGGCAGACAAGAAGGTACTGGAGAGGGTTGAGCAGAGGGCCACAAAGATGATTAGGAATCTGGAGTATCTCTCTTATGAGGAGAGACTGAGGGAGCTGAGCCTGTCTAACCTACAGAAGAGAAGACTGAGAGGGAATCTCATCAATACATATAAATATCTCAAAGGCAAGTGTCAATAGGATGGTGCCAGACTCTTTTCAGTGGTGCTCAGTGACCTGACTTGAAGTAATGACCACAAATTAAAAAAAGCCACTGGAAATTCTAGCTCCACATGAGCTTCTTTACATTGAAGGTGCGAGGGCACTGAAACAGGCTGCCGAGGAAGGTTGTGTAGTCTCCCTCTCCGGAGACATTCAAAACCCCTCGGGACTTTTTCCTGTGTAACCTGCTGTGGATGACCCTGCCTTGGCAGGGCAGTTGGACTAGATGATCTCCAGAGGTCCATTCCAACCTTAAAAATTCTATGATTCTGTGATTTTTTTTTTTAGGTACATGTTCTTGCCTTCTTCATATTTTTCTGAATGTCCAGGAAAATTATTTCAAATAAACTATTCTTTATATACATACTCCATAAGAAAAAATGAAATTTCTACCACTCTAACACAACCACAGCCCAATAAATATTCCTGTAGCACAATTTTAAGTTTCATTTTGCTATTTCTATTCTATTTGTTTCAGATAGATTTACATGCATTTAAAAGCAAATGCAACTTGCCTTTGGAAATGAAAGTCCTTGCCAAGTCCAAATAAAAGTATCAGCACTCTGTAAGAGCTGTTCACTTTTCAGAATCAGTTCACATGGCTGGGTCTTAAGGGTAAAAAAATAACAGACAGATACTAAAAATGCTAAGCATTCTGGGTGGTGCATTATGATAATTTATAAAACAGTTTGTTTAAAGGACATATTTTATTATCATCTTATTAAACTAACACACTGTTTATGTGAATATATAATACTTTGTATAATAGCATAATAAAATTGCAACTGGATAGATAGCTATGATGAAATGAGTATTGCTTCAGTGGTGCATGCCAACTTATGGAATGCTAATGCCAGCTGAAGTAACATTTTTTGGTTCAATGAGTTAGGCTATCAACATCCTGGAAGCCATCTCAGTGAGTGTGCTTTTGTCTGTTTCAGTTTTTAAAATATCATGGGTCAAGAAAATATTTACAGTTATGTTAAGTGTGGGATATAAGAAATCTTGCAACTCTTTTTTTTTAAATTTTCCCTTCTAATTCTTTTATTGCAGACAAAATCTTAACATTTTAATTGTGGAATTCTAATGTGGGTTATTGAAAGGATTACTCTAAGTATAATGTAGAGAAGGGAGGCTTTCAGGGGTTTCACTTGTTTCTTTGTTTTGATTTCTTGGGGGTTTGCAGGATTCTTTGTTGGGGTTTGGGCTTTGTGTGTGTTTTAACATGTATACTGAAGTGCTCCTCATTTTGATGTTCTGTTTTAGTTTTTTCTTTTTTTTTTTTTTTTTTTTTTTGAGGGGACCCCTGGTGGTCTAGTGGTTAAGATGCGGTGCTCTCACTGCCGCGACCCCGGTTCGATTCCTGCACCGGGTTCAGGAACACTCCCCCGGGCAGATGGAGCTCGTCAGCCCCTAAGGCCATCCATCTAAGAGAAGGTCACTCTAAACAA
>JAWWLV010000001.1:62789414-62829344 GCA_035041135.1 Platyrinchus mystaceus | reverse complement strand
GGTTTAGCCACTCGGCTAGCCAATGCAAGGAGGTGGCACAATGATCATGGGGACCAATGGGAACACAGGATACACATCCATAAGGAACAAAAAGTAATACATAAAACACGCAATAACCAAAACATAGCTAACAATTTTCAAACCCTGACAAGTGCCTGGTAAAGTTATGGAGAAAATTATTCTGGGAAGTATTAAAAAACACCTGAAAGACAGTGCTGTCATTGGTCACAGCCAGTATGGCTTCATGAGAAGAAAGTCCTGCTTATCAAACCATGATATGACAAGGTAACCCACCTACTTGGTCAAGGGAAGCCAGTTGTAATTTTTCTGGATTTCAGTAAAGCTTTTGATACTGTCTCTCACAGTATCCTTTTGGACAAAATATCCAGCACACAGCTGGATAAACACATCATGTGATGGGTTAGCAATTGGCTCACAGGCAGGGCACAGAGGGTAATCGTGAATTGGGGTAACATCAGACTAGTGACCTGTCACTAGTGGGGTTCCACAAGGCTCCATCTTAGGCCCCGTGCTCTTCAACATCTTCATAAATGACTTGGACACAGAACTGGAAGGGACATTATGCAAGTTTGGAGACAACACAAAACTGGGAGGAGCTGTTGACTCCCTAGAAAGTAGAGAGGATCTGCAGAGAGAACTCGAGAAATTAGAGAACTGGGCAATCACCAACTATATGAAGTTTAACAGGGGAAAGGGTCAGATTCTGCACCTGGGATGGGGCAACCCTGGATGTACAGACAGACTGGGGAATGAGATGCCGGAAAGCAGTGGTGTGAAAAGGGAGCAGGGGGTCCTGGTCAGTGGGAAGTTGAATCTGAGTCAGCAGTGCCCTGGCAGCCAGGAGGACCAACCGTGTCCTGGGGGGCATCAGACAAAGCATCACCAGCTGATCGAGGGAGATGATTGTCCCACTCCTGCACTGGTGTGGCCTCTCCTGGAATATTGTGTGCAGTTTTGAGCACCACAATATAGGAAATATATTAAGCTCCTACAGAGTGTCCACAGGAGGGTAGCAAAGACGAGGAAGGGCCTTGAGGGGAAGCTGTATGAGGAGCTGCTGAGGTCACTTGGTCTGTTCAGCCTGGAGAAGTGAAGACTGAGGGGAGACCTCATTGCAGTCTACAACTTCCTCATGAGGGAAAGACGAAGAGCAGGCACTGATCTCTTCTCTGTGGTGACCAGTGACAGGACGCAAGGGAATGGCCTGAAGTTGTGTCAGGAGAGGTTTAGTGTCGGGGTTTGAAAATTGTTAGCTATGTTTTGGTTATTATGTATTGTATGTATTCTGTTTTGTTCCTTATGTATGTGTATCTTGTGTTCCCATTGGTTCCCATGGTCACTGTACCATCTTCTCACATTGGCTAGCCGAGTGGCTAAACCCCTCCCTCCCTGCAGCCTTATAAACTGCGGGAACTTTGAATAAAGCTCTCTCTTCGCTGCTGGACCCCTGCGTGAGCTCATCTCTCCCGGTACCAGAGCCGCTGCCGCCCGTCTCTGCCCCAGAGAGACGGGCGGTGGGGGAGACCCTGACCACCCCGAAACCTGACTCCCACAGTTTAGGTTGGATATTAGAAAAAGGTTCTTCACCCAGAGAGTGGCTGGGCACTGAAACAGGCTCCCCAGGGAAGTGATCACAGCACCAGGAATGACAGAGTTCAAGAAGCATTTGGATGGTACTTTCAGGCACATGGTGTGACTCTTGGGGATGGTCCTGTGCAGGGCTAAGGTTTGGGCTTGATGACCCTTATGGGTCCCTTCCAATCCAGGATATTCTGTGATTCTGTGTGATTCTGTGATTGTGTATAATAGCAATAAAGTGGCCTCTGACCAATAAAAGAAACAAACACACACACACACATATATATACATGTATACACATATATATATATATTTAGAATTTAAATTTCCAGTGTTGTAACGGCTCCTGTGACTCCAGAGTTTTTCCTGTAACTTCTGAAAATTAACAGTTGGCAATACAGTAAATTCTTTGTACATAAACACTGCTTCATGAAAGAATTCAAAATATGTATGAAAAGTCTTACAAAATCCCAGGCTAAGCACACTTTCTGCAATCAAAAAGAATTGATCAAAATTTGAAGTAGTATTCAAAAGTAGTTCTGTTGCCTATGTAATCAAGATGTAAATTCCATCATTTTATTTTTTAAAAGGAACAAAAATAAAATTTTGGATTTTAAAAAAATATAATAAATATGAAAGCTAGTGCATTCAAAACTAGTTAAGTTAGGATATACATCAAGGTAATTTTCATCAGATTCTGTCTCATTGATGTCTTCATAGAAAGAAAACTAAAACTGAAATTCTAATTCTGAAAAATTTTATTATGAAGTAATTTAAATCTTGTCTGACATAATGGGCTATTTTCTTTCTGTACTTTTTTATTCCACATAGGTACCTCATTATGATCTAGGATAAAAGATGTGTTTGCAACTACTTTTTTCCCCCTTGACTGATGGCTTTTAAATAGTTTTAATTGATGCCTCTTTTTTAGAATCATGCCTATACAATCAGTTCTTTCTCATAAGTGGACTACTGCACTTCTGCCTTCTGAACACAAGCTGTGCATCACTGGTAGTTATTGTTGTAAGTCCAAAGCAGAACAACTGAAAAAACGTTCTACTGACAAAACTCTGCTGTGCTGAAGCAGTAGGCCACCATCTGCATTTCTCTCCTGAACTCATTTTTAACTAATATATTGTATAACTGAACAATTCTCTCCTATACTTGGGGAGCTTATTCTCTTTTTCTTCATTTCCAAACAGCTCATTGTTTCCCTGGCTATTATCTCCACAAGATTGCAAATTCAACAGAACTGCAGGTGACTTTTAACAGAAGTGAGGAATAGATACAATGGATAATTTAAAGCAAGATAGACCTCAGCAGAAAGGAAAAGTTGCCTGCAGAGTGAATGTATCCAAATTCTAATGATGCTTTATCTATTGGAGTTTCTATCCTTCTCTGTTTTGAAAGATATAGTCATTCTCCTCTACATAATTTAATTTACCATTTCTGAACTCACTGCCAGATTTCCAGATCACCAAAATTATAATCTTAACATCTGCCTTCTTCTTCCTTTATGTCATTGTAGATAGGATTGCTTTTTTTTTTTTTTTAATCTTTGTTTTTTCACTGCCTCTAACAGCTTGGTAAGCAGCTTCACTCCATCCTATTTCACATCTACATTTGATGCCAAGTCCCTTTCTACTGATAATATTAGCTGGAATTCCAGAGGGCCAGGGGGGAGGGGGAAGGGTTTAGCAATTTGCAGTTATGTCCTGCAAACGAAATCATCTGTTATTCAAAGGCAGTATGTGATGTTCAGTTCTCAGAACTGCATGCATAACTGCTTTTACTTTTGCCCTCTGACCTTGAAAACACCAAAGAAAATGAATAGCTGAAGAGTCAGTATATATGAAAGACTCCCACTCAGGAACAGAGATTCAAACGTAACTGATTTGAGAATGGGGCTTATTTTTGGATCCAGGTTTTTATTGCAAAATATAAACTCTCTTCAACCAGTCGTGGTCCCTGACTTGGCTCAAGTCTGAAAATTACAAGAAAAAGAAAGTAAATACTGATATTCCACAAAATGTCATAAACAATGTTTTATATGATAGACTTTTGCCACCATGAATTTTCATCTAATACAAAATATCATTTCTTATAACTAATATATTTATATATATTTTATATTTTTATATATAATAAAAATGGAGTGTTTAAGAGAGGGCTTGTATATTTTTCAGATATGGCTAGAGAACAGTTCTTCTTTTGGTCATGCTAAATAAGTTTCCAAATAAAGACAGTTTAACCTACAATATAGGGGTGGGGATGGAGGATGGTAACACTAAATACTCCAGGAAAAAAAGCCTGAGGTAATTTTGACATTCAGGTGCATGATGGCAGCCTTGTTCTGTTTCATTATACAGAGGGAGATCATATATACCATTAACTGTCCATCCAGTGTCTTCTAGATATTCTGGATATGCTATAGGAAGCTGTAAAATAAAAGAGAAGTTGAGGTGCTGATGTCATTTTACTATTGTCACAGTGTACATTGAACAGGTTTTGGAGGTACCACTTGGGTCAGGGTCAGTTTTGAAATCTTCTCCAAGACAGGAAACATAAAATAATGCATTAATCACTTCATCATCGTTAAAGGTTAAACAGTGCCCTGTACTCTGAGGGAAAAAATGTGCCACAGTTCCTCCAGAAGCTCTTCTCCTGTGAAAGTCCAGAGTGGTAGATTTGTTCCAGTATACTAACCTTTCTCTGATAATGCAGATAAGTTTCTGTAAAAGAAGGAGGGCAAAGAAGAAGTTTTTGGAAGACAGCAGGAAATAATACCTGCTTGGGTCATAATGTGCATAAATTTTTCCAGGGAAGATCCTAACTGAGGGACTTGCTAAGTGTTTCTGGATGTTGGTATTTACTAACCATTATGGAGGTTTAAATTCAGAAGTAATTGGCTAAAAAAAAAAAGGCGCAGCAGAAGAACTGTGATAACATTTTGATGAACATTTATGCTCTAGAGAAGATGTATGGTTGAAATTAATATGTATTTAAATATTTAAAGGTTTAAATGCAAGATAACCACACTGGATAAAGAAACATGTTTTACTGAGGCCTCTGTGGATTTGTATATGTAGTCTCATTCTTTTAGATATTGAACTGCGTGTTTTACATGAGGTTAGCAGAAATGCGTGGGTAATCAACCAGCTATGCAGATATGTGAAGGCACTGGCCTGTGCATTCAGAACTCAGAATTAATTGCAGTTTGAGGGATGGTTTTCCTCACGAATATATGAAGCTGGTATCTTCGAGTGCATGGAGGTATTTTGATTTTCAGAGAGCAATTTATTTCCCTGCTCATACATGTCTAGTTCAATTTGCTATGTCTTAGGAGTCTGAGTCATCTACCTTCTACAGAAACAGTAGGGAATTCATATTTACGTAGCCTGGCAGCTAGGGAGCAGCAAGGATACTCATGACTGCCTAAAATGTCTCTGGATACCATTGTTCAGACACCCACATCAGGCTCTCAGGTTCAGAGAGAGACAAAGAACTGTTGGATTAAATAACACAGACTAAAACTTATTTGGGAAGTCCATAAAAATCAATAAATTGTCTCAATAGTAGTACGAAGAGATGTGAAATACACAACAGCATGTAAAAACACTGTGCTTTTTTTTTTTTTTTGCCTTTTCACGTCTACGCAGTCTGTACAAATTTGTATTTTTAGGCCACATAATAGCACACATCCTCAAAAAATAAGACAAGAAAATAATGTCTTAGAAGTGGAAATAAATTAATTCCCAGGCTGCATCTGTATCTCAGACTATGAATTGAGCATCAGTTTTTTATATGAGAGAATGTTGTTTTTAATGCAATTACATTTGATTATTCTGGTGGTTAGCTACACACATATGCTTGTCATATAAATTGAGCTTGGTTCCTAATTGTCAATAGTAGATGTATTGTTGATAATTACCATAAAACATAAGCCGTAATCTCCATATACATTGCAGTTGTGTACATGTATCATATTAAATTTTAAAAGTGAGGGGTCTTGTTTCATTAGATATATTTCCATTGCACTGAAAGAAATAATGCAAAATCATTACATCTGTAGAAACTAAATAATCTTTTTAGAGTAATGTGATATGAAATAAACGGAATGAACTTTTCTAGGGATTTTTAAAGAAAATGTAAAAAAAAGATTTAAAAATCAACCTAATTCCTTTGCCACTTGTGTTCTAAACTTCTAAACAGTTCACTATTTTCTTAGTTTTGTTTGTAAAATTATAACTATAGACCTGCGGACATAAAGGATTATTTGTTGAATTATTTTTTAAAAATCATTTAAAAAGCTTTTGAAAATTTTTTATTGCATTCCAATTCTATAATCTTATTTTCAATAGAAATTCATCATGACAAGACATCTCTTGTCTGCAGTTAACATTTAGCCATTCAGGGCCAAATTTCTGACTTTTCAGTCACTATTTATTCCCTTATGACTATTTTGGAAAAGAAAATTCTATTTACCCTTATTTTTACTAAAGTTAAAATGATAAACATGACTTGTGTCAGAATGCAGTGGCTAAACTTTGGAAAATATTATTAAAAGTATTTACCAAAATTATTTTGAAAGTAAAATAAATCCTGTGTAAAGGCTCTTACTATTCATTTCCTAGAACATTTCAATGAACTAGTCTGTAACTACAGTATACACTGCAAATGGAATTTGAGCCATAGTTATCTGTGCAAATGTGTTCTCTCCTAGATATTCATAATGAAAAAAAATCAGCGCTTCTGAAGGAGGTCATGATTCAGCAATCAGTCAACAAATATAATATGGACAACACTGAGCATTTGAGCACTGTGTTGAAAAATAAAATTCAATTAATTATTTCTGCAACTGATAATTACTAAACAACTAAGATATGACAAAGTACATAACAATATCGGGTTCAAGTGTCTAAAGCTGAGGTCTTAATTTCCTTTATTAGTCGGTTTTAGTTTGATAAATCCTAATTTCAGTGAGACAACAACAAAACATCTAATTAACAAAATTGGCTAGGTTTTCATGTAAAACACACATATTTTCTTAAACTACAGCACAAAAGTGGACATCCAGTCATACTTCTGACTACTCCATTTATACTTATTCCTTTTGAAGTGTTTTTCATTCTTGTTGAATCCACATCTCTTGTGATGTTCAAATTCACCTTTTATTTCAGTAATTATCCACAGACATTGTATCACTAAAACATCTCTACAGATCCTTCATTTGTACAGGGAGATCAATGTGTATAAATGTACATATATTTAATGAAACAATACATTCTATACTGTCTATATTGTAGCACAAGGACTCACAGAAAGAGTGTTTGTTAAAAAATAATTTAAAAAGCTTGGCATACCTTACATAGTGTAATGCTCCCACTGGGCATCAAACACCTTGAATATGACAACCAGTAGCTGATTGGATGGTTACCAGAGTCTCTGTGGCGTGATTCGAGTGACAGACCTTAAACTTTTGCCAAACCCTTATAATCCAGCTGGCCCATGATCCTGCATGACCACTTCAGGGTATACATAACCAATTTCTAATATCTTACACTGTGTACAAAACACCTGCTAACTTATCTGCATACAAAAAACAGTCTCACATGACCACGCCTGCAACTGCAAAAGCCATTTCTACAGACTATTTAATATTATCTGCATATAGTTTATAAATTCTACATCAGGAACTGACTTGGGAAGTTCTTGGGGTGATCAGATTCTCCAACTAACATGTTACTTAACATATATAAGGAAGAAATGGTATCTCCACTTGGCCTAAGCACCTGGAGCTGCCTAGAGGACCCTTCAGAACTGCCTGTAATATTTACCTGGAAACATTAGACAAGTGCTTAATTGTAAAGGTGGTAGATACAGTGGTAGGAATCAATTCTCTTGTCTGAAGTTGTTTCATCATTTCAAATCTGTCCACTGTGTCACCTATGCAGAGTCTAGCTGCATAGCTGCTTAGGGCTACATAAGGAATTGGGTTAAATGTGTTTCTTTGCACACAGACACACAAGTACACAGTTAAAATATTAGGACAAGCATTAATTTCATCTTTATAACATAATTATAACTTAAATTTAATAGATGTTGGCATAATGTTTTCCATGTAGTTTTAGATGTTTAAAGAAACATTCTAGGGAGAACTGTTAGAATGAACAAAAATCTTACACTGGTATCGATAACAAAGTAGAAGCCAGTACTTAATACAACTAAAACAATTGTGAAGTGAATAAAAGGATCCTGCTGGAACTGAATACATCTCATTCCTACGTTCTCAATTGTTATTTTGACAGGATTTAAGAGATGTGTCTTACCTCTTGACTTCTCTAATTCTAATAGACTTTGAAGTTCTCTGAAAAACAGCCATTCATTATTTAGGATAGATGAATATCTTAAATATTATTTAAAGCAGCTGCATAATGTGGTGATAGTAGCATCCTATTATTCTTCTAGAGTCGGGAGAAAAAACCATGCATGTATGTAAAGATATTACAAATTTAAACTTATTTAAAGATCTTTATTTTTTCAGTGAGGTTCTTTTCCATGGGCTTAATAGAGATTTGAACATAGGTTTAATTGAGATGTCAGGATGCCCTTTTCACACCAGTCAAATGCAAAAGTATATGGACTGCTTTGCTCTAAATTTTTTAAGATTCTCTGACAATCAAGTAAATTCTATTGTCACTTTAATAGGTAAGTGATTAGGTGGGAAACAGAGAAGAAGGTTTTTTCAGTTCTTTTTTAGTTTTAAAGGAAACAAATTGTCAAATCACATCGAAATACAGTGTTGTTTTTTATATATGTATGAAAGATTTTGAATTTTGCCAAGTTTGTATAATATATACCTTATTATCTTTAAGCTAGGTGTTAGAGATTCTATTGCATCTACAAGTTGCTTTGTTGTAGAAATGTTTACAAAAATTATTGAATGTATTTGTAGGACAAAATGCAACAGTTTGTAGTGTTGTCAAAAACAGAGGTGCGGAGTAAATTTTTGAAATTTTTGTTAATGAAGTCACTTCCCTGCAACAGCATGCATCACTTTGCATACTTTATACTGAGGCCTTTACTAAAAGACTTTCCAAAAACCTTACATCTCTAAAGGTCTTAATTTCAAATGTGAATTTATGAATTTTATACAAGTTCCTCCCTTGGCCATCATGGTTCTTTAAAATAAATAGCTTTTTCCCAGTGTGTTTCACCCTGTGAATGTTTATAAATGATAATCATACTGATCTCAGTCTTTGTTCTGTTCAAAAGGCTTATTATCTTCTCTCATAAAATAGACTTACTAGTTCTCTTCAAGTTTCAGCTTATTTTCATTTTAAACAGATGGCCAGACAGTGTAACTTATTCTGACTTAATCTCAGCAGTTAATTATGTAATGTCTTGAGTATTCTCTATTGTTACTGGAAATATCTCCATACTTTATCTCAGAGTTTTCTTTTTTAATGGTTTCATCGTGTATAAGGCTCCCCACCATACTATGGTGACTGCCTTTACTTACTTACCGGTTGTCTCCATCTGTCATTTTTCTGCCTTACAACAGAGGTTCCTGGGACCTTGAATTTTGTACCACTTTCATCTAATTTCTATTATCTGAGTGTTGAAGGTCATGAAGTTCTTTCTGTATGAAATCCCAGATGTTGCCCCACAAATTTTGCCTCAGCAGCAAATATATAAGTGCAAGGAGCCTGATCACATGAAATTTAGGTGAGAAGAATACACTAATTTCCAGCAATGCTACACAGAGACTTTCTAGAATTTACACCTTTCTTTGTTGTTATTGTGACCTTTACACTGCCCTTGGGTGTTCTAGTTCTTTAGAGAGAAAATAGGGGAGATAACAGTGTCTTCAGTATCCCATGTTCCTTTCTGAGAGTAGTGTGTTTTTAAAATTGATGGGTCTCCCTCCTCATACAAGGTCTGCTTGAGATTTTTTTCTGTGTTTGTTAGCATGGTCTGCTTAGTTGCTCTTTCTACATGGTTTTAAACTTCCCTGTTATTTTCAAAAGTAATGTATTTTGCATATATTGAAGACTTATTCTGTGTTTTCCTTGTTATTACTAAAAACAGTTTTAGCCAGCTCCAAAGGTTGTGTTCCTTCATTGTCCATTAACTGACCAAGTATTTGTACACTTGGTGCCTTTGCTATTTTCTCATATTTATACTTTTGGGGGACCTGTATGTTTCACAGGTCTCCTTTGCATTGCACTATCATTTATAATCCATCATAGCCCTTGAAGGCATCCAATCTATTTGGTTGAACAGAATGTGTTGTTTTGTTCCATTTGTTTTTTTGGGGTTTTTTTTTGTTGTCTCTTTTTTTTCTATTGGGGGAGGGGAAAGTAGGGTGGGAGAGTTTTTGGTTTGTTTCTGGTTTTGTGGGTTTTTTTATCATGAAGAAAGCTGGCCCCTGGACAGTGTTAAAGAATGAGGCAGCAGCTCAGGTAAAAAAACCCAACCAAACAAAAATGACTTATTGGGAAAAATCATTGTGTCACTTACAAGGTCTCATCATCTTAGTTAAGAAGGGAAAAAAGGGAAATAACATTGTGGGTCTAACCTCAGAGGATTAGTTTTTAAACATTTTTTTGTTCTTCGACATCCCTTTTGATCTATTGACTAGAAATGTATGACATCACTGACTGTTGACTCCTTTTTACATTGTCTGACTCTCATGTATGGTCACAGAAAAAAAAAAATCAAAGGAAATTAGTGTTGTGCTGAAGAAAAGCTGCTTCCTGTGTATTCTTTGACTGTTTTGGGGATTAAAAATGTGTACATTATGCTACTATCTTCTATGTAGCTATGCAATAATATCCATTATTTACTTCCATCTTGTTGGTTCCTCTCTATCGCTTGTATCATGGGTTTTCATGTTCTTCACGCTGGGTATCTAAGGACCATTCTGTATCTTGATTTTATGGCTTGCTCACCCTCATTCTGAAGTCATGCATAGGAAATTAAGTCAGTAAATGGCCATAAAGAAATTTTTCTCACAAGTACTCGACTACATTAAAGCAGATTAGATTAAAATAGACATTTCATACATTTCTTGTTACTAAAGGATTTTGTCAGAATTAGATGAGTCTGTTGATTACATGGAAAAATTTTATAGCAATCTTAAAAAGTATATGGCAGTACTTTAGTCAATAATTTTCAAAAATTACCTGAATTGATTATAAGAATGACAAATGTTATTGACACAACTGGAAAGTAGTTCAGAAAAAAAGCAACCACCACTTAGAACTTTTGTAAGACACAAAGACCAGCCAGGCACCCAATTCCTATTGAAAGTAAATGGGAACTGGTAGCACAAAATTGTTTAAACCTTTGAAAATCTCTGTCATAAAGAAGTTTACCTCCAGTGATCAATCTTCACAAATTTTTAGTATAAAGGAACTATTTTTATCTTAATGAAATATGGATATAAAACCTCGCCTTGGTGACTCCTTGCATGTTGACACTCTTGAGTAATGTTCCTCGAGCCTTCTCATCCATTATTACAAGATCTAATACAAATTCTTGGGAGATATTACAGAATCAGATTGAGGGAACAATCTTCTGTTTGTCTCCTGCAGTATTTCATTCCTAAACAAAGTAAGTGTACACACTAGCAGATGAAGATAGGTACAATCTTTCTTTCACTGTACACTAACTTTCTGTGGATGCAAATAATCACAGTATGTTAGACACTGAAGAAACATTAGGTTTCAAGATTGTATTTAATGTATGAAAAAGGATTTAAAAGATTTGATGTGTTTTTCACAAACCAGTTTATATTTTTCCAATGTCTTCAAACAAAGTAACATGCTGAATAAATTTCTGATAACAAGCCTGGAGACTCACAAAGGAAATTTTATTATAAAAGGTCTTTTCCCTCTTGTATTGCATGCAATAAAAATATTATGGTAGGAAAAGGTGTCTCACAGATAAGTCATTGATTACTGATGTAGCATGCTCATTCCTAACACACAAGTGAATTGCTCAAGGACAGTCCACCTGTGCAAACCCCGTTATTTTCTATATATTGTATTATTATT
The DNA here is from genome assembly GCA_035041135.1 of Platyrinchus mystaceus. NCBI lineage: Eukaryota > Metazoa > Chordata > Aves > Passeriformes > Tyrannidae > Platyrinchus > Platyrinchus mystaceus. Next base: position 62,817,684 of record JAWWLV010000001.1, on the reverse strand, counting down.
GTATTGGTAGAAAACTCACCGTGGAGAGGGAAACAAGCTCATGCAAGCTAGTAATGCCTAGGACAGCTTCAACCACATAGAATGGGTCAAATATTGAGCTTGTTCCTTTTTTTACTCTTTTTAAAAGAGTGGTAGCACTCTTAGTGCCTTTTCATCCAGTAAGTTCGTGATGATAGCTATCACAAAGGATATGACAGACGTAGGCTCACTTTGTTCTTGAATTCAAGAGGCTAAATTGTCATTGAGATTAACTAATTGTTAGTCTGAAGATTATTCAGGAGAGAGATATCCTCTCAATTCCTTCTACCAAAGCTGCTCCACTATACATAAAGTGATTAAATATTAACTAGGCATATGTAGGCCTGATTTTATGACTTAGTGGTTAGAGTATTCTAAAATAGAAGAGATATATTACCTAATTCTAAATATTGGAATTAAGTATTTGAGCAGGGGAGGGAGAAGGAAGAAACAAATAAAACCCCAAAACCACAGGAGAAATATATCTCTTCTAATTTTAAGGCCCCTACAGTATTCAGATCTTCCAGGACTAGCCTCCACTCCTGGTTATCAAAGACTATGTTTCTGTGGATCCTCTATTATAATCTCATAACTATTTTGTGGCATCTTGTGTTTTCCAGAGTGTCTAAAATGGCACTAGCCTCCCAAGTTAAGGCAAGTGAACTAAGCTTCTAATCAACACTGTCAATTGAGCTTCCGGAGTTATTTGTGTCACTATAAAATATGCTTGGTCAGCTGAAGAGTTTTGATATCACTTACAGGCTTTGTACGATTGCCCTACTGTAAGTGTTAAGCACTAACTAAAATGACCTGGAGTATCTGAGACATCTCCTTGGCACTGGGAGATATGACGTAGACTCTATGGAAACTTTTGCTTCTTGTATTCAGCTTATGTGACAACTTTTTGGTAACAGGAGGGCTGCAAGAGTGACTTTTGTGAGAAGCTTTGCCCTCCGTGTTTGTCCAGCTGATCCCCAAGTTCCAGCTAGCTCCAAGAGGGATCCAATGGTGGACAAAGCTGAGTTTACCAGTGGTATGGGTAGTGCCTCTGTGACAACATATATAAGAAGAGATGTGGAACACTGCACAGTAGCAACTGTGAGAGAGAAATAACAAAGTATGAGAGAAACAGCCCTGCAGACACCAAGGTCAGTTAAGAAGTGGGGGAGAGGTGCTCCAGGCACCTGAGTAGAGACCTCTCTGCAGTCCATGGTGAAGATCATGACCATACAAATTGTTTCCCTGCAGCCCACAGAGGTCCATGGTGGAGCAGATATCTACCTGAAGACCATGGAGGACCTCATGGTGAAACAGGTGGGAGTGCCCTGAAGGAAGCTGCAGCCTGTGAAGAGCCCATGTTAAGAGCAGACTGCTTGCAAAAACTGCAGCTAGTGGAGAGGAGCCCATGCTGGAGCAAATTTTCTGTCATGACCTGTGAGTCCCTGGGACTCACACTGGTGCAGGGCTGCATTCTGTGGGAGACCCCCTATGTCAGATCAGGGGAAGAGAGGAGGAAGGAGGAGGGAGCTGCAGAGATAACCTGTGATGAACTGCACACAACCCTCATTCCTCATCTCCCTGAACAGCTCAAAGAGGAAGAGGTGGAAGAATCCAGAGTGAAGTTGAGACTAGAAAGTGTATCGGGCTGGGGGAAGCTGTGTTTTTACATTTGTTCATATTTTCTCATTATCCTACTGTGTTATCATGTCTGTTTTTCCTGTGAAAGTAATTGTTGAGTGATCTCCCTGTCCTTATCTTTACCTGTGAGCTTCTTGTTGTATCTTCTCCTCCATCCTATTAAAGTGGGGTATAACTTGGAGGGCATCTGATTGCCTTCCAAAGTCAGCTTGCCACATTCCTCTACATCAGCAGGTAGATAACAAGATTCATAGTCCAGGATATCTCAAATGATACTAAATCCCTATTTGAGACAGTTGATCTAAGCACTACGTAGCTACCAGAGGACACATTAGAAACTGTTCAGTTCCTGAAGAAATGAGGAGATAATTAACTAGCTGAAACCAGGTATTCCCCTGTGCATGGGCATGTTAGACACTGCTAGACACTGAGAAGACCACTGAACACCCCTGACAATCCCTAAATGGAGTGGACTTCATTTAAGGCTGTGGAGTCATGTAGACAAGTAATACAATGTTGACAAGTTAGTGTTAGGCTACAGTCTTTGTATGGCTTTTGCAAGGTCTCAGGAATGAGACAGTCAGATTTCCTTTGGCTGAACTTCTTTTAAACACCAAGAACATGGTTCAAGTTTGGTTGGTTGGTTGGTTGGTTTGGTTTGGATTTTTTTGCTTATATTTGTATGACAGAACCACAGTTTTACATTTAACAGGAGAAACAAGCAACTATTTTGTTCAGAATTCTAATGTGGTGATGTAGTACAGAGAAATACAGGCCCATTATGACAGCAAAAGCCTTGAGAAAAAGGAACAGAGAATAGATTAAAAAGATATGATAATGCCAGAGGCACATACTAGCACTGGAGATACTATGTCTTTAAACAGCTCTTAAATAGTCAATTAAATAATCTCATATGTAAAATTGGATGAAACACATTTCAGGGATAATCAAGAGAGTAAAGAACTGTTGCCTACTATAAAACTTCTTTCTGCAAAACAATACTAATTTTATCTTTTCTGTTTTTTTTCTTTATTCTGTAATAATAGAATCTGGGATAATAATAAGTACGTAGATTAATTATAAAAAAATATATATATTCTTGGGTTTTTTTTCCTGTTTGTTCACAAGATCTTCAGTGTAAGCAGCTGGTAGGTAAAACAAAACCAATAAAACTCATGGACTATCAATTGGCAGCTAAAAGCCAAGAAAACACCCTAGGATATCATATAAGCCTTTAAGTGTTCATACCTGTGAGCAAATGAGTCAGGGCTCTTTTGACTGTAATATGCAATAGACAGATAGTCAAGGCATGCACTGTTTTAAGTTACTTTCAATGAGTCATGCTGTATTATCAATGTCAGAAAAAGAGCTATAGTAATACTAGTTTTGAATAGTGATAGTGCTAATTAATTTACTCTGTTTTCTTTTAGACAAAGTAGTTCAAACTAGTAAAGTCACTAGTAATGTAATTGCCATTTGCATGATTTGGAGAAACCATGTCAATTATGGAAATCAATGAACAATTTGTGATAAAATGATCCCCATGGTATTCCTGCAAATTGAATAACACTAAATATGTGTTCCAATTGATTAGATCTTTAGATGCAGATACTTGGCAGTGGTGAAAAACTGCATACATTAGGAAGGGTGTTCCTAGAAGGAACATTAATAAATTCATAAATGTATATACATATATATATATGTATAAAAGTTTTGTATCTGCTTTCTCACCTTCTTCCACCTCTTCCTAGCTATAATCTCCTCTGCAAGTCAGTGTCCAAGTCAAACAGCAAAGTCATTTTAACGGATGCAATGAAAGTGCTGGACCTACCAGTTTTTTAAATGTTCCAGATTTGGCTGCAGGCTATGCTCATTATGTTCATTATGACTATGGCATAAGACTTCAAAGTTAATGCAACACACTGCCCTGATATAACTGACTGTAAAAAAAAACCCCATACCTGTTCTGCAGAAGCCAACATTGTATTCCCTTTTTACAGATGGAAATTATTAAAAGTAATAAGGTCTTATAAAATTAGGACAACCATTTTTTCAGGACTGTCTAATTCCCAGGATCTGCAAAAAAATACTGAATACTTTAAGAAAGTCTCAGAGTTTTATAGCTTCAAAGTTGGAAAAAGAAACTTTACTCTAATGTTCTTTCTCAAGGAGGCTGCATCCATTCATTTTCTTTTCAAATTACAAAGATTTTTCTTTCAAAAAAAAAATCCCAACCAATCAAACAAAAAAACCCAAACCACAAACACATAAAAAAATCCCCAAACCACCCTGAAAAGACATTGAAGCCTAAAGGAATTGAAAACTAATGTGGAAATGCACTACTCCGTATATAAATAACCCATTCAAACCTTTCTATGAATATCTCCCAATATATGCGTACAGAAGTAGATTTTGGTTTTAGCACAGGCTTTTTTTTTTTTTAAGGAAAAGACTGCTAGAAAACAACTCTCCCATCTCAATATTTTCATGTCATAAAGAATCTAAGTACTTCTATTAATCTTATCAGGGCAAGAATCTAGCAAGACTAGATGGATACAGTATCCATTTTCCATTCAGCCTGAAGAGACGTGATTATTTGCATTACTTTGTGCACTGTGTATGGGATAATAAACCCCAACACAATAATAATGATTAATTTCTAACTGGCAGAATAAAACTGTTCAATAAAACAAATTTGATACTAATCAAGATGCAAAAGTATCAGAATCTAATGTGGGATGTATTGCAATAATTGTGTTTGATTTGAAAATGCCTTTATCATAAAGCTAACCTTGGAAATCTTTCTGGAGTATTTTCATGCAGGTAATTCTTTGTCTCTTTCAAAATGGAAATGAAGCACAATGGAAGAATATAAGTTTATTTTGAGAGGTACAAAATGTAATGAAAAAGAAAACTGAGAAGTTTATAAAATTCTCATGGTGCAAAAACATATGAAGTATTTCTTGTGTGGTGTTTAGAGCATTAGATTATCCTTCAAAGTCATATTGTGCACCTTTTTCTGTCCAATCTCTCTCTTCTGCTTTTTTTTTTTTCTCTTTTTTTCAAAAGTAAATGGTTCTGGACTACTTTTTCATTATTATGACAATTGTTATTAATATTGATAAATGAATTATATTATAACATAATTTACCTTTTAAAAAAGAGCACATTCCTTTTGCAATGCCTCCTAACATTATATTTTGGGAGTATAATAATTTTGAAAATTTCAGGATATGTACTACACTAAGGAGTTAATTTTCCTCATCATTAATCCTTTTGGTTGCCATAACTCCACTACTTCAAAGGACTTCTAGTAACAGAAAACTAGATTGTAACAGCCCTCACATGAAGAAAACAATAGTTTATCTTAAAAAAAACCCCAAACAACAACTCTATTGTTATCTTATTTAAACTTTGAGAGGTTTTACACAGAGGTTATCATGGCTTAACATGAAAGTATCCTCCTTTTTCATGTAAAAACAGTTTAATTATGATGAATAAAGTCATAACAGTTAGGGTCTGAAGTCTAGTATGAAGCATATCTTCTTACACACTCCTACTGAAGAGCCCCACTTGCTCTTGGCCTTGTGAATATCTGCCACTTAACTGTCCTATGACTCATTGCACTTGTGCATCCACAACTGACACCTGCTCTGTGTATAAATAACCTGATAGGTTATTTATAAGCCTATATGAAGTTTAAAGCGGATTATGTGCAGAACACCTAATTCTTAAAAGAAGATTTTAAAAAAGAAATTTTTCATTGTTCAAGTGGGACATACACAGAATTTAATTCTGTCCCAGGAAGATTCTAAGGTGAAAGTATGACATTTTTATGCCTAGAAAAGCTATGTAAGGTTATTTTTAGTTCTTTTTATGGCTCCCTCTGAGTCTTGTATGGCTTGACTGAAGATAACTGAGGGAGCCTGGATTTTCAAGTGGAAGGATACAAAATTAGTCCCAATACTGTTTTTTAATTCTCTAACATAATTATTATGATTCAACATTTGAATTGTAGTAATCTGTAGAGTCCCAAGCCAGGGATTATGCTGAACACATTTGAAGAAAAGACAGTCTTTCTTCCCCCAGTGGGTAAAAGTATTTTGTTCTCATTTAAGATGACCAATATAAATAATTTTAATTTAGCAGCATGTTAATAGTGTTATCACTCAGATTCATATACATCATTTTGTGGTATCTAATTGAGAAACACAGCTTGCAGCTAAAGATGGGAAGCTGCATTTGGTTACTTTTTATTTTCCCTGTGGTCTATCTTCTTTGCCATGATGCATTTCATCGCCTTATGGACAAAGCATTAGAGAATCAGGCTTAAATTTCATGTTACTTCTCCAAATCAGTCATTATGCACTTATCATGCAGTCAGCTTTAAATATTATTTTTAAAACAAGGGTATATTTGCCTTCAGGTGTGGAAGAGGAGCTGATGTGAAGTCAGGGGATATATTTTTCATTTGCCTTGTATATGTCAACAAAGTTTTGGATTACTGTGGTGTATAATATAAAGAAGAGGAGAACTCTATCTAAATTCTTTCTTCATCTCTACTACATGCATTTACCTATCCAGCATGAGATCAAGCAGGCATACTCACATGGAAAGGGTGTAAATACCAAAACAACCATTGTGTCACTGTATAACTGTATGGTGCTGGCGTGCAGAAACCAACCCAGCTGCTCTCTCACTCCTCTTCCTCAACGGAACAGGGGAAAGAAAAAAGGATAAAAAAGTTTCTGGGTTGATAAAAAGACAGGGAGAATACTCACCAGTTGTCATCATGTGCTCAAGTTCTTTCTCCCCACAGTCTATAGGGCTCAACTTCATTTCCTCTGCAGTGCAGGGAGATAGGGCATGGGGGGGAAATGCAATTCTTTTATAATAGATCCTTTCTGCCAGTCCTTCCTACTTGTACTTTTCCATGCTCCAGTGTGGGTCCTTTCTGTGCGCTGCAATCCTTTGAGAGAAACCTGCTCCAGCATGAACTCTCCTCAGCCTCTCTTTAAGGATTGTCCACTCGGTCCAGTGTGAGGTCCTCTAAGAACTGCAATGTGGATATCTGCTCCAGCATGGTCCTCCTTAGTCTGCAGGGGAACAACCTGCTTTATGGTGTTCTTCTCCATGGGCTTTAAGGTAATTCCTGCTCTGGCACCTGGAGCACCTCACCCTCCTCCTTCTCCACTGGTTTTCATTCACTCTTCTCTTTTTCAATCACTCTTCTGTGAGTCATTTTACTGTTTATTAAATATGGTTTCCCAGAGCTGTCACCAGCATCATTGATGAAGTCAGCTGTGCCCTGCAGTGGATCTGTTGGAGACGGCTGGAACTGGCTCTCTGTCCGGTACCAGGCAGTCCCAGCTTCTCCTCACAGTGGCCAAAACCTTGCCGCTTATGCTCAATGAAGGAAACTGTTGATTTCTTCCTGCAAATTATCAATAGCAATGATAACTACCTATATACTGATGGGTCCTTGGAGTATTATTCTGTTGGTCCTGACAGATTTTCCTTCCCCAGTGATGTTGTCTGCTCAGTCATCTGTCTACTTTGTTTTTGGTTTCTGACTTTCTTCATCCTACTTCCCTTTCTCCTGAAGGCATCTTTAGTGTCTCTATTTCAGAAGGGAAAGAAAAAGAATAGAGGTTATCATCAAGGATGGGGAAGCTATGCACAGTATTAAAGAATGAAATATGGTATTTAACTTCCTTGAGCATTGAATTTTATCATCTGTTATATTGGTTGCAGCAGCAAGCTCTATATGTGTATGGGAAAGTATATTTAAGAGAGGCCAAAGTGTTGCATAGTGGTGTGTGTGTTCAGGGGGAAAAAATAAAATGTGTGAGAGTGAACATAGAATCATTAAGGTTGGAAAAGACCTCTAAGACCATCAAGTCCAACCAATAACCTAAAAATGCCTGGTCTACCACTAAACCATGTCCCTAAGCACCACATCTATATGTTTTTGAATGTTTCCAGTGAAGGTGATTCCACCATATCTCTGTGCAGCCTATTTCAATGCTTGACCACCCTTTCTGTGAAGAAACCTTTTTCCTAATATCCAATCTAAACCTCCTCTGGCACAACTTGAGGCCTTTTCCTCTAATCACAGAATCAGTAAGGTTGGAAAAGACCTTCAAGATCACCAAGTCCAACTTTTAACCAATCACCACTTTGCCAACTAGGCCACAGCACTAAGTGCCATGTCCAGTTGTTTCTTGAACACCTACAGGGATGCTGATTCCACTATCTCTCTGGTTGGTGCATTCCAATGCTTGACTACCCTTTCAGTGAAGAAATTCTCCCTAATGTCCAACCTGAATCTCCCCTGGTACAGCTTGAGGCTATGTCCTCTTATCCTGTCACTAGTTGTCTAGGAGAAGAGGCTGATACCTCCTGGCTACAACTTTCTTTCAGGTAGTCGTAGAGAGCAATAAGGTCTCCCTGAGCCTCCTTTTCTCCAGGCTGAAGAACTGCAGCTCACTTAGTCACTACTCATAAGACTTGTGTTCCAGCCCCTTCACCAGCTTTCCCGCCCTTCTCTGAACACTCAATGTCTTTCTTGTAATTAAGGGTCCAAAATTAAACATGGTATTTGAGGGGTGGCCTCACCAGTGCAGAGTAAAGGGAGATTACATTATGGAGGTTCCAACAGTTAAAAATGGCTTTGGACCAGATCTTTCTAATTAAAAGTGTATTCAAAATTTACTATTTGATATTTTTCTTGAAATAGAGTACCATAAACATCTTCTATTTTATTTACAATGTAGTGATTTAATATTATGGCAATATGCTTACTGCTATGCACAACTAAAAATTATATCTGTCCCTTTTTTTGTTTTTACCTTTACTTCCTTTTCAGCAGTTCCATTTAAAATATATTAATTTCCTTTTCATATGATAGGTTACTTGATTTTATTTAATTTTTTTAAAGTTTTTATATCTCTGTCTACTCGTTTCACCTTTCCTTTCACTCTAGCTCAACTTGTAACACTATAGATTTTACTTCATTCAATTATTGGTCTTTTCCCCCTGCTTTTTTCCACTCTACCCATCAGCACTTCTCATCTTCTTCTCAACACTTTGTACTTATCCTTTGATCCTTTTACTACAAATATCTTGACTGTCTTTCTACTTTTCTACTTTTTTCTTCCTTCTCACCTCTGTTCACAGTTGTATCACACCTCTTTTTCACTTAGCCCATCTCATAGTTCCATCTTCTCATTTTCTTTCCTTTTTTTTTTTTTTTAATAATTCATTTGGTGTACCCAAGAATTGATGACATAAAAGGGTTAAACCTGAAGCGCATTAGATTTTAGGAGGCTTTTTGCAGCCATCTGCTTTTCTGATAATTAATATGAAACTCTTTCCACCAGCTTTCTCATTTCTATTTCATCACTGAATTTACTCTTTGTGTGAACTGGGGGAAAAGTAATTTAGGCCTCTCTCTTCCTTTTTCATAACAAAGAAGGAGGGAGGAAAGGATAATGCTAAAATCTCCATGAGATCTTCATTCTCACTTTCAGTGGAAGGAGGAAGATTATTAACCCTACCGAACCTACGGATGTATAATGAAAGCAAAGTAAAACTCTCTCTTCCCAGTACAAACACCTTTCTTTTTGTACTGCTTTTCAAGAAGAATGCATTCAATAATGTGCCACACAAATTTCTCTGTCCCTGTGTTCTTTTGTTCACTTTCAGCAGGTGCTAACTAATCTTTTTTTCTGTGGATTTAGAATGAAGAGAAGTTGCTTAGGGAGCAGTTCTGGGGGGTGAACTTTTTTTCTATATGGCATGATATTAAGAGGGTCAAATGGAGGGAAATACATGCAGAAGAGCAGAAAGTCAGACAAGGATAAGCCTTATATGAAGCTGGTTCCCTAATACATAGATTACAACATACTCCATACAATATTTTACAAAATTTGATTAACTGTAATGTGCTTCAATCCCCTCATACCAACTATAATTAAGTATATATTTTCCAAATTTATGATAGGAATGGAGGGTTACAACTTGAAGTGATTGATGACCTGCCTTATGGGTTGTGCTTCAGCAGCTATATAAAATTGTAGAAGATACTACAAAATGTGTAGAACTATACAGCTGAAATATAAATACTTAATTTCAATCAATATTTAAAAGGATTTTTTTGGAACTTGCTGATAATTACTTAAAAGTTCCTTGTTTGCTTGTTATTGTTTTAACTTCTTGCTGAAAATATCTGATTTTCATTTAAAATAGTAATTGCTAATAATAGTACACCAGAAATAGTTGGCTTGAAATATCAAAACATACTGAAGGGAAACAGCTTGTCAGACAGGGTCTAGGGAAACATCTTAGGAGCTGGATATCCAACCATTCCTGAGAAATAGAGGGCATTTTATTTGTTGCCTTTATACTTCTGTAGTTGTTTGCTTCCAAAGACTGTGATGCCTCAGATATTTTTGGATTTTTTTAGCTTTTTTGTAGATTTTAGAAGTAGTTGTGTCATTGTGTCTTCAAGTCCAGAACTTTGAAGGAGCTCCAAGGACTTTATGTGCTGTGAAGAAGATGAAGATGAGGAAGAAGGGGTCCCAAAAACTCCAGACCCAATTCCCGAAGGAGCTTGTTGGGGGGCAGAACTGAGCAGAACTGGGGGTGGATATTTCTGGGATTGGATGGACCTTATTATAAAATCATAAAACCACTGCCTGGGTGTGCAGGCATCATGTGTGTATTCCCTGGGCCTCTGGGCCTGATTAAAGGACCTGGTTTTTTTATCTTATCTTATACACTAAATTGGCCTGGGGTCTTTTTCTTCATGGTCTCTTGGACAACAATTGCAAAAGATATAAAATACATAACAAAGCTTTATGGCTACCTGGACATCCCTTTTATGGGAATGCATAGTCAGCAGCGTGCCCTTGCAGCCAGTAGGGCCAGCCGTGTCCTGAGGGGCATCAGCCAAAACATTGCCAACTGGTCTAGGGAGGGGATTGTCCCACTCTGCTCTGCACTGGTGTGGCCTCTCCTAGAATATTGTGTGCAGTTTTGAGCACCACAATATAGGAAATATATTAAGCTCCTACAGAGTGTCCACAGGAGGGTAGCAAAGACGAGGAAGGGCCTTGAGGGGAAGCTGTATGAGGAGCTGCTGAGGTCACTTGGTCTGTTCAGCCTGGAGAAGAGAAGACTGAGGGGAGATCTCATTGCAGTCTACAACTTCTCATGAGGGAAAGACGAAGAGCAGGCACTGATCTCTTCTCTGTGGTGACCAGTGACAGGACCCAAGGGAATGGCCTGAAGTTGTGTCAGGAGAGGTTTAGGTTGGATATTAGGAAAAGGTGTTTCACCCAGAGGGTAGTTGGGCACTGAAACAGGCTCCCCGGGGAAGTGGTCACAGCACCAGGAATGACAGAGTTCAAGAAGCATTTGGATGGTACTTTCAGGCACATGGTGTGACTCTTGGGGATGGTCCTGTGCAGGGCTAAGGTTTGGGCTTGATGACCCTTATGGGTCCCTTTCAATTCAGCATATTCTATGATTCTGTGATATAAATTGCATATAAGAGAGATTTTAAAAAAAAATAATTTAAAGTGATTACACAGAGTATAACCACAAAACTAACCTAAAATTCCCTAAGGTCTATGAACTGTATTCTTTTCTGCCTTTTATCCTGAACACTTCTATGCCACAGTGCTAAGTAGGAACAAAAACCTATTAAATCAAAAAAATAGCACTCTGGATTAATTTTACATTCTCTTTTTCTAAATAATATGAATTAAGCTGTGTACAGTGATAGAAAAGACTTTAATACTTTTCTCTTTTTCACATTTTTCAGAAAGAAGAAACAATGAGATCATAAGTTGCATAGCCACTTACAGAAACAAGTGGCCAAATTAGCTGGTGGTTAAGCAAATGTGGTAGATCTCCCATATTACTACTTCATAAAAATAAAAGCAATAGCAATAGTATTATATTATGATATTAAAAAGCAGGAGGGATTAGTTCCCAAAAACTTTCTCTGTGTTCTGGTGCACTTGACTCTTAATTTTCTCGTGCTTTACTGCAGGTGTATTTGTCCTTGAAAGCATTCTCTCTGAATATAAAGGAAGCTGATCAACACTAGACTTGAAAATTGTCCAAAATGATTGTTGTTTGAGAACAAATTTCCTTGCATTATTTTGTCGCTGGTTTATTCCTGGGAGTGTTGTAGGAGGAAACTAGTTTATAGACCACACAGGAAACCCAAAATATGTCCTTGCAGACATCCTGTTACACCAAAATGACTATTCAAGAATACCTTCATTTGGAATCATCCTAATAGATATTCCCATCACCCTGCCTTACCAGCATGGATTAGTTCCCACATACATCTGTCTTAAAAGTCTCTGACATTGTCAAGATACTTTGCTTCTTACCTATTCAGTTTTGTCACTGACTAGCGCGAAGTGAACACTAAGTATATGGTGATTTGCAAGGTGACACGGGTCTGCCTAAGTCACCTGAATCATAATCCAATTTATCAAAATAACTTTCCATCTATACCTCATTTATTACTCACCACTTTACTGCCCAATATCTGAAGCCAGAATAGCCAAGAGTAAGGTCTGTGAACAGGCAATGGTGCTGCCTAGGACTGATGCACAGTTACACATCTGGGCCAAAGTCTAATGTGGATCGGTTTTATGATCCTGGGAAACATTCCTGTGGTTCCAAAATCCATGCCATGTGGGATTAATTTTTTAGTCCCTCAACTATAGTGCTAGCTCATCACATGGGGAAGATGAATCATTGTCGGATTCACATGGGTCACTCAGAAGTCCATTGCTTCCAGTCTGTGCACTGACCAACCTCTTCTCTGACTACACGTTAGAAAATATAGTTCAGAGCATTCAAGGTATTTGTACAGGGCTAAGATTGCACAGTGTCACCTTGCAGAACACTAGTCAACCCTTCCTACTGTTTCTAACCCATTTCTCAATGCCATCACTGCCAACCTTGCTGCAGGTGTTTCTGTTCATTAGCAATAAACAGACGTATGAAATAGATCTAATTACATTTTGGAACAAAGGATTGTTTATTAATTTTCCTTCCATACAACACTCTTTTTTAGAAACCAGAATGGTTTCTTTTTGGACACCTGCAATTTGCAATTAGCAAACAAACATTTTCCTGGAGGTTGCAAGGGGAAAAAATTGTAAGAAAGAAATCACTACCTACTCTTCTACCCACTTCTCACTTCTTAACAGGCAAACCTCTCCAAGAAGAAAACAAAAGACCAATTGCCCAAAAATCCAGCTCCTGTAAATGTTGGGGTTTAACTCCCGACTGCAACTCAACACCACACAGATGCTCACTCAGTCCATCACTGGTGGGACGGGGAAGAGAATCGGAAAAATGAGAAAACTTGTGGGTTGAGATATGCACAGTTTAATAAGTGAACTAAAATATAATAACAACAACAATAATAATAATAACAGTAAAAATTGTAACTAAAGGAAAATAAAAACAAAAAAAAGAAGATATAAATAAAATCCAAGATAAACAAGTGATGCACATAGAAAACAATTGCTCACCACCTGCAGATCGATGCCCAGACTGTTCTGGAGCAGCAGCCTCTCAGCAAGGTTTTCCCCTAGTTCGTACATTGAGCATGATGGTATACGTTATGGACTATTCCTTTGGCCAGTTTGGCTCAGCTGTCCTAAACGTGTCCCCTTCCATTTTCTTGTGCACCTCCAGCCTCCTTGACGGCAGGGCAGCATGTGAAGCTGTAAAGTCCTTGACTTAGGGCAAGCAGTGCTGAACCACAACTAAACCATCAGTGTGTTATCAACATTATGCTCATCCTAAATACAAAACACCAGCTACTAAGAAGAAAAATAACTATCCCAGCAAAAACCAGGGCAATAATGTAGGTGCCATGCATGAGGATGGCTCATAAACTGATGTATTCTGGGCAAATTCCCTCCAGATGTTTGGCTTTCTAAGACAGTTCTTCAGAGCAATATGACAGATAAGAATAAAGGGAAACAGTGACAGAAGCTGTTTTGGGAATAAATAATTTGAGTTTTTTTAAGTAGAGAAACTTTGATTTTAGTGACTCTTTTAAGAACTATTTCTAGAAATAATTCAACTTTTTTTTTTTCTTTTTTTTTTATATTTAAACATACTTGCTTTCATCTTTTTTTTTGTTTTTTGACAAAAATTCAGACTGGTCAAAAAATTAATATTTTCTAAAAAAACCGTATTGGTGTATTCATTCAATTTGAATTAGAAGCTTAATTGTGAGAAATTGTTACTGTTGAAAATTAATTCAAAAGTTTAAATTATATTCTTACAGAATAGTGTTTTTAGGTGTACTACTAATTTATCCCCAATTCAATACCTAAATACTCTGACTATCCTGATATATCTCCATAGACATTTTGAAATCACTGTTGATTCTATTGTTTAATTTTGAATATTATCATATTCATCATTCTGTGTTTCTGAAGAAATGCATAGTGTAATTTTTTTTGTGTGTTACTGTACATCCACAACACTTTTCCACTGTGATGTTTCTTAGCATCATAAATTTCCAAGGTATTTTGAAGAGAAAAGTAAATAGACTGAATTCTGGTCTTACTGATTGTGCAAATAACCTGTATAATATTCTTTTCACATGCAGTTTCTCAATAACCCCAATCCAAATATTTCTAAAAGTTAGTCTGGAGACAAAGCTATATTCAAAATCTTGTTACAGGCCAAAGGGAAAATGCAGCTTAGATGAAACTATGAATTTTTGTTAGCCTGCTTAGTGCTTTAGAAGCATAGTATTCCAGATTGTCTCATTATTCCAGGAAGAGCCTTATTCCTAAATTTTTATACAAAATAATTTTTCATAGAGATTATCCTTTTTCCTGTGTCATACTTACTCTTTCAGTATCACTATGGATCCTAAAGCTGGCCCTCCAGCCTACCTCAAGCAGGATAAAGGTGAGGGTAATGACACATTTGCAGCACCTTTAGGTCTCCCCTGAGAATAATATGGTGTTCTCAAGGTTGGTTTGTTTCTTCCTTTTCAGTTATGACATTGTATTGGATTTATTTTCACATTTAATTTTATCTCACTCTTGTTCCTTCTGCAGGCATTTCTAGTTGAAATTTAGAAGCTATTCAGCAGTCTCTTCCAGCCTCATTTGACACAAGAGTCTCTTGGGTTTTGCACAGTTACCATTTTATGAGACTTTTATCAAATGTGATGTTCCTAGGGCTGCTCTGACAGACCTTCATTGACCATGTTGAAAATGCACACAAAATTGCAGAACATATTTATTTTGTCAGTGGAAATCAATCTTTCCCCCTTTCTAATATTTTGATATCAGCAGACCTACAGACCTACAGATACACTTCCAGGTGTCATATTGCATAAGAAAAATATTCTTCTAGAAAACTTACATGGAACATTTTTTATAGTCAGTAGTGGGGTTTGTTTCCTTTCTTTTGTCTTTCTAATTTGAGAATTCAACAAAATAAATAAATAAATTATAATAATAAAAAAAGTTTTGAAATAGAATATATGGCTTCCTGGGACAATGACAGGAATGACTTTTGGGTTCAAACACAGGATTTGCCCAACACCAGGAGGTAATGTTGGGTGGAAGCCATTTCTTTCCTGTTATGAGCATGGACTAGCAACAAGGCTAATCCTTTTCCTGTCATTCATGTTAAATTATGCCACGGTTTCCAAGAGATCTTTCCCAGCATCTGGGAACTGCTAAGATTGCTCCAAGTCTTTTTCACAATGATTGTTCTTTATATAGGGTAGGCTATGTGGTAACAGCAGGAAGACTGAAAGCATGTCCTGAATGTCTCTGCTCATTTTTTAAAGAAGATATTTATGCATTTCAGGTGCATGAGAAGTTGATCAAAACCATAGACTTCAGAATCTTTGCCTTAAAATTCAAAGGAAAAGGTAAGTGGCTGAAGGATTGTCATGGAGGAAATATGTATTAAAATTAATAAGTTGTACAGAAAGATGGTTTCCCTCTATTAAAATCTGTTACAGTGGTCCAAGTGAAGTTACCCATCCCATTCACTCTCAGACAACAGTATGACGATTGTAGACTGTCTAGCTTGGTTTATGGATTGCCTCCAGTCATTATCCAGAATTCTTAGTGATGTAATGCCTGGGGGACGTTTGTGGTGTGAATGTTAGTATTTAGCTAACAAAATCTTTGTTGATCAGACCTGCAGATGCCCTGTAAACTTTGGTAACAAATGATCTTGTCTGTCATCCTTTCCCAATACACACATCCTCATTGCTCCAGCTTGGTTGCAAGGTTTAGTTTTCACCAAGAACAGTCTCATTAGTTATTTGCTACACTCCGTAACACATTGTTTGGCATCTGTTACTTTCCCACATTATTAAAGTAGGTTATTGTACATTATCCCAGCCTAAATAAATATGTCACATTACAAAGAAAAATCCGCACTTAGATTGGAACGGTAAAGCTATGTTTGCTATAGAATTGCAAAATATAGTCCTAAAGTGTTGTGGGGAAAAAAAGCATCCACACAGTGGGGCTTTTCCAGGGATGAATGCAAGTCTTTCCTTACATTATCATCATGTGAATGTAATGAAGGCACTGTTGAGGGACCTCATTAGGAGTGATATTTTTTCTTTTAGTGTTAGTGTGAGGAACTTAAAAACTACATTATAAAATTGGGATTCAACCCTTTCATACGCTTTATGGGTTAAAGCAATCCAGTAAGTGGGAACAGCTGTGACTTTAATCACATAAGAAATAAGCCCTTCTATTATGCCCTGTTGAATGCAGAGCAGAATGCAATAACTAAGCACTGAAAGGCAGGAGGCAATCAGTGAGATATTTATTTCCTTTTGTTGTTACGTGATATGCTGATTTCTGTTAATGTTGATTTTTTAAAAATTTATTATTGACTTAGTTACAGAAATAATCTAATGAGTATTTTAAGGCATATAAAGATTAATGTCTTATTCTTCAACTGACTTTTAAAACCCATTTTGCTTTTTTAACACTTTATACATTAATTTAATCATTTTCCATACCCAAATTTGCATTTTGTCAGTTATAATACAGGAACTACAATATGTTCCACAGATTTCTTAATCTCCATAAACCTTTCCTTCTAAAATTATCCAAACAGAGGGGAAATATTTACCTGTAGAAAGCCCGGGTACAGAAATCTTTTATTTTTTACAGATATGAAAGACTTTCTATATTTATGGATTATTTTTACCTAAGTGTAAATTCTAATTTAAGGCCCATAGCTATAAGTGATGAAATTCTCTGTGTAGTGGGGAAAAAAAATTATCTTTGAAAAAAATCATGGCATAATGGAAGCTGAATTTGTGAGGATGATAGAAAAAGAAAGAAGGAAGTAGTATGTTCTAGGAGGAAATTATACTTTATAATTAACCACAACAGTTGGCAACTCGTATTGCATTTGTTTTCTAATGCAGATCTCTAAAATACTTTACTTCTGTAATTGCATATATGTCAAGCCTTAAAAATGAATAAAGGAAGGAATAGAGACACAGTCAGGGGCATTCATCCCAACTAGCTTTAGATTGCTGTACCTGAGCTAGTTATCTTGGGATTTTGATACATATAGGTTCTCTTTATAGATCTGTCTCCAGTGCAGCAATAACGTTAAAATTAGGTACCTCAAGTTTTATCTTATTCTAAAGAATTTGAAGATGCCTTAATTAGGTGAGGCAAACTGAATTTTAAAGTAGTTATTTCTCTCCATTTATGGAAATTGAGCTCATGAAATCTAACTTGGGTAAATCCCACCCTCAGTGATTTTTTTTATCAGCATCAGAGAGCAAGTCTCTGGCAATGCTAGGAAGAGATTTTCTAAAGTAGTACTTCATGTCCCAGTGCAAAATTTAAAGTATACATTGTACTAGAGAGAGAGATTAGAATGATGAGAAATCGCACAAATGTAGAAAATACATTTGGCTTTGAAATACAAGTAAATACAATCTCAGAGTTTTTATATGACTAAGCCCATTCTGTTACCCAACAGAATTTAAATTTTAAATTAAGATGATGGAAAAATTATCTCATTAAGTCCCTTTTGCCTGAGAAAGACCGTTACATGTTTTTAATGAGTTTTACACCTTGCAGATTAATTGACAATGCCTATTTCAAATACATGAATTAGCAATAAAAGCTTGAAGTGATTTAACTACATAGGGATAACAATGGATAGAAATAATAAAAAGATCACAGAATTACAGAATTACAGAATATGTTTAGTTGGAAGGGAACCATAAGGATCATCGATTCCAAGAGTCACACCACGTGCCTGAGAGTGACATCCAAAAGCCTCTTGAAGTCTGTCAGCCTTGATGCTGTGACCATTTCCCTAGGGATCCTTTTTCAGCACCCAACCACCCTGTTGGTGAAGAACCTTTTCTAATATCCAACCTAAACCTCCCCTGACACAACTTTAGGGGAGTCCCTTCCAGTCCTGTCACTGCTCACCACGAAGAAGAGATCTGTGCCTGCCCTTCCCCTTCCCCTCATGAGGAAGTTGTAGACTGCAATGAGATCTCCCCTCAGTCTCCTTGTCACCATCAGCTAAAAATTGTTCATGACATTTTCTTAAGCTTGACAGACTTTTGCCAAACTGGAGAAGGTTTCTGATCTATTATGGGTCTGCAAGACAAACTCTGGTGCATGAAGAAGTAAATCAACAGAGTGTAGGTTGTAAAAGTTATGGAAGAACTGGTTCTGACATGTGTGGCTGAATAATAGATACTTCAAGGAACAGAAGCTACCGATGTCTGGAAAAAGGATGAGAGGCTATGGTAGAGCACAAAATGGGAATGTACATGGTTGGGTGAGATTCATTTAATGTGGTTTCAAGCAGTTGCTGTATGTTGTGGGAATTAGACCGGCTAAAGGCCTGGAGAAAGAACCAGACTTTAACAGCAGGCTTCGGGCTAAGATGAGCAGAGAGCAACTCATTGCAGGAATGGAGCTGCTACCCCGAAAGCCTGCCAGGTCTCCAGGTAACAGCAAGCAGCCAATCAGATGCTGAGGTCACAGGTTTTATCTTAGAAGAAAGTTTTACCTTATAAGGCAAGTTTTCATGTTTGCGTAAAGGTTATAAAAGGGCTACATCCCTTCAATTAAGTTATCTCAGTTTCTCTCCTGGCTGAATCCACGTCTCAGTTCCCCCTACCCTGCTGAGTCCATAACCCCATGCTACGCCACAGTATGTATGCCTACTACTGAACAAGAATTTCTTCCTGTGTGCTGATGAGCAACAGATACTTTTAGGAATATTTTACCTGACTTGCCTTAGGATAAAATTAATTGTTCCCTGCAGTATCATTAACTGTAAAGAGGGTCTGGTGTGAGTAATTTGAGGTTGGATGCCTTTGTCATGCATGTTTAATTTTGGCAACATTTTGGTCCAAGCCATCAGTTTTCTCATTTACTGAAGTATGAAGAAAGAATTTCCATCACCATAATAAGACAAAGAAGGCATATTTCAAATAAACTCTACCCATCAAGATTTAGCTAGTCTTGTACATCAAACAACATGAAATCCTCAGATGTCCTTCAAAAATCTTTACAGAGAGAGTACATAAACTTCACACATCAGTGTGGCTGATGTCCAGGTAGTTTTCTAGATAGCAACTTTTTCAAAGGTTTGAGGTGTACAGACTTCATTTTCCTTCAGATCTCATTCTTGCTTTCACTAACTTTTACCTTTTCAAGTAACATAAATAGTTGTCCTTCTTCCAATTCCTTGGATATTTGGCCTGCTTGAAGATTTGTATCTCCTTACTTTACATTTGTCTTTCCATGTCCTTCTGGATTTGTGCTTACAGATGAATTGCTTCAGTATTTAATGAAATTGTGAACTATATCAATCAAAGTGTATAGCTCCCTTGTGTCCTTACTTAGAGCTTTAGGTCATTCATGTACAGTAGCTATTTAACTGTCAATTTCCCATTCATCTTAGCCCATCTCCATAGTATTTTCAATTTTTACAGAGAGAAGAGAGTCAGACAGTACATTTAACACCAAGAAATGGCATAAAATGTTCTAAACTCTTTTAAGAAATATTTTCAATAGGACTGATTACATTTAATGATTTTGTTGTTGTTCAAGAAATACTTTATTAAGTATATGAAAAGAAGTAAACATCAAGGATTTCTAGAGTAAAATTTCAGACTCGGTGGAAAATGAATTGAGAAAAGATCTGAGGAGAAAGGCTTTAGGTGCTGGTGGTATGACACAGCACTATGTTCTGGAAGCCCAGAAAACCAACTGTATGCTGGACTGCATCAAAAGAAGTGCAGCTAGCAGGTCAAGGGATGTGATTCTCCCCCTCTACTCAGCTCTCAGTAGACACCACCTGCAATAGTATGTGCAACCCTGGAGCTCTCACCTCAAGGAAGACATGGACCTGTAGGAGCAGGTAAAGAGGAGAGTGATAAAGATGAGCAGAGGGCTGGAACACTTCTGTGAAAGGCAGACTGAGAGAGCTGGGACTTTCAGCCTGGAAAGGAGAAGGCTCCACGAGGACGATATAGCAGCATTCCAGTACCTAAAGGGGGCCTATAAGAGAGCTGGAGAGAGACTTTTTACAAGGGTATAGTTTTACATATAGTGTAGGACTAGGGGTAATGCTTTTAAACTAAAAGAAATTAGATTTGGATTAGGAAAAAACTTTCTATTGTGCCAGTGTTGAGACACTAAAACAGGTTGTCCAGAGAAGCTGATGATGTCCTATACCTGCAAGTGTTCAGGGCCAGATTGGATGTGGCTCTGAGCAATTTGGTAGAGTGGAAGGTGTCCCTGACCATGATAGGGGGATTGGAAGTAGCCAATCTTAAAGGTCCTTTCCAAATCAAATAATTTTATGATTCTATGAAAAATTGTTCTACATTTTATTAGTTGATAATTTTGTGGGTTTTTTTCTTTCTGTGTCAAATGACATTACTTTTTTCGCTGCATGCTAGATATCTACAGTAGATTTGCAGTTCACTAAGGAAATTTCTCTGATTATTTAGAAGGACTGCAAAAAATGTTTTGTAGGTAAATAACACAGAGGTTCTGTAAATACCAGTTTTCTCCTCTAATTTCTTTTCTCTGACAGAAAATTTGAATGGAAGACAGTTATCCATTTCTGTTTTCTCATTTGATATAAGCATACATTTGCAGTATCAGTTTATGTCTCAGTCTGCGCATGAGAATAATAAGAAATGGTGCCTCCCTTTCCACAGTGTCATGTCTTTCCTCCAGCTTCTTAGAACTAGAAGGTAGGGTCATGGCAAAGCAATGCTGCAGCACCAGGGATATATGAGTTCTAAATGATACATAAGGGAGCAAGAGACAGCAATCCAGTGCAGGTGGAATGTCCTCCTCCTCTTCAAGTTTCTGCAGTAAATTTGAAACAACACAAGATCTTTGATTAAACACTACAGTTCTGAAGTAAATTGAGCTAGACACACACACACACACAAAAGATGAAGATGATGATTTCCTCTTTACTGAAGAGGATATTTGAAATGGAAAAAACCCTGACCTTTTTACTCTCCAGTCACCAAAACCCCCATGTTATAGCATCACAGGAGCCTCATGCTAGAAATAGTTGTCTTCCAAAAGATATGGCTGATCTTAGCATCTTAAAGTGAGCATCTCTCCGCTGACTCCAAGGGAAATACATAAATTTACTAAAGATGAGATTTTCCAGATGTTAACCATTTCACCCTGAAAAGGGGGAGAATGTACATTTCCTAGGAAAGGATGAAAACTCAAGCACACTACGGTACATGACAGCTGCTCAGAATATTATTTTCACTATGAATGTCTCTGCAGAAGTTCAGTCAAAACTACAATTAGTTTTCCATAGAGTTTTGTTCTTCAAGCCTTTGTATGAAAAGCGTGAAACAAACTGTTAATGGCACAACTATGACAGGATCTTAAAGCTCTTGGCCAGACTCCACATTCAACTGACAAAACTGTCTCTGCTCTCTTCCTTCTGTGTAGACTGTGTTGTGAACTAGGAAGGATCAGATTAGAGTTTGCTGTATATTTACAATCAGCCATATTTTTTTCTTGATACAAAAACAAAGTATCAAGTTCAAGAGTATACTTTACATGTAGAGACTGATGCTGCTAAAGAATTACTGAGTCTATAGACATTTCCAAGCCAGTTTCCTTGATGGAGGAAGAGAAACAGCTATGTGGAGGCAGTTATTCTCCATTGCGGCATATAGAAGTAGTGGAATACTTTAGATGTAAATAATCTTGCCAAATTCAGGTATCTGCAACATAGATATCTAGAGCTAGACCAGACCATTTAAGAATACCTTCAAGATTAATGGAGAGAAATAGGTATACATAGAGGGTAGTTCATATATTCTAATTTAGAACACTACTCAGGCTGAACACTACTCCTCTAAAAATGCCTTATTTTTCTCCGGTAATTATAAAAGGAAATAATGCCTAGAAATATGTACTAAGATATGTTCCTACAACCTAGCTATGTTACATCACTAGTTTTAATTTGTCATGAATGCAAATAAATATACAGATTAAATTTATTTTAACAAAACTATATACAGAAGATGAAGACTTCAAATCTAGCATAAGGAAACTTTAGTAACAGAAAAGAGAATGATTTGCTCTTGAATTATGGTTTTCTCTACTGTGCATCAATGAACTTTGAGTGAAATGAACTATATTATTTAAAATTAACTCCAGAGGTACAGATAATAAAATTTGTTTGAGAATTTGCATCTGCTTTGGGGTTTTTTTGGTGTATATTTTTGAAGTATAGAATGCTCCCAATCTTGAGTTACAGATTTTTCTTCAGGATGAAGAATTCCGTAGTCCTTAAACAAGGTTCCACTTTACTGCCACTAAGTAAGAGGAGAAAAAATTACAAGCCATCATTAAAACTCATGAATTAGAAGCCAATTCAATAAATTTAATTTTAGGTAACATTTGAAGAAGTAACTATTGCTAATTAAGGCATGCAAAAAAAAAATCATATACTACACTTTATAGTGACTATCCAGCTTACATTTCAATCTTTTAACATAGACAGTAGTATTTTTCAGAATAATTAAACCACAACATCAGAACTGCTCTTCAGCCAGCATAAATTTTATTATCTCTGTGGCAGTCTAGGAAGTTAGCTGAAGGTCTAGACTAATGCTATTAATATTCATAATTTACATCCTTCCTTTCTCTTATAAGATTATTTATAATCTTTTTTGAATTCCTGGTTCTCCTGACACTCTTAAGATAGCCAGTAAGTAATCTCTCTGTAGTTTACTGAGCAAATGCTTCTCAGTTTCAGCTGATGGATTTCTTTAATTTCCTTATGACTGGATCAGAATTTTTACATACATGTCATTTCATTGGATAAAGGAGTGCTATTTTTTTTCCATTTTTGTTTTGACACTTGACATAATGTCAGACATCTACAATAAATATAAAATTTGGCTATCTATTATCAACATTTTTTTCTGAAGAATTTATTCCAAGTTTCATTTCAAGATAATCCTGCCACAGAAATAATTTCTTAGTTACTGTTCAGATGCTGGATATGTAAAGAAATGTTTTTTCTTTGATTTTACAATTCGTGTAGAGCAAAGCTGCAAAATTCCTGTGGAGAGGAATTGATAAGCTTGCTTCTGAAGAATAGCATGCATCTGTCAGTATCTCTCTGTCTGTTTGCTGGTTTAACTGTGTTTGCTTAACTGTCTATGTTTAAGACATCTTTCTGGGTGAATTCACGTAAACATCTTGTCCCTTACCATGGTTAGGTTTGACTCATCCTAGATAGTATCATCTGAATGGACTTTAATAAAAGAAGAAGATGCCATCCAAAGTGAGCAATACTCTCAAAAGTCGTCCCTTAACATTCAGTTTGAACACAATTCCAAATCCTTTATATATGTGAACAAAACATCTTCTCTAGTGAACTGCTGCTTTATTTATGTACAGTGTCAGAACCAATATCATTTGAGTCACTGCAATTTTAGTTGGATGATGATTCTTAGCATTTCATGAAAAAAAATTTCTAGCTTTGCTTGGAAAATTAAGATCCTGAATGCCTGATGTTTTGGAGAAATGTCAGGATTCTTTCTTTTGTAAAATAGCCTTGTAGCTGGAACTAAAGAAAATATTTATTAAGCTGCAGACATATGACACAGATTAGAAATCTACTGCAATGGATCCAAATGGTAGGTTAATATTCCAACATGATAGATTAATCAATGTAAACCACATAGCATGGTTGAAACTGTTGTTCCAAATTGCCAATTTCATCTTCATCCAGCAGAAAAAACGCCAACCTTTCTCTCTGCAGTAAAATTTTCTTGTTATAACAATGAACCAACTCCAGAGTTACTGTTAGTGTGAAACATCTGGTAACTACAAGATGTAGCTCCTGTGAGATAATCACATCCCTGCAAAATTAGAAGAACTTACTGAACTTTGTTGTATTTCATGTTTTGTAATACCCCGGAGTGTGGTTGGCTCATAATTCCGTAATCACTTTACCCCTGCACCAGAAATGAAACCACAGATGCTACACTTTACTATAATGGCCAACGCTTAACATAAATAAATGATCAGAATAACAGCATTGTTCATATATAAAATATGTACACCATAATAAATATCATGGGATTGAAAGTTGCTGGAAACACACTAAAATAGGTGAAGAAAGCCTCATTATGGATATCATTAAATATAGATCAGGTGATAGAAAATTTATTGTGAAATTTGAATTGTGTCTCCTTTTTTTCTTTCTCTCTCTCTCTCTCTCTCTTTTTTTTTTTTTTTTTTTCTTGTATTAGAACCTTTCCTTCCCAAAACAGTAATGTGGTCTGGAACAACTTTGGAAGAGTCTTTTTCTTCAGCAACTTAGAAAAGAAAAAGGATAGTAGAATCCAGTGTATTTTGATAACACAGCTAAAAGAAACATGAGTCTCTAGGCAAGTAAAGCATAGATCAACTAAATAAAATAAAATAAAAAAAAAGAGGGAACTGGAATTTTTTACCTTTAACTTTTCTTAGATATTTTTCCATTTTCTTCTAAACTATCTGAAAATGAAAAGGGAAATTTTTTGACAAAACCTCATCAGAGTGAAACAATGTCTGAAATAATCACAATAGACACTGTTGATCTGTGAACACCACTTACCTTCTCATCTGATCTAAACAACTGCTAGAAAAATTATTGTCATAGAATATAAGGGAGAGTACTGATGTTGCAAACATATATAATAACTAGCTTATTAGAAAAAATATTTTTTTAGATACATTTAGTTTATTATTTTGTACAAGCAATAAGGAAGTTGGAATAATTTCTTTTTTTAAAAAAAGAATGACCGCAGATGAAGAATAACTGACACTTTTGGATATTATTTTACAGGACTGACTGGCAATCCTAAGGTTGAGCAGAGGTATTCTTGGCAAGTAATGTTAAATATTTTAAGAGCAGTTTCCCCTGGGATAGCTCAGCACCATCACTTACCGCTTCTAATGCATATTTCAGGAAATACAGAATATATCAAAAGGACTTACATTTTAGTCTTACAGAAAACATCATACTGAATTATATGAGAACAGAATCAAATATTGTTTAAGCAATGTTGACAAAAATGGCACATTCTCATGTTAAAAAACAGCTAACAGAGGTCTCTTGTGCTTCTCTCATTGCACATACTGCTTTTCTGGGACCTGCAACTTGCAAAGACACTTCCACTTCTTCTAATGATATAATTTTGATTTTATATCATTTTACAATCGTTTCTTATTCACTAACAAAATGAGAACCTATGGTGACTCAGACTTCCTAGTACAATGATAGTCATTGTTGCGCAGCTGGTCAAACATTAGCAACAGTGATTTATTTGTATAATAGAAAAAAACCCACAAAAAACAAACTGGTTTATTGGTTGGTAGGAATTTTTAAAACTTTGCTATATGTTTTTGTATCATTGTTCTAGACTTCAAATTGTACAGCAG
The DNA here is from genome assembly GCA_035041135.1 of Platyrinchus mystaceus. Taxonomy (NCBI): domain Eukaryota; kingdom Metazoa; phylum Chordata; class Aves; order Passeriformes; family Tyrannidae; genus Platyrinchus; species Platyrinchus mystaceus. The sequence goes on along the minus strand of JAWWLV010000001.1, from coordinate 62,791,996 downwards.
AACATAGTTTACACAGGTCTAAGTACTAAAATTCCCTGGTTAAAGTGCACTGAGTCAGCAATATCCCTGGGGATAATGCTATAATTTTACCCAGCATTTCTTAGGTAAAGTCTCTCTAAGTTATCTTACACTAAACAAATGCAGCAATTGTGCACATGCCAGCAAGAAACCTGGCATCACAGCATACACAAAGGGAAAATGCACTTTGGGAACAAAATAAACTGTGCTAGTAATCCTCAGAGCATGGAATGTTGCCACCAACTAAAAAGCTTTAGAGATGCAATTGTGATGTGTGATTTGAACCTCCAGGGAAAACAAAACAAAATGAAACCAAACCAAACCAACCAACCAACTAACCAACCAAAATAAAACAAAAAACAAACAAAAAAACCCACACAAATCCCCAAACCAAAACAAATTAAAACAATCAACCAACCAACCCCACTCCCTCTCTGCCCCAAAAAAGTGCAAAACAAAGCAAAAACCAGAAACAACACCCCCCTGTCCCCCAGCTCTCTCTGTTGGTTTGGTAGGACATTCCTAAAGCCCATTGTGTTTGTAGTGCACCACAGTGACACATTCAGCACACAATAAAATGAGATATTTCTACCTACCTTCCATTCTAAGACCTTGTAAACAAGCATTTATTTGTACTGATGTGAAGGGAGGGCTACCATCAGCCTGAATTTTAGAAGGTCAAAACTTCCCCTATGTCCATAAATCCTGTTACTGAACAGTACTGAATTTAACAGAAGATAATATCTTAAAGTAAGAACTTTATACTTCCTTTAGAAATACACTTTTGTCTTTCTTTTTTGTCTGTCTGGCACAGTGTGAGAATGATGTATATATGGCAGCAATGGAGATTCATCTGGTGAGCTTAATGGGCAATATGTTACTTTTTGCAATAGTACTTCTGTACCATATGGCACACTCAAGTGCTGGAGTCTCTTCAGGTGGGGTTTTGGTGGTTCCATGTATCAGAAGTTTCAGAAACTCTTGAGTGTTTGTTGATCTGGAGTAAATATAACCAGTGACACAGTTCTATTTTTTATTATGGTACTAAATATTAATGAGATATAACCTTACTCTGCACAAGTTTGGGGTAAGCATCTTCAGAAAATGCAACAGATGAGCAAATATATTTCTGATGGGCAAGCACATGGCAGCATGGTGAGCACACAGAAAAAAACAGTGTCATCTGATTCTACTGAGTTTCCATCTCTTGGTAGAACTAATGCAGCCACAGAAGGTGAGCTCCTGTTCAAGTGTACAACCACCCCGATTTTCAGCTGTGCAGTGTGTGAAGAGATATTCCCAGAGGTGGAAAGTGACTGCAAGCAAGCCTGTAGGAAGTGTGACCAGGTTCACGAACTGCTCTCCTTGGTGGATGAGGTGCAGGATGAGGTTCGCAGATTGAGGAGTATTTGAAAGTCTGAGATGTAGATTGGAGCAATACCCTGCTACCTATGATGCAGAGAAGCCTTACCTCTAACCAACACTCTAAGATACTCTTATAAATAGGTACAAGGCCCTGGGTACAATACATGAACAGAATAATGAGGAACCTGAGCACACAGTTTTGTGAAGATCAGAGAGACCAACAGCTCAAAACAAAACCTACAATAAGACCAGTAAACGATGGCAAGTTATGGTCACTGGTGATTCCACTTTGTGAAATGGAAGCATCCGTTTGCATACTGGACCCTTTGTGCATCAAACACAGCATAGCCTTCCAGTCAAAAGAGGTGATTTTCCCACTGTATTCAGTGTTAGTGATGCCTCATCTGGGTAATATGTGCAGTTCTGGGCCCCACAGTTTAAGTTCGTGAAGGTCCTTGAATGCATCAAAAGGAGGAAAACAAAGCTTGTGAAAGGACTGGAAGGCATGTCTTATAAGGAGTGACTATGGACTTTGGGGTTTTCTAGTTTGAAGAAAAGAAAGAGCTGAGGGGTGACCTCATTACTTTCTACAGCTTCCTGAGGAGGAAAAGTGGAGTGGGAAGTGCGGAGCTCTTCTCCCTGTGATCCAGTGACAGAATGCATGGGCATGGATCAAAGCTGCATCGAGGGGGCTCAGACAGGACATAAGGAAACATTTCTTTTCTGAGAGGGAACAGGCTTGCTAGAGATGTTTTGGGTGCCCCAAGCCTGTCTGTTCAAGAGGCATTTGGATAATACCCTTAACAATATGCTTTAATTTCTGGTCAGCCCTGAATTGGTGTCCCAGTTTAAATGAGACACAAGTGTTTTGCTGAGGATGAGTTATGAGGAAGACCTAAACTTCTCCCTCTAAGCAATTGTAAATCCGAGATGAAGAGTCTCCAATTGCGAAAAAATGTGGAAAAAGGAAAAATAACAGCCCTTTATTAAAGGATATATTTGTGTTGGCAGAACAATGAACGAACACATATAAAACAACCAAACAATAATCCTATACCCAAAAATATTCCCCTTCAAAACATGCAAATAAACAAATAAACAACAAAAGGTAAACAATTCAGTTTGTGCCCTTTGGTGCAATTCTAACCACAGTCTGCAGGGGGCGCTGTTGGACCTCTGGCAATGCAGAGACTGCAATG
>JAWWLV010000001.1:62772178-62789314 GCA_035041135.1 Platyrinchus mystaceus | reverse complement strand
TTGTGCCCTTTGGTGCAATTCTAACCACAGTCTGCAGGGGGCGCTGTTGGACCTCTGGCAATGCAGAGACTGCAATGTCCTGTGCCAAACGGCAGGGGGTGCTGTTGGGTCACTGGTGATCGCCACATGGGGGTCTCCCTGGGTGTGCTGGAGAAGCTGAAAATGGAGGTCTTCTTCCCCCCCTTCCCAGTGGGAAAGGGGAGAGAGAGGAGGAAAAGAAAAGAAAACAAAAGAATGAAATTACTGAATTACTCAGTGTTTATTTTTCTTTAAAATCCTTATGAACAGAGAGAATATGGATTCCACATTGAACATAAATAAAAACACCACAAATACATTTAATGTATCTATATGGAAGATTTTATGAGCTCTTTTGCTCATTTCAGCATTTTTCTATCAGAGTAACCAAATCTCATCATATTTAGTGAGTCTTCCTTTTATCCAATACTTTAAAAAGATAATTGTATCCGCAACTGTTATAACACATTAATTAAGAGAAGCACTAACATGATACAGCACTAATTCAATTTGTTCAGAAGTGCAAAGATAAGACTCACATTCTGCTTTTTCTTAGAAATAACAGTGCTGTCTTCTCTTTCTTTTAGCATTGCCTACAGGGAAACCCTCGCTATTGAGCAGCCCTAAAATAACCACCAATACTTTCAATGGACAGCTACTTCTCCAGTGATGATAAAAGGCTTTAAATGTCTACCTTTTCCAGAAATGAAGAAAACAGTAACATATTTTGCACTATTTCCCACAATACATATACGTTTTCAGCCTTTATTTTGGTTAAACAAATCAGTCAATGATGTACAAGTGTAACTCTATGACTAGTATACCCATATAAATAGAACGAAAAATAAACTTAGCTTTGTAGACTACAAAACTGAATGTCTTTATTAGAACTTGATTCTTGTATAAAACCAGAACTCAACGTTTTATAAAACAGCTAAAACTTGATTTTCTGAGTAAATCTGAGTATAACATAAGATGACACGCAGGTACCCCCAAAATTCCGGGCAGTGGAAGGATCTCAGGAGAATTTATTCCAAAGTTGAGAACACTAGACTTAAGGAAGAAAAAATTTATGACATTTTGAACACCAGGCCTGAGAAAGACACGCCTCCTGTTCTCTTCAGAGCTTTTATCTTTGCTGGCCTCCTACTTTTTGGCCCCTTTCCTGGCTGAAAGAAATATGTGGAAAAAAAATTGCTACAAGCCAGTATCCCAGTGTAAAAGACGAGGAGAGCTACACAGCCATTGACTATCCGTGCTTTATTGGTTTTAGGACTACTGCTCTGTGCCAGTGTTCATACTGTGCAAAGAATCCACACATCTCTAGCTCTGATACAACCCCTTACTGGTCAGATAACTCCCTTACCAGGTGTTTCCTGAAGCTTTTTAATTTTCATTAGATGAGTGCAAAAAGCTGATTTTCAGTTTGGGGTTTTTTTCTGCTTAGATACTTTTTTCTGCTACTTCTACCTTACTGTGTGGGAGGATTGCACATACTATTACAGTGTTTTCAAGCCCATTGTAAATGTGGGAGCTGTGGGGATTAAAAAAAAAAATGCATGGCACACTTATTCCTTTAGTGGTACTAGATACTGAAGGAAGGGGAAAAAGCAGTAGGCTAGAAGGGGGAACTTGGGAGATGTCAGTTAAGATAAAGAAGCTAAAACCTCATTAGTTTGTCCTGTATCCTTCTCTTGCAAGGTCTATCTTCTGCATCTCTTACTTGGCATGTGAATCCATTCTTCACAAAAGCAGAAGGTACAGGAAGGTCCTCGCAGGGCTGAATCATCATTGGCAACATTTTCATACACAGACTACTTTAATTACATGTAAAAAGAAAGTGAGATTAGGGAAAGATAATTAACAAAATGAAGGAGAAAATATAAAATGGAGTGTGACAGGAAAATACAGTTGAATGGATACTGAGAAGAAATATGCAAAAAACAGATCAGAATTGGTGATATAGGAAAAAGGAAAGAAATTGAAAGATAAAATTTAAAAAAAAAAATCCAAAAAAATATCAAGTTCTTAAGTAGGGGCTGATTTGTGAAATACTTCAGTTGTTTCTGTGAATCAAGTGAGGAGGTTGAATTTTTTAAATGATTTGGCAACTGACTTCACGTTGTTACACCTGTAAGATTAAGATCTCTGATAGGTTTTGTGTCATCCTTCTGAGTTCCTAGGGCACCTCAATTACATTTCAAACTGATTTGTGGGAGACATAGTTTAGTCTTAGATCTCAGCTAAATGCAGTGAAAGTTTATGACCCCTGCTTACTTAAACCTGCAGAAACCAAATCTACATTTCATAATCTGGAGCTGAATATTGCCTAAATATATAAATTTAAATATGATTAACTACATTCTATATTTCAGATTGTATGCCGTAACCCTTTTCAGGCTATAAAAGCTTGTTGATATCCTGAAATTATGTTATGACATTTGTCAAACTGCTTTTCAGCATAATTTCTGAGGCAACTTTAATAACCACCTTGACAGCCTTTGATGAGTTGTTTTTTTGAATAGATTTCATTACAGTACTCTTTTTTACCTCATTTTCCATAAGAAGAAACTAGTGGCCTAGTTAATTGCCTGTAGCCAAATGATAAACATCATAATAAAGGCATATCTGCAAAGATTGTAATGGTTTATTATAAGCACAACAATGTGAATTACATGCATTCTAATAAGTCCCCTATTATTTACATAATATGTTTAAAGCCTTACCTTACTGCTAAGTAATATAAGGTTTAAGAATGATGAAAACTCTTATCCTGCACATATGCATACTGTTTTCAGCCATTTTAGCCACTTAACTAATATAACACTGTACTGATATGTTAGGCAAGGAAAAGTGAGGTGAGGTTGAAAGCGAGGCAGGCAGAGCAATTATATCATGGACTGACCTCCAGCACCCAAACAAGAAGAGCAGGGCAGGGCTAGTGCTGATAACCAGGGTCAGCTGAGAATCCCATTACGAGGTGATGTGATGATGATGAAGCAGCTCAGGCCCAACAATATGTTAGGGGTGGTAAAGCATATCTACAGGATAGGAGTCATCGGGGAAAGCCCTAGGTGTGATTTCTCAAGGCTCTTCTCCGAGCAGTGTGCTTCAGCTGCACCATATCAGAGATGACCTTGAAACAGGTAAGTAAAATCCTGGTGAAGGATTTTAACTTGCAGAACAAAGTTACAGATAAAAATTGCTGCAGCCTGGGCAGGGCAATCACAGTCTGTTGGTGCATTCAGGATTCTGACATCATTACCAGATACATTTTTATAGTTGAGTGGAGGACTATGATTGAGGTCTGATTGAAGGGATGGAGCACCTCTCCTCTGAGGAAAATCTGAGAGAGTTGCTATTGTTCAGCCTATACAAGAGAAGGCTCCAGGTAAAACTGGCCAGGGGCTTGGACTCGATGACCTTTAAAAATACATTCCAACCCTAACCATTCTACAATATATGTAAATATATACATATTTTTATGTCTGACCCAGGAGACCAGGGTAAAGAAATGTTGTAAGAAAGACTTTCCCTTGCTCAAGGAGGATTGAATTAGAGAACCCCTAGGCAAACTTGACATCCACAAGTCCATTGGCCCTCACAGGATGTGTCCATCAGTTCTGAGAAAGCTGGTGGGTACCATAGTGAGGCTACATACAATTATCTTTGAAAGGTCATGGTGATCAAAAGTGGTGCCCAATGACTGGAAGAAAGCAAATGTCATCCCAGTCTTCAAAAACAGCAAGAAGGAGGACTCAGGGAACTCCCAGCCAGTACTACCTCAACCCCTGGAAAGATGATGAAGAGCCTTATTATGGAGGAAATCTCTATCCACATGGAGGACAAGAAAGTTATCAAGATTAGTCAGCACGGATTCACTAGAGGTAAACATACTTGTCCAATCTGATTGCCTTCTACAATGAAACCAGTATGGAGGAGGGGAGAACACTGGATATTTTCTACCTCAGCTTAAGCAGGATTTTTGACACTGTCTCTCACAACATCCTCACAGGCAAACTCAGGATGTGTGAACTGAATCAGTGGACAGTGAGGTGGATTGAGAACTGTCTGAATGGCAGATCCCAGAGGGTCGTAATCAATGTCACAGAGCCTAGTGGGAAGTCTGTCACTAGTGGTGTCCCTCAAGCTTCAGTACTGGTTCAGTATTGTTTAACTTATCCATCAATGACTTGGGTGAAAGGGCACACCTCCTCAGCAAGTTCACTGATGACACAAAGCTGGGAGGAGTGGCTGATACCCCAGAGTGTTGTGCAGCCCTTCAGAAAGACCTCGACAGGCTGGAGAGATGGGCAGAAAAGAACTGTCAAAAATTCAACAAAGGAAAATGCAGTCCTGCACCTGAGGAAGAATAACCCCAAGCACCAGTACTGGCTGGGGGTCGACCTGCTTGAAAGCAGGTCTGTGGAGAAGGACCTGAGGGTTCTGGTGGACAACAAGCTGCCCATCAGCCAGCAGCATGCCCAGGTGGCCAAGAAGGTCAATGGTATCCTAGTATGCATTATGAAGAGCATTGCTAGCAGGTCAAGGGAGATGATCCCACCCTCTACTCAGCCCTAGGGAGGGCACATCTGGAGTTTCCAGTTCTGGGCTCTTTAGTACAAGACATGGAGCTCCTGAAATGGGTCCAGCAGAGGGCAGCAAAGTTGACTAAGGGACTGAAGCATCTTTCTTACAAGAAAGGCTGAGGGAATTGGGCCAGTTCAGCCTTAAGAAGGGATGACTGAGAGGGGACCTCATCAAGGTGTATAAGTATCTGAAGGGAGTGTGTCAAAAGGATGGGATCAGGCTCTTGGTGATGCCAAGCAATAGGACAAGAGGCAAAGGGCAGAAACTGATTAATAGGAAGTTCCACCTGCATATAAGAAAGAACTTTACTGTTCAGGTGACCAAGCACTGAAACAGGTTACCCAGAGAGGTTGTGGAGTCTCCCTCATTGGGGATATTCAAGAACCATCTGGACACAATCCTGTGCAATGTGCTCTAGGATGACCCTTCTTGAGTAGGGAGGTTAGACCAGAGGACTCATTGTGGCCTCTTCCTATCTTACCCATTCTGTGATTCTCTGATATAATGGAAATGAGATCAATTTTTTTTTATTCTAGTATTGACATATAAAAATCATAATTGTACAAATTATCATATCAGAAATGTTTAATTTTAAACTTTTAAATTTCATCTTTTTTACCACATTAATAGTAAAAACAGATAACATTTTTCCTTAAGTCATTGTGGGTGGATCAAGCTAAGCCATACTGGCTATGAAGGGGAGTCAAATAACTATAGATTCCCTGGGTTTTTTTGCTCATACACATCAGAAACCTGTCAGGGTATGCTGCAATACCTCAATTCCTTGTATGCAAAATAACTTTTTCCTGAAAAAAGGACCTAGGAGAGAAGAGGGTAAGAAATGAAAGGAGTCTCAGCACATACATAGTTTAGGAACAGATTCAGTTTATATGTACATTAAAATGAAGGTCTTGAATCACTGATTAATAACTGCATTCAGTCTAGGCTTATACTCAATAATGATTAAGTCTTGTCTGTAGTTTTTTGCCATCTGTATTTGTTTCTCTCCCCTCTCAATTTCTTCCTGCTTTTTATTACCATTTGTTTCCTTCATCTGTCCCAGATGTTCCTCCATTTTCAGGGGTTTCTTCATTCTCCTCCAGTATTTGAAACAGTCTTTCAGCTGGTGACCACTTAGTCTTCCTCACTTGTTTCAAATATATTATTCAAATGTCACTTGAGCTGGTACACTATGTACAGAAAAATATGCAAGATTATTATATTTTCCACAGAATAAGCAGATTTATACCTTTACATGGTCTTTTCTTTATGAGGAGAACTCTGCCTTACTTTGGCATTGAATATTCTTCTGAATTTTAGTACAGAAATGTCTCTGAAATTTGAAACTTTTTGTCTTCAAAGTACCAATAAACCTGTTGTGAAGGAGATATTATTATAATTATTGTTAAGTACGTAACCCGTATCATTGCAATAATAACCATAATTTTTTGATGAATATTTAACTTTGTGTATGTAATGAATAATAGATTATGTCATAATAAACTCTCGGTATAACACATACCTAGATATACATGTAACATACATATACAAGGCTTAGCCTTGTAATGGTATAAACCATTATTAAACTCCTGTTGAACACAAATAAATGTAAGTATTTATGTTTAATTTATATCCTTTATTTCTGAGAATGACATCTCAATATTTTCACATCAGTTCCTGCTTATTACCATGTCAGTTCCAGAAAAACTGTGTCAAAAAATATAATACTCCAGACATTCTAGTAAAAACTGCAAAACTGAAGTTAGTCCTTCAGGATAATCAAACATATTCATAGATCAATTTTATCCAAAGATGCCACTAAAATGTTAATCTGACTTCTTTGCTGTGAATCTTAAGCCCCTATGATTAAGTTTTTCCTTGTATAAATGCTCCTAGATATTTAAAGAATATGGCAGATTACAGAAGCTCTCTATACTGAAAATCAGTACAAGTGTTGTCACATGGGATCTCTCTATTATAAAGTGCTCAACTTCCCTCCTTTACAATGTCAATGTTCTTTTACTTTTTAGAAGTATCTATGTTTTTCCAGGACTGTAGTCCTGCCTTAATTGAAGGGAATTTTTTTCACCTCTAGTCTAATATGGATGTAAACCAAGTGAAATAATTTTCCTTTCTGGAGACATTTACATTCAGGGCTAAAAAGTACCCTACCCTGGAACATCAGGCTGTGACAGTAACACAGTTATTTAACACATTCACAAATAAAAGGAGAGAAAATTCAGTTGAGTGTTGAATTGCTGGTAGGCAGGTTGTTTTGTTTTGTTTTGTTTTGTTTGTTTGTTTTTCTTTAGTAAAACCTACTAACAAAGCTTCATTACAGTAAAGTAGTTAATTAATCACATGACATACAGCTGCTCGTTTTTAACAAAACTAAATCAACCCCTCAGCAGTGGAACATATGTACTAATCAGTTATCATATCATAAAATCATAATATCACCATGGTATTCATTGTTTTGTGCTCACATGCACATGTTAAGTTTTTATTCTGGCTTTAATATTACATAAGGCCAAAATATCCACTGATTCAGACAGAAACAATGTCAGGTCTTCACATATACCTTGTGAGGCTAAAATGCAAAACACTGTGATAGTATGTTCTGAGAGTAATGATTTATACAAAGATGGTTCTTTTGATATTGCAGGGTCCTTCAAACATCAGTGTCAGATAAGTTGAGCAGCATTCTCATTTCAGCAAGGCACAGAAAAAGATTAATATTATAAAGAAGGTGACTAGTAACAATTTACTGTACATCATTCCTAGCACATTTCACAATTTTAACCTTGAGATATGACATTTGATGCACTGTCAGATGTCACAGTGAGAAAAAGTATTCCTCACAGTAAGCCTCAGGCAACTTATTGGTAATTGGTTTCATGAACATTTACAAAGTGATGAAACCATTTTTTCCATTTATATTTTAAATGTCTGTCTCAAAAAACATATTGACCTACTAGGCAGAATACAGTCATATCAAGTGTTCCATTTATTTTTTGAAAAATCACCATCAAAAACCTAAACTCCTGTGCTCAAAGTCTTATATATGGGCAAAGAAGAAGCATACTTTATATGTAACTAAAGACAATATTAGTGAAATCTGAAGAATCTCATAATAATGAAATTAGATCTAATTGTCATAGAAAAAGAAAGCACAGCATTGTAGCTAAAATTATTAGATACATACAATGTTATGTTCTCTATTCCACTGTTTCACAGGCTCCTGAAATTGGTGGTTAGATTGATGGTAGTGGGCTATTGTGAAGTCATCAGCCCCTGGAATGTTTGTCAAGAGAAACATGATAGTTGTATTAATGTTTTCTTCTTCCTTACCTCAGGGTCCATTTGGGGTCTTTTAAAATGTTTGCTAACACATTTACACTTTTCTCACTCTGCATCTCAACATTATATATGAATTTATTATATATGGTGCCTTGGTCTTTTTTCTCCTTGTTACATTACACCTATGACCAGTTTTGTTCACCTCCAAGTTTGCATTTCTGTAACTAGCCATGGATGAGTTGTTTATATCTCCAGTGCCAACCATGTGCCAACCTTATGCCTTATCGTTGCACGCATTTATGAGGATATCTCTCATTCTTCTTTATGCTGCTTCCTGTGTACTCACTTTTGAAGGCCTCTGCTGTCAGACCAGGCCTGTACCTCTCTAAATTACACTGTTATATTGGAATCATTAATAGCTCATTCTTCACAGAATAATTGCTTGTTATTGCTATGTATATGAATGGTTGTACTATACAAAGATTAAAATTATTTTTTATTTTATAAGTATTTTTTAGGGACTTACAATGCTTTTTTTTCCTTAATATTACAGTGACAAAGACATTGAAGAGATATTCTCTGTTAATTTGTCAGTGCTTTGAATGATGCTCTTCGCTTTGACTATATCAGTCTTTTAGCATGTCTTTTCTGTTATTACTCTATTAACTTCTGTATACTTGATTACTTTTGACAGTTTAATATTATTTCCTCTTTCTTCTATATAGAGGAACATAAAAATAATCTAAAAATAAATTTTGGTGCAAGTAAATTCCCTTTAAGTGTGTGATTAACAGATTCCTTTGTTTACACTGAGGTGCCTATGTACTCTTTTATCTGGTCTGGGTACCCTCATCATTGTCCTTTGCACTGCAATCCAGTAGACTGTGATTCAGATTCACTAATCAGTCTTGTTAAGGCAGCTGAAGAAAATACTTCCCCAAAAGCCTTTCTTGCTGCTTTATCCTTCTCCCAGATTTTCATTTTATTGTATTGTTTGCTGTATTGAACAAGGAAACATGGACTTAAATAATATTTGATGTACTAAAGTTTAACTGAAATTAAAAACAAGGTACATTAATAATCCAAATTTAAATTTGTTGCAAACTAGGAGCAGAAACTATTTGGTTCATGTTTTCTTGAAAAAGAGGAAGCAGTGTCATAGAAGAACTGGTGGATATATTAACTTTATCAGCCTTATAAACTTAATTCACCGGATATGTCACATCTCTTGTTCTTCTTCATCTGCAAAAATAACCATGATTTCCACTAACATGTGAAGCTGAATATATGGTTAGTTGTATAAGCTCTTCTCACAGAAAGAAACACTTGTCTGTGCTACTGCTTAAACACAGCAGATCTATTTGTTTACTCTCTAAATAATTGATGTGCCTGTGTCTGTGCATTGTGTAGTTGAAAGCACTTTCATTTCTCATTATCAGGCAAACTGTAGCTTCAAACAGAGCAGAATATTTGATGTTATCATTCCATTGTCTTTTTTAAAATGTGCTCACTTTATAAGTTGAGGCCTCACTCAAAAGACAAGAACTAAACAAAATTATTTCCCACTTGTTCTTTATATAATCCACACTATCATTTAGATGCTGATTGTTTAGCTACATGGATTGTCTTCCTCAAAACTTCATAAGACCCAGCTGGTTTTATTACTTTACAAGTAATGATGTTTTCCATTTTCATCTTATCAATAACATAGCATTGTGAAAAACAAGGGTAGGTAAAACATTCAAAATACTATTTATATTTTTTTCCTATTTGGATCTAAAATAAGTGTCAAAACCTGTTAATTTTTAAAATATGCCATAAATTTATCAGAGTATTGATAAATTAGAGATTTTAAGAAGCTGGAATAAACCCACATATTTTTACATGCAAATTTAACCACAAAATTGTATGCAAACCCCAGTAAAATGTTTTATTCTTCTACATAGCCAATGGAGAAAAATGAGCAGTTCTATGATTCAATGCAGATCTCAGGTGGACAGAACTGTCTTTTGAAAATCTTTCTCTTTTTCTCCATTAACATCATCCTAAATCCCAGCTTTTCTGTTGCAGATACATTGATATGCCCATTTTGAAGCAAAGATGACAAGTAACATATAAGAGAGTTCTGTTACTTTTAAAGTTACTGCAAAGCCTAATTGTGTCAGATCAGCAGATGACATAACACAGACAGAGGGTTAGAACATGAAGTAGTAAGTATTCTTTGGCTGAATGTTTGTGTGTTTATTTCTGTACTTTGATGAAGATAGTCAGTAGTATTATCAAGATAATAGAAGACTTAAAACATAAAAAAAAAAATAAATTTCAACTACAGTTAAAATAGGCACATCATCCAAAATGTAAAGTTACTTTAAGAAATGAAACTCCGAATTATCAAGTTATGTAGTAATCTGTTCTCATCAAAAACTTACTACATCTTTTTATATTAAATAATTGCAGCTGTTGAATATATCATCTATATGTTAACTATGCATAGGCTCAAAACACATAGTAATTTAAACTTAACTATCAAAAATCAAAAGATGTCAAATGTTATAAGATAAAAGACAGGTTGAAAAATACTAGAAAATAAGACTGCTTTTTCTGACCTGAGCCTCATGATCACACTGTGAAGGCTAAATCAAGCACATGGGAGGCACAGATTGAATCATAAGGAAATGTTGTTCTGTTACCCAGCAAAGTTTCAAGACTCATCTCTTCTGGGACATATAATACAAAGCAAGTTGTTTCCTTAGGAGTTATAGAAATGAAATGTGCTCTAAGGCCTCAGTAATCAAAACTAAAAATACTATGATGGAGTTATATTATTTTTAAAAACTTTAATCTGTAACTGTACTGTTTTGTTGCCTTAGGTTATCTTGAACTGTTCTTAAATTACTTCTTTTTAATTGGTTGGAGTTGTTGATGTAATTTTCTAAATGGCAGCATCTAGTAACAAATACTGCTTTTGATTCACTTTTTAGCTTCATAATAATAGACAGACATTAGTAAGAATGACTGTTACTTGTATTCAGCCATGTCTGCTTTCATTTTTATTCCTTGCAGAAATAATATTTAGACTGTTGTACTCCTCTTATGGTTTCTGTTTGCTCTGGGGACCAGAAGAGGAGGTTGCAATTTCTCGTTCAGTATTATCTGCCATTAAGGTCCTTCTGTTACCGTATTTGCAGGTAGAAAAGAAATCTGTCAGATGTTTGTTTGTTAGGGTTTCCTCCCCCCACACTGCCTCCCCTTACAACTTGGTATTTTACAAAATATTTACAAAGCCTCCTGTGTTTTGCATCTGCTCACATGACTTGTAAAAGTCAATAAAGTACTTTACAGGAAATCAAATCACAGATATTTCCATAAAAATAATAATTGCATTTAAGAGGAAATTCGGAAGACATCTCTCTCTATTTTTTTTCTTTTTTTTTTTTTTTTGAGAAAAACTGCCCAAACTATCTTCAGAAATCAAAAAGTCAAATGTGTAGATTTGAGCCAATCACTCTAGTTTCTCTTTGTAGTCAAGAAGAAGAAGGAACCTCCACAGAAACATCTCTTATTTAAGAAATATGAGTTCATTGGCTATAAAGCTGTCAGGGACTCTAAAGCTAAATTAGACCTACAACTTCTGTACATCTAAAATTGGGTCTAGTTTTGTTTTATTCATGTTGTTAAATTATTTTTACACCTATAAGCAGTGACTATGAAAAATGAAGTTTCTATTGACAGAAGCACCCATGCTAGCTTTTCCCACCTATTCAATAGACTGTACAAGCAGGTCAGTAAAACAAGTGTCTGTACTATAGCAACATAGTATATTTCCATGCTTTACAAATGAAAATGAGCCTGGCAGTGCTCTTGTGAGCAGATGTAAACATAAATATTATACTTAATGTTTGTTTTATTTTTTTTTCTTTGAAGGATGTTGTTGTTTCATAAATCACACCCTTTGTATCAACATGTGTTTGATCAGACTTAGCTGAACCCCTGTGAACCCAGGAAAGAGATTAACAAAATGCAAAAATTATGTGAATGTGAAAACTTGAAAGTGCTGCACTTAGTGGCTGAAAGTGTTTCATTAGTGTAGGCTAAAGAGATGCCTAGTTTTTCTTCCTTGGATATTGTATTTTCAATTAAAAGTTAAATTAGAAGGTTTTCCTTACAGTAGGAAGCTATTTTCTTATTAAGAAATAAGTATACTATTAATCACTTGCAGAAAGGACAGCCCTATACTCCAGTCCTAAACTGAAGACTCTTAAGAGCACAAGTATTTTACACATAATGTCTGACATCTGCTATGTATAGAGCTCAAATTTAGTGTGATCAAGTAATCTTGCACTAAAGTGTGATTTCTGAACAAAACAAGTGGCAAAGAAGTTCTGTGAAACTAGTTTGTCATACTTCAAAATGGAACTTCCCTTGCCCATTCCAGTTTTTAGAACTTATTATATGAATACATACAGTGTATATATATATATACATATATATACATATATATGTAATTTAATTACAATTATATTGTGAAATATCAAGAGGTAAGTTTGAGTCCCTTTTATTGACCCTTCAAATCTATACAAATCTTATATTTCAAAACAATTTGAAATCCATCTATTTCAAATAGATACAAATCTTTAAAGAAAAGTATCTCTGAATGTCTTCCAACAGAGCTATTAAATTAACAAAACGTTTGCTTGGCTGTCATAGATACAAAACTCAATGACCTTGGAACCTGATGTTTTTTCAGATTATGTTTCAATCTCCATATCAGGAAATTGAAGCAACTATGTTTTTCTTCAACAGTATTATTCCAAAAAGGTTTTTTTTCTGGAAGAGAAGATAATTTCTGGTTCTTGTAATTCAAAAGGAAATATTTTGAGTCAAAGATAAGTTGAAACCATGCTGTTTGAAATAGCTAGCAACCTTAAGACAGTCTTGATTTAAAGGGAGTACTTTAACAAAGAGTTAGCATCATTATTTTTTAAGATTTATTTTAAATCACTGGCATATAGAATTTGTGTTCCTGTTTAACACAAAAGCCATAGAAATAATACTGAGACTTTTTTCCTCCATCTTTTTTTCTTTTTTTTTTTCTGAGATGTATTTCTTTTAAATTCAAACTGAAAGACACTTTGTGCTTCTCAAATGCAAAGCTAAGAGATCATTTTCTTACACCTTTTGCTAAGAACCAGATTCACTGTATCAACTTGCAGTTGCATTTGTGGTTCCTCAGAACTTCTTTATTCTGTTACCTTCATTGCTGCCAGTAATTTTTTGAATATCTATAGAAAACCATGTAGCCAAACTTTTCTCTCTACAGAACTGACAGACTCATAGTGTTCTCTCAAATCTCTTTCTTCTTTTTAAACTGTAACTAGACATGTTCATGCCAAAGCAACATATTTGCATGTATGGATAAGGGAAAAAAAGCCCTGTGTTCTACTGTAAGATCTGCTGACTGACACATGGAACAATTTTTCTGGACTTCTCTTTGTAATATAAACCTGGTAGGTAGGAAGTGAATATCTGAAATACTAATGGTCTAAGAGAAAACTTCTTGGTAACTTTTTTTTCCGAGATAAACAACTTTAATTATGACAGTTTTCTTTTTGATCAACAGGTTCTTTCTCTAAAACGTCTTTTACACTGTGCAAAATTATTCCTGTCAGAACAGAGAGCTTAACCCAGAGCCATTATCACACAGTTTCAGGAACAGTGCCTAGAGATTATATTGTTTGCCATAGGCATTTGATATAGCTGTTTACTCAATGTTTTTGCTGATGATTGAAGTTAGGGAAGTGAGAACTGAATTACAAAATGTTTTACCACTTTGTGTGTGAGTGAAAAAAATATTATTTTTCTGCTGAATGTCTTCTAAATCCTAAAGCCAGAGTATTTCTCTGAATCTGTCATGACGGTATCATTACTAAGCTATTCCAGTATCTTATTTCAAAGATTTTACCTTCTTAATAACCTCCCTCTCTGCATATGCTTATAGTATAACTTTATAAATTCAATCAAAAAAAGTTTATTACTGTCTTTAATTACAGTATATGTTCCATTTAAAGGTCTGGCAAAGAACCAATACTTGTGAGTTATTCTGAAAAGATGTTAAGTACTAACTCAACATAAGAACACAATATATGAATCCAATTGTTTAGATGTAATGTCAATAGTAATTTTACACTGAAACATTTTCTGGTTTATAAAGAACAATACAGAAATAGACAAAAATATATGTACGTTTATTGTGTTTAAACTCAATTTCTTCCAAGAGACCTACACATCTAAACAATAGCATAGTCACTGAAGACAATAACGTTTACAGATTGGATCCATTTTGCCTAGATCTTACCTTACTTGGTATATTGTATGCGTGATATTACAGTGTTTGTTGACAGTCTGGTTTTAGCGGTTTATATCTTTCCTCCCTCCTCTATACCATTTCTTACCACTGTAATTTTATCAAGAGTCCCACTTAAAATTGAATAAAATTACCTATTTAATTCTGGATAATTTACTAACATTTTATTTCCAGATTTGAGATGATGATGAACTGAAGCAGTAAAATTTGAAAATCTCTTTAACCTGGAATGTTAAAAATATTCTCTGACATTCAAACTAAGACAGTAGTTCACACCCTAAGCAGCAATTCAGTTTTCTGAATTATAAACACCACCTGCGATAAGAGATGGCACTCAAGTCGGCCTAAAATTATCCTTGGTTCCTAATTTTATTTGTCTGTACACAGGCAGAGGTGTCATGAGGCAATTGGTAGCTACTTATCTTTAAGTTTTGATTACAATTTGGGATTAGCCAACATTTTTTATGCGTTCAGATAGAAAACAAGACTGACTAATGAATGGTTAAGGCAATTGATTAAAAGAGAAAACAGACAATCTTCTCCATAGTAGGAGAATAGATTTAATTTTGGCTTTTTATCCAGCATTTTCTAATAGAAAAAAAAAAAAAAAGGAACAAAAATGAAAATGTCCTTACATTTCAAGGAAATAGGTATAAAACCACAGTTTTAGTCATCACTATAAAAACCCTGAAGTGGTAGGCTGAAATTATGTTTTAAGGTTGGGCAGTTAGAATTAGTTAGTTAGTTAAATATATATGTATATATATCCATGATTGTATACATCATCTCTGGGATTTATGTCCACTAATGGTTCACATAAGGATAAGTGAAATTTATGGCATGAGTGTCAGACTGTGCCAGACTGTGCTGAGGTGTGGATCTCACCACTGTAGAGTAAAGTGAGCTGAACAATCTTCTGACTGGTAGACTGTTACACACGTAATGTCTCCACCACAAATTTAATAAAAATGCTCAAAAAAATAAGTAGATCTACTGCATGGAATACATGGAAGTGTCTGGCATTTCCTTACAAATTTAGATGCCATAGACTTGTAGAAAATAATGAGTTTAGGAGAAATTAGGAAGAATATTATATATGTTTAGGTCAAATGTGCTGAGCTTTTACAGAGGTATTCCTGTTTAGGAATTAAAGTAGCTCCCATTCACTGTAATTTATTTTCTGATATTGTGTAATGAATACAGAGTAATGAAGCAACTTTATTCCAAGAATTAGATTATTTCTTGTTACTGGTTTTGTTCAAGTGTCAATTTGAAGTGATTCTTCTGATTGTTCCCACTTCCCATTTGTTGATCAAATTTACTCAGTAGTTTTGTTCACTATAAAGTAGATTTCTGTAAGGAGAAGCTAAATCAGAAACTAAGTTTTATGAATGAGCTAACATTCTTTGGCTTCTCATTGGAAAGCAAAGCTCTGAACCTTGAGACAGGTTTATATTATGTGTGTAGTGAATTTGTGGTGAAAATGTCCTCACTCTGTACTCTTTGCAGCAAATGAATTCAAGCGGGGCAGACTTTGTCCAGGAAGAACTCTCCTGTAACTTTATTACTGCATACCTATATACAGACTCTCTACTGACACTCGGTCCAAGCTATCCCACCAGGCAGATGTTTCTTTATCTCCCCACATACCACACACCCCTGTGTGACTGCTTCCAGCCACAGAGAACAACCATGCTTCAAGCGGCTCTCCAGCTTGACCTTGTGATTTTTTTCACACACACACACTAATCTTAGCTCTGGCTAGCTTGGGACCACAATATTTTTGCCTTAGTATTTTTGTCTTCTTTTATCATAGTGCTCCTACATAGTGAGGCTATTCACTAATTGGAATTAGTCTAAATCTAGTCAGGAGTAAAAGCTCTGAACCTCACCTCACGCACATGAAGCATCCCCAGCACTGATTACTTTGATATGCTGTTTCCTATTCTCTCTGAATGTCTTGATAGTAGAGATATAGCCAGTAAGAACCAGTCACCTGACATGGAATGTGGTTTAAGTTTTATTTGTTTTGGTAATTTATTTTAACTGTTGTAAGCAACAATTCTCATTCAGAGTAAGAAATTCTTCATGTAACCTTTTTCCTGGTATTTCTGCACTGTATTTTCCTGATTAGCCTCTGAGCTAAGATTCAGGTTCTTAAGTTACTTTTCTAGTGCTCTTTTAGATGTGTCTCTCTATTGGGTCTGGCTGAACTGGAGTTCATTTTCCCACAGCAGCCCTCACAGTGCTGTGCTTTGCATTGGTAGCTGGAAAGGTGTTGATAATGCACCACTGGCTACTGCTGAACAGTGGTGGCACAGCATCAGCACTTGTTTCTTCACTTCCCCCCCCCACACCCCCATCAAGGGTTGGGGATGGGTAAGATCCTGGGAGGGGAAAAAACTAGGCCAGCTGACACAAATTTACCAAAGGGATATTCCAAGAAATAAGGAGGAAGGTGGGTATTTATTATTCAGGGTTTGCCTTCAGGAGGAGCTGCTACACATGCTGAAGCCCTGCTTCTCAGGAAGTGGCTGGACATCACTTGCTAATGGGAGGAAGAGAATATACATTTTTGTTTTTTCAAAAAACTGTGGTGGGTTGACCTTGTCTGAATGTCAGGTGCCCACTAAGCCACTCTATCACTCCCGTTTCCAGCTGGACAGGAGAGAGAGAATAAACTGGAAAACAGCTTGTAGGTTGAGATAAGGGAGCTTACTAAAGCAAAAGAGAAAGCTTGCATGTGCACAAGCAAAGAGGAAAAAAAAGTCCCCTCCTAGGATCAAGCTGCTCCTGGCTGTATCACTGGTGTCCACATCAAAAAAACAGCAGTGGCTAACAGTCAGTGAACTGTATGAGGCTTA
>JAWWLV010000001.1:62739573-62757230 GCA_035041135.1 Platyrinchus mystaceus | reverse complement strand
TTGTCAGCCATCTTGCACAATTTTTAAAACAGTCTGATTTCCAGCTGGCAGATTTTACATCACAGATATATTTCTTTACACTGTAACCAGGTCAATACCAAAAATGTGGTATGTTTTTGAGGCAGAATGAAGCAAAGTGTGAAAAGGGCCCTCACAATGACAAGGAAAAAGATTTGGGTTTGACTTTAAGTACAAAGTATCTTTTTCCTTTATCAGTTTTCTTTTCTAAATTCATATCTGTGGGCCAAGAACCTATGAATAGTAGAGAAGGATGTAGATGTTATGCCTTTAAAAAAGCCCACTGTTTTTTGTGTTTTAGCTTTAGAGGCATGGCACAGAGATGTCTAGTTTTGATGTGTTCTAATGTATTTTGAATACATACTAAGCTGGGGGATTTAAAAATATAACTGGTATGCTGGGTGCATTAAGAGAATCTGCCCATATTAGGCATATGCACATTATGAGTTACATCACTGACTGCATCTTCGATACCAAACCATCCCTGTTGGGGTTTTGTGGTGGGGATCTCCCCCGCCGCCCATCTCTCAGGGGGCTGAGATGGGCGGCGGAGGCTCCAGTCCCGAGAGAGATGAGACCACGCAGGAGTCCAGCAGCGAAGAGAGAGCTTTATTCAAAATTCCCGCAGTTTATAAGGCTGCAGGGAGGGAGGGGCTTGGCTGCTCGGCTAGCCAATGTGAGGAGATGGCACAGTGACCATGGGAACCAATGGGAACACATGTTCTACATACATAAGGAACAAAACATAATACATACAATACACAGTAACCAAAACATAGAGTCCCTGACATTTCCCCCTTTCTTATGAGATTTGTTTATACAGTAATCTTTGAAAAGTGTTTATGAAGATGCTTCACAGAAGCTTTTGCACGTAGGTGTGAATTTTAATATTATAAACTACTTCACATAAAAAAATAATTAGATCACTTGTTCGATGTTCCTAAAATACTTCTAGTTAGGTAAAACCACATCTCAATTCAGATTAAATGTTGACCCTCTAAATTGCTAATGAACCTCCTTTTTTCTGCAGTCTCTGCATCACCTACTCTGAATTAAATTTTTAAAATTTATGTGATGTGTACTTTTGAAGAACATTACTATTTTGGTGGAATGATAGTAATGCATAGAGATCTCAGCAGTGGTGGTTTCAGACAAGATATCAAAATTGTCACTCAAGAAGTGTAACTCATTTGTTCTATGTTCATCTGTGAGAACTGATAAGCACACAGGTAACCCCAGGCACCAGGCTACAGCAACGGTTTTAAGGAAAGATTTGTTTTTGAAGTCAGAGACCCTAATACACTGCAATACATCACTGAATGATCATGCAGCAGGTGAAAAAAACAAAGCAGGAATTTACATGCCCAGAGCAAAAAATCAGAGAATCACAGAACAGTTGAGGAAGGAAGGCAGTTCTTGAGATTGCCTAGCTGGCCTGATTTTGGCTAGGGTAGAATTAATTTTCTTCATAGTGGCTAGTATGGGTCGATGTTTTGTGTTTTTGCTGAACACAGGGTTGATAATATAGAGATGTTTTTGTTATTGCTGAGCAGGGCTTACACAGAGCCAAGGCCTTTTCTGATTTTCGTACCACCATGCTGACAAGGAAGTTGGAGGTGCATGATAGGCTGGGAGGAGACGCAGCCAAGTCAGGTGACCCAAAGGGATATTCCATTCCATATGGTATCATGCCCAGCATATAAAGCTGGGAAGAAGATGGAAGGTGGGGAATGTTTGGAGTGATGGCGTTAGTTTTTCCAAGTCACCGTTACGTGTGATGGGCCCCGCTCTCCCGGAGATGGCTGAACACCTGCCTGTCTCTCTGAAGCAGTGAATTAATTCTTTGGGATTTTTTTTGCTTGTGGGTGTGGGTTTTGCTCTCACTACTAAACTGTCTTTATCTCAACTCATGAGTTCTCCAGCTTTTACCCTTACTATTCTCTCTCAAATATGAATGGTGGGGGACTGAGCAAGTGGCTGTGTGGGGCTTGGGTTCTGGCTGGAGTGAAACCAAGATAATAGTCCAAAACCCCTGCTCAATCCCTGTTAACTTCAGCTGGTCACTTGTGGTAATTTCCAGTTACATTTTCAGTATCTTGACAGGTGGAAAATGGACAACCTGTTCCAATATACAACAACCTGAACACTCAAAAAAGTGTTTCCTTGAGTTCAGGTCAAAATTCATGTGTTTTAATTTGGACCCATTGCATCTTGCTCCTATCAATTATTAAACCACACGAATAAGATCCCACTGAACCTTCTCTTCTCCAAGCTGAGGAGCATCTCCTCACTCAGCATGTCCTCATATGAAAGATGCTCCAGACCACTAGCTATCTTCCTGTAAACCACCCATGATCCATGTTGGTCATGGCCCAGTGTGTCCATGTCTCTCTTGTACTGTGGAAGCTAAATTTGGACACAGTACTCTGGATGTGGCCTCCCCAGGAAAGAGAAGAGAGCAAGAATCATTTGGCTACATTCCTCTTAAGGCAGCCCAGGAGGCTGTTGATCTTTGTGGCAGCAAGGACATGTTGCTGGATCCTGGTCAAGTTGCAGTCCACCAGGAGCTTCACATCCTTCAATACAAAGCTACTTTTTAGCTGGTATGCTTCCCAGCATGAATTAGTGTATGGGATTATTTCTACCAAGATGCAAATGTTCTACTTGTTCTGTATTGAGTTTTGTGATATTCCTGTCTACAAATTTGTCTATTTTTTTGAGATCCCTCTCAATAGCATTACCAACTGTTCACCTTAATTTTATTTCATCTGTAAGTGTGGGGATTTGGCCCTGGCTGACCACCATGTGCCCACCGAGATGCTCAATCACTCCCCCTCAACAGGACAGGGAAAAAAATGTGACAAAAAGCTCATGGGTTGAGATAAAGAGAGGGATATCACTCTCTGATTATGGTCATGGGCAAAACTGACTTGACTTGGGGAAGCTAATCACTGCGAATCAAATAGAGAAACATAACAACAAATCTAAAAACACCTTCCCCCTATCTAAAAACACCTTTCTCCTACCCCTCTGTACTTCCCAGACTCAACATCACTCCTGTCTTCATTGCAGTCAGTTCATAATGCTTTATCTCTCTTGCTCCTTCCTTTATTCAGTTGTTATGTAGTTTGAATGATAATTCAGAATGTGTTTCATAAGACACTATCAACTAAACTTATGCTTTTTTTTCCTGTTTCTTCATATGCTTTCTGACAGGCAAGCTTTCATTCTTTCCTCTGTTCTTATTTAATCATTCAAATTCTACTGCCTTTAACCATTTTTCATAAAGTTAATGTTCCATAAATATCCTATGTATCTTTCTCCATACCATAAACATAAGCAGTGAACAAACAAAGAACAAAGCCTAAATCTAACACTGAAGAGAGAATGTCAAATTATACATATAGGAAAGATGACCGATGACAACTTGATAAAGGTCTTTAAAAATTCTTTCTTTATGAAAAAAAAATCAGGAATTCAGTTATATATAGAATATTTGACATTCAATTGAGAAGAAAAACATGTCTAAACACAGTATGATTTTTGATAGGGTTTTCAGAAGGAAAAAAAAAAAAAGAAAAAAAATAGTTCAGTGTGATGAGGGAGCACCAAACATCTGAAGCCACATGACAAATAAAAGCTATTTTTTTAATGGCCCAAAGTTAATTAACTAATGATACCTTGGGTTTATTTATTTGTTTTCCGACTTAAAGCTATCTTTATAAACATTGTGTTATATGTTTCTGAGTGTCATATTTTAAGGTAAAGAAAGCAGATAAGCAGCAGTTTTATTTTGAAAATTCATGTCAGTAATTATTATAACCAATCAGCAGGAAATTATGCTTTTTACTAAATGATCACATGAGTTTACTTTGTCAAAATGATTCAGTGGGATATGCTGTGTTGAAAAACCAAACTTTAAATTAGCCTCTTGGAATATCAGAACCAATTCTGATGACAAAGCCTTGATTCTGTGAAAGAGTTCACAAAGTTAATCCAGTTTTTTTTTAGACACATCTCCCACAGCCTTTGTAGTCAAAATTTTAATACTGTTTTGAGAGAAGAATGGAGGAAAACACAAAGTGAGTGTAATTTCATTTAAACATAATCTGGATTCACCAGTTCTTCAACTCTAAACTGATTATTTATAAGGGGTTACTCATGCAACATTTATTTCAGAGTGATGATTTATTGTATCCCCAGAGAACACTCAGTGAATAAAGAAAGGTTACAGAAGTAGCATTAATGCCTTCCTAGGACTATGTTGATTTATTAAAAAAAAAAAAAAAAAAAAAAGAGACACTGCGAACCACAGGGAAGGAAGCTACTAAGCTGTATAACTTGATTAGGTAAAAAGAGCATTAAATGTGAAAATCTTAAACTCTTTAGCTTTGCTCTTCTGCATATAAATTAGAGATTAGGTAGGAGCAATATGAGCAGTCCCTTTGTAATACATAGGTCTAATTACAATAAATTTAGAAAAGTCTAAGTGTGTAATATGCACAAAGTAGATTAAGAGTGCATGGGAATTATATAATGTCTAGGCTTTTTAAAGCTTCTGATGTGACAGATAAAGCTACTTTTTTTGTGTCTTTTTTTTTTCCCTATGGGAAACCTATGAATATGCTTGCAGTTTATTCTTTCTTGCTTTTATAGCAAGTATATGAAGTTTAATTAGAAAGAACAAGCTGGAAAAAGAAAGGAATGAGAAAAGGACAAAGACTAAGTAAAATCCACGCAGTAAATTTAAACTGAGTTGTCTACCTAAGTGGCCAAAAAAAATTTTACAAAAAGCAATCTAATAACATTGGTTCTACTGTCAGTACTAACTGATCACAAATTAACTGAGTACAAAAGATAATTTCTTCTTTTCCTGGTGAGAACTATGCTTTCATCCTGAGTATGTATTATTCAGCTTTATGAAATATTATCACATCACTTTGTGATGTGCCAGGGTATAGGAAACTGTGGAGTCACATTGCTCCTTCCCATAGCAACATGGGAAGAAGACAACTTTCATCATTGCAGCCCATTTCCTGGCTTCTATTTGTACCCAGGCTTTGTGGTCCCTCCCAGCATCCTATACAACCATCACAGTTTACAACTGAATAGGAGCTGTTGGCTTCAAAGACAGTGACAAGGTCCTTCATCTGAGTGTGTTAATGTGCAATTTGATGATCCAGTTTTTCTTTATAGCTGCAGTTTCACAATGTAAATTATTGTCCTGGGCTAAGTGAAGAGAATTAAGGGAAGTAACAAATTAGCAAACGTGAAACTGATCCCTAGCTTCTATAACATATTCCAGAGGAATTTTGGAGCAGATCTTGACTTAATATTTAACAGATATATATGTAAGGATTGTTGAGCTGAATGAACATGAATTCAATGGTACTAGTAATCTACTATTGTTATAATCAGCAGAATTCTGGTGGATATTAAATTTCAATCTATAAAATTATGAAAGGATTACAGTAAATATTGACACAGGGAGGATAAAATAGGAAGACACATGAAACTTAGTTGATCATGTTTAGTCCCTGAAAGTATTGTAGTTCTGAATAATAAATATGAAAAAAGTATAAACCCATTTTAAAAATCTGAATAATACCATTTAAGAAAATGGATGATGCACAAGACATAGGACCTGACGTGATAAGGAGAATAATACATAGGAGACAAGTTTGCTTCCAGTGGTCATTTAACATAAAGTGCAAAAAGTATAAGAAATATTTCATGAATCAAGACTTCAGTAAAGAATGCTATTGTCTCTTTAATGCTCTGTAAAAACAAGTAACTCATAAAAGAACTAGACAATAATTTCCAAGACCACTCACTTATTCATTGGAACATTGGGTACTTTGTGTGGGAAGTAATCTATGGAAGTCTCTAGTCCAACCTTTGCTTAAAGCAGGGTCAGCTGTAAAGTTAGACCAAGTTGCTAGGGTTTCATCTGTTTGGGTCTTGAAAATCACTGAGAGTAGAAGTAGTATATATTCCCAGGAGATTAGCCAAGAAATAATATTTCTTGAGAGAGGAAAAAACCATGCAGCTGGCAATATGGATTAGGCCACGGAAAATGTGCATGTCTGAAGACATTCAATGTAAGGGTTGCAAAGATTCATTGGAGGCCACTGAACTATAGAGATCCAGACACAAAGACAAATGTATTACTTTTTTCTTAGATATAGGAATTAATTTTAGAATTGTGGAAACAAAATCATTGAATCTATGGAAATGCTAATAAGCAACAGATCTTTGAAAGTGTTTTCTAATCACCAACAAGGAAATTATTATTATTATTAAAAAAACAAACAAACAACTAAAAAAAAACACTAGTCATCTATACTTGCAAGAGAAAATAATGTCCAGTATTGCCATAATTTATTTGGACAACATATATTGCTACTTTGTAATTTAAAAAAAAAAGAAAGGTAAGGAATACCTTTTAAATGGTCTACATTTCTGAACTTATTTAAAATATAAATAGTTTATAGATGAAGTTACACATATGAGTGGTAGCTAAAGGAAAAGAAAGTGAACAAACAGTGCATATAAAACAATTTCAAGCTTTGAGTTAGTGCTATTTTGTGCTAATTAAAGGTTAAGGCAATGATGACAATTTATATAGTAGTATATTTGCTAATTACTTATGACTAGGATGATTTTCACCTATATTTTAATGATCATCAAACCTATTTGTAGTTCTGTTAAAATTTCTAAAATGCTGTTTTAAATTTATTACCATGCTTCATGCTGCAGATTCCACTCTAGTACTGATCATTGCACCACATTAATAAAAGGTATCAAAAAAATATCAGCAGTACATATACTATGTACACGATAAAGGTTCAACAAACACATTAAATGGACTTTGTTGAATGCTTTACAGAATTTAATAACAGGTATCAAATGGCTCAAGCCCATCCTTCTTAAGCTAATATATAAAGAGAACTGATATGTAAATGCAGCATATTTTTATCTGTATTATATTTCATTAGTTATCTACAGATCACTCACCATTTTTGTACAGTGCTGCTTTGCTATAACTTTGACAACCAAAACCACTCTGAAAGATAAGGGAAAAACACTTGAGGAATCACAAAAGGAAAACTACAAAGGAGTACTATGATGGGGACTCCACTCTGCTTTTGAACTATATCATCACAAGTGAGCTGAACATTGTTTTCTTCAATAAGAAAATTTTTGGATTTTGTTTTTTTATTATTTTTTCTTTTTACAAGTTATGCAACACGGTGTTACTGTGGCATTAAGATGAGTTATGACACAGGGTGTTACTGTGGCATTAAGATGAGTTGAGCAACCATAACTGTGAAAATATTGATAAAACATTAACAGCTGAATTTAAAGCAAACAAAAGATAAAAAATATCTGAAAAATTAGTCTACCTTTTCATTGAGAAATCAACATATTGCTACTAAATTCAAGGAGTAATTAATAACATGAGAAATGAGAAAATATTCCTAAGCAGAAGTTCACAGAATCACAGAATCAACCAGGTTGTAAAAGGCCTCTGAGATCATCGAGTCCAACCCATGACCCAACACCCTGTCAACCAGACCATGCCACTAAGTGTCACATCCAGTCTCTTCTAAAATACTTCCAGGTATTTAAGACGGTATTTAGGATGGTGACTCTGGCTGGTTAAAGTCACCCACAAGAACAAGGGCTGGTGATTTTGAAACCTCCACCAGCTGCTTATAGAATCATTCATAACCCTCATCATCCTGGTTGGATGGTCTATAATAGACTCCCATCAGGATGTTGGCCTTGTTGGCTTTCCCCCGATTCTGACCCGTAAGCACTCAACCTTATCGTCACTGACCTCAAGTTCTAGAGAGTCAAGAGATTCTCTAACATAGAGAGCCACTCCTCCACCTCTCCTGCCTTGCCTTTCTCTTCTGAAGAGCATGTAGCCATCTATTGCAGCACTCCAGTCATGTGAGTCATCTCACCATGTTTCTGTGATGGTGACTACATCTCATCTTTCCTGCTTCACAATGGCTTCCAGCTCCTCCTGTTTGTTACCCATACTGTGTGCATTGGTGTACATGCACTTCAGCTGGGCTGCTGATATCACTCCTAACTCTGGTTTCTACCCTTAGGCTCTTGTCTGAAGAGCCTGGTTTCAACCCCTTCCCCCTTCAAATCTAGTTTAAAGTCCTCTTCATCAGCCCTGACAACTTATATGCTAGGTTTCTTTTTCCCTTGCTAGGTAGATGAAGCCTATCTGATTCCAGCAGGCTTACTCTACCATAAGTTTTGCCCCATGATCAAAAAAAAAAAAAAATCCATTGGGGGCACCAATCTTTTAGCCATCTATTGATATAATGGTTTTTCTTACTCCTCATTTATTCTTGCTACTGCAGGAATTGAGTCAAACACCATCTGTGCTCCTGTCCCATCAACTGATTGACCCAAAGCCTTAAAGTCCTTTTTAATTGTGCTGGTATGTCTTTTATCAATCTCGTCTCTGCCAACCTATACTACCAACAGTGGGTAATAATCAAAGGGCTGAATTATCTTGGGAGGTCTCCTGCTAATATCCCTCACCCCAGGCCCAGAAGACAGCAGACTGTGGGATGGGTCTGATCAGCATACAGGACCCTCAGGTCCCCTCAGAAGGGAATCATCAACTGCAACTACTCTTCTTTTTTTCTTAATAGCTGAGATTGTGATCCATCTAATAGGTGGGGTACAACTGGGAGACCCTCCAGACAGATCTTTTTCTTGAGTGTCATCTGCCTGACTCTTTAGGTCCAGGGCCTCATACCTGTTGTTTAAGGGCACCTGGGGAGGTCATGGGGGTTGTGAGAGGATTCTTTTACCTCTTCAATCAGGGACCTGTTTCCATTCCCCACCATCTACTTGGTTTGCTCCATCTGCCTGATGGCAGGAGGGGCAGGGCTTCTCTGACTCCCGCTGAACTTCTTTTGGTGTTGAAAGGGTGTGACTCTACCAGTCAATTTCCCTTTCACTTTACCTAATATTCCTTAGTCTCTCTGTCACTAAACAGAGCAAATCATTCACCTGATTGCATCGTATGCAGGTGTCTTTCGCACTGCCCTCTGGTACTAACACCAGGCTCAGACACCCCATACAGCCAGTTATACATGATAATCCATGCAAGGATTTTTATCTCTTAATAGGAAAAACTTAGAAGGTAAAAACCCTTGAAAATACACCAAGCATGCCTAATAATGATAACTGGGAAGTAGCTGATTTTGTTAATCTGTTAAAATGACAGCAGTGTCCTGTGTTAAATACTGATTAAAAACTAGATGCAGCCAAGTATGTAAATTACTATTTAGGATTTATGTGGAACTGAAGTTTCTCAGAAAAATGCAGCTAAAAAATCCCTCTTCTTTACCAGCCATGGATAAAACGGACCTCAGCAGGGATGAGGTTCCTAGCCATAGATGCCTAGTAGTGTTTGATGCACTAGAAACTGCTGCATAAAGCCAGTAAGGCAGGATTTATCATTCATAAGAAACTGGCACTTCTCCAGAGCAGCAACTTGGTAAGTCAGGACATCACAGAGCATTTCAGGTAACACTGACACCCATGCCTAACAATGGGATCAAGCCAATATGGCCCAGACTGTAGATGTTTTAAGGTGGTTAGACCTAGATTGCTAAATATAAGCACTGACATGAGAGTCTAAGCTCCCACTACAGTAATTGAAAATCTAGGATGCAGTTCACCATCCCACACAAGAATCTCATACCATTTGAAATGCCATTCACTTGCTGCTTCGAAAGCATGATTTTTTACTGAAGTCTCTTCTTAAATATGCAAGCCCTATGAAAATGTCTCAGAAACTGTGGGCTACATTTCGTATAGCAGTACCTAGGTACCTATGTATGGACAATTAAATGTATCCCTGAGGAATCTGAAGACCTATTTGT
Organism: Platyrinchus mystaceus; assembly: GCA_035041135.1. NCBI lineage: Eukaryota > Metazoa > Chordata > Aves > Passeriformes > Tyrannidae > Platyrinchus > Platyrinchus mystaceus. The sequence goes on along the minus strand of JAWWLV010000001.1, from coordinate 62,747,286 downwards.
CTGACCAAAGGCTGGTATTTTTGTTAGGGAGAGATGATAAGCTCCTCTGACTCTAATGCCTGGAATTCTAGATGAAATCCCTCAGTGTTGTTGGTTTTAGAAGGAATGATCCAATCTAGATGGCTTAGCAATCAACTGTATGCAGGATTCAAAATCCCTCTATTTAGGATTCAAAAATTCTTCAGCATTTGTTTGGGTTTTTTCAATCGTGACATCAGGTGTCATTCAAATTTCAATCATAGTGATATATAACAACTTAAATATTTGATTAAAAAATGACTAAGTAAGAGATGCTGTCTTCTCCTCTTTGTGTAGATGTGCCTCTATGTTTCTGTAACATACTCAATAGAACTTGTCATACAGAACACAGCTTTAAAGGACTCTGAACTTAACATCCTATGAATAATCAGTCAAGGAATTTGCAGTGAGTGCCCAGGTATAATTTCTTTATCTTTAGGATGACAAAGGAAGAAATTAGTAAAATAAAATTGTACATTATCTTAAAGAAAATTCAGAGATCAAAATTAAGGAAATATTATATCCTGGGGGAAAAAAGTAAATATCATATGATTTAGTGTTGCTTTTCTTACAAGCAGATCACAATGTGTTAAATAATTCACATATGAAAGACTAACTTTATTTAATAATAAAGTCCATTTTTTTTCCATTTCTTCTAAAATATCTTCCTTACAGCTTAGGACTGCATTTAAAATAGTGAATATTTATAAAACACAGGAAATTAGAACATATATAATTAATCTAGAAATTGCTCTTATTTTTGTTTGTGTCTGATACGAAGATGAGTCCACTGTCAGCACTTAACAAATCATGTTGATTACTTTCGCGGGAAGTGCTGTGAGATTTTAATGACTAAGCCTGATTAGAGTCTGAAATGACAGATCATGAAAAGAGCAGAGTCTTTAAATTAGGTGGTTAGCATTTTGAGTCAGAAAAAAAAGGACAGAGAAAAACATGAACGTATTTTATTGAATCTTAGCCCAGCTCTGAAGTGAATGCATTGGAAAAATAAAAATCTGTTATGTGATTCTGGTACCCCTTCCTACAATATGCAGTAATTTATTTTTTCACATACACTATCATGGACTATCTTTTAAAACTACATTTATGATTTTCTTGTAGTGCTCAGGTGTCTTAGGGAAAAGGACACCAAGTTCATACAATAAATGTGGTTTGTATTTTTTTAACGGCATTGTTTTGTGAGTAAATATGTATACCACATATATATAGTCATCAGTGAATCACATACAACACCAAAATCTGTATTTATAAAGTTAAAAAAAAAAAAAAGAAAGCAAGTAGTAATTTTGTCCAAGTAGAACCTTCTTATCTGGTTAAACCCCCTTATCTGTCTCTATATATATTTAATTCCTACAAAGCATTACAAAATACTGAGTACACACTATAAATTACATTATTGACCAGGAATTCAGCCTACACTGTTACTTTTATCTTGATTCTCATTATAGCTATTTGTAAAGAAAGTACTAGGAGTATTTAGGAAGTATTTCAAATGAAATATCTCTAGAGAAAAAATAAATTATGCTATTTTCTGTTAAAATAATTTTAACCCCCCCCAAAACGCCCAGCAAATAAAAATAACGAAGCCCCCCAAAATCCCAAAAAGTTTGAAAACAGGTTTTTCTTAGAGAAGTTGTTGTAAAGACAAGCCTAAAACAGTTTCAAAATGGGTAAATAGGAAAATTGAGATCAGTCTGTGGAAAAAAAAAGCAAATAAACCCTTTTTTTTGCTTATTTTGGTTAGTGAGATATTTTCTTGATGGAGCTCTGATGCCACTGCTAAGCTGACTTGTCTATGTCCTAGCATTGTGTAATATTCTGATGACTACGTTAACAAGGGAATGAAGTTAACAAGGTGTATTCAGACTGTGTCTACCACTCAAGCTGAAACAAATATTGTTATAAACATTGACATCCAACAAAACCAACAGAATGGATGCCTAAAAGAAAAATACAATTTTTGACACAATACTCCTCTTTTGGAAAAGTGCATTACAGAAACCTTTAAAGAAGTACCACACAGGAAAATATACTTCAAACACAAAATTTTTTCTGCTGCCTCATATTGTCTGTTTGGTCATCTAGGACTTAGTATGCTGACTCTGTCAATACTTGCCTGATAAGGTATTTCCCTCTATTGTTTGTTCAGGTTTGCTTTTGGAACTCCATTTTTGTAGCTGAACAACAAAACAGCACTTTGTACTCACCCACCATTCTCATAATAACCTATTCTTCTTTAGAATTAGAAATGGTAATTTTGTTCCATGGAACCCGAACTGATCTGAATCTAGTTCCGTCTGCAGTAGTATCCCTTGTGGGTCACTGCCCATCAGTTGTAGAACTACCTTTTGTAAGAAATCTAAGAATTTTTTTCTAAAAGAAGCTTAATTCCTCTCATTACAGAATTCCATTGTTTGGAATTCAATAGAGAAGTATCCTATGGTGAAACAGAGAGAGTCAACAAATCTCAGAGAGATTTGTCCATGCTGCATATTTTAATCTTGCAATTAAACGAAAATAATATGGCAACTAGAATGCTCTTTTCCCTTTTATGATAAAACATTTGTTCTCTTATGTGACATATGTCTAACCTGCTAGTAAACTGACCTGAGGATTAAGTAATCATTATATGTACACTAACAATACTTACACCTTTATAACAAAATATGAGACAAGGCCAAAGTACATATCTGGCATAACAAAGGGCTTGCCATCTGATGGTATAGATTTTGGAGTACACTGCTATTTTCACTTAGTGATTTAAATAAAAGATATGAAAAAGGAATATTTTTATTAACTGCAATAAGTTTTTTACACTTTCACTTTTTCCTCCCAAATTTATCATCAATAACCATTTTATTTCTTGTATAAATACAGCATGTATTTTACATCTACAGTGTAACTTTACTTGAAATATTCTCATAACACTTGTTTATCTCGAGACAAAAAATGGAAACAATCTCTTATGAGATATTACTACTCCTTTAGAATCCAATGCAAACTAACTTGAGAAACAATAATCTATCAAGAAATGTTTATGTATCAAAATTCATCACAGCACAGATTCTGTGACCTTAATTCCATGTTGATTCTTAGTTTTGATTGTTGAAAATGTTGATAGAAATGGCTTCTGTGGAATCAAATGAGTGATTGATAGCTAGTCAGCATAAGAATGGTAGGAACTACAGGCAAAGAATTCTCTATTCTTTAACAACATCATCTATGCATACAGCCCTTCATCTATCAACCTATTTATCAAGTAAACTAAACCAAATAAATATTCTATAAAGAATCTTAAGAACCAAACACCTTTTTGAAAATATGAAATAACCTTTAATAATATTTTTTTTAATATGAAGTTATATTTTTAAAATAAAATTATTTTTTAAAAAGGAAGATGCGTATCCTGCTGAATCTGAGCTGTTTGATGAACTCCTCTGTAACCTAGATTTTCTTTTTAATATTGCCCACCAGTGCATTAAAGGAAAATAGGTGTTTGAAACAAAATCAAAGAGAAAGCAGTTGCTACCAAAGTAAGTGAGGTCCCTTGGATAGCCATTACACCAGCCCTGCCCACCTCCCAGTTCTTCCCTGACCCTGCTGTGGCCCAGGACCTCATGTCAGCCCCCCAGTGACCCTGTAGCAGGGCCAGTCTCCAGCTCCCCACAGTAAAGTATTTAAAGTATTATGCATGAGCCATTTCTGTTTGGACAAGGAGTATGAGTTTTTAGTGCAAATGGTGTGCTAATAGGATTGTTTTCTTTAAGATTAGTTCTTAAAACATTGACTAGACTAATAATAAATTGTTGTCTTCATAAATATAGGATGTCCCTTTTTACCACAACAAGATTTTGACTATGACACTGAATGGGTTTGAGGAGTGGTGGTTAATCCTTAATCATAAACATAAGTATTATTTCATTTAATATGACAGAATCACAAGGTCTGTCATCACACTGACAGTGTTGGGTCATGTGACATCATGTTAAAATAGTGGTCTCAAGCAACAAAACCATTTGCTTTCTTCAAATTATTCTTGTCTTTCTACAACATTATATCAAAAATTAGATAACAATTGCTCTCTCCCCTCTTACTACTTTCTGCTTAACTCATGTATTTTCACCACATACAGTGTGTCTAGCAGTTGTACTTGTTTCCAGTTTCATGGCTTGACATCAGTGCCAAAGAAACTTCATAAGATTTTACCTGTGAGATTAATATCTTTTTAGGTTGCTTGGATTGGTTGGAGTGTAGGAGAAAGACAATGTGCTCCAGATCTGGCACTCATAAACAGAGTGACTTAGGGTCAGATTTTGCCAACTGAACACAAAATCTCATGAGGAGGTGGAGCAGCTCATGTCAAGCTTCTACTTCCTGATTTTTTAAGGAATACAACAGAGAAAGGTGCAAGAAATCCAGATATTTTGAATGCTCTGGAAACAGTTCTTCAACAGTGCTAGAGAGGCTAAGGGAGGTACTCTGTTGGACCTACTACTTGCAAATAAGGAAAAGTGGTGGTGGATGGAAAGGCTGATAAAAACTTTGCTATAACTGTGATATATCAAGAGTTTAATGAGGAAAATGAATAATGCAAACAGAAGCATGAAAAATGGTTCTAATGAACGAAGACTTCAGCTTGCTCAGGGAACTGCTAGGCTAGGCTGGACCTTGGGCATACTGCCATTCAGGGGCCCAAAAGACCTTGAAGATCTTCCAGGACAACCTTATTAAAGCACTAGAGCACTCTGCCCAGTATGCATAAAATTAAGTAGGCATAGCAGAAAGCCACCCTGCCTGAGTTAAATGCCAAAAGGAAACATATGGAAGATAAAAGTGGAGAAAAGATACCCAAAAAGAATATATAGGAAGTGCCATATAATGCAGGAATGGAATTCAAAATAACAAAGCTCAGCTGAATTTCCTAGTGAGTGATATGAAAGGCAACAAGAAAGACTTCTATAAATACATGGCAGCAAAAAAGAAGACCTGGGAATTGTCAGGCAAACAAGTGATGAAGAACATAGAAAAAATCTTTGGCGTAATCAATGTCTTCTTTAACTAAGTCTACTGTTAAAGTCTGCCAGCATGTTTCTTAGGCTTCCATGCTTGATGAGTGAATTCAGACAGAATTCCTACTAACTACAGAGAATTTTCAAGGTAGGGACCATTTTGACAAACAGGACATACACAGATCAATGGTATCAGGTGGGATGCATGTGAGGATGCTCTTGCGTCCAAATGTAATAGCCAGGCTAAAGCCTAAAGCCTGCTTCTGCTATACCATGGTTCAATCACAGCCAGCAACTAAGACCCACACAGCTGCTCACTCACTCCCACCTGACAGGATGAGGGAAAGAATTAAAAGAGCAAAAAAAAGAGAAAATTCATGTGTTCAGATGAAGACACTTGAACAAGTAAAGCAAAAGACACTTGCACAAGCAAAGAAAAACAAGGAATTCATTCAGTATGTCCCTTTGGCAGGCAGGAATTCAGCCATCCCCAGAAAAGCGAGGCTCCATCCTGTGTAACAGTGACTTGGGAAGACAAAATGTCATCACTCCACATATGTCCCCCTTACTTTCTCCTTTTTCTCCCAGCTGTTTATGCTGAGCATGAGGCCATATGGTACAGAACTCTGTTGGGGTCAGCTGTCCTGGCTGTGTCGCTTCCCAATTTCTTATGCAACCCCAGTATCTTCGCTGGTGAAGTGGTGTAAGAGGCAAAAAAGGCCTTGACTCTGTGTAAGTGCTGCTCAGCAATAGCTAAAACATCCCTTTATTATCCACAACTGTTTTCAGCACAAATCCAAATTGTAGGCCCATTAATAGCTACTATGGAAAAAAATTGACTGTATCCTAGTAAAAGTAGCACACAGTATTAGTACACAGTTAAATTTAAAAGTGTTTGGCAAAGGATTTAACAGAGGCTTCTGTTTTTCCTACCTTACTTCAAGATACTTAGTTACTCTAACCATCCTGTACTTGTGATTGTGCGTTTTACATCCTTCAGAGGAGGATTGAACTTTTCAGAGATATGGTTTTCTGACAACTTCAGGACATTTTAATTTAATCTGGCATACATACTTGCTATGGAATTTCTGAGTTTGTCAAAATTCATGGCAAATCCTATTATGCATGCACTGTAACATATACTGCAGCAGTGGTAAAAGAACTTATGTAAATATCTTTCTATCTGCTTACTAATAACAACTATCTAATTACTGGTGTGCATTTGAATTTGATTCTTCTCATGTCTAACACTTCTGAGAAAGCTGTTTCATGTTACTGCAAGCCGTTGTCATAATTCTGGAGGTGGTGACAACCAGGACAATCTCTAATCTCTGTAAAAATGCAGAAATCATGCGGAGCATCAAAAACTGAGGAGATTCCCAGGAACTGCAGAACTTGAGACCATGTTCAGGTTTAGAGTGATTGGAAACAACTGGCACAGATTTACCATGGCCAAATTGTGCTTGACCAGCCTGGTTTTCTTCTGTGATGAAACTTCTGGCTCTGTGGATGAGGCAAGAGCAGTGCATATAATTTTCCTTTGACTTTAGCATGGTCTTACATAGTATCCTTATAGACAAATTGGTGAGAGATGGTTTGGATAGATATTCTGTAGGTAGGAACGAACAAAATTGACTGAACTACCAGATTTTAGGTGATAGCACTTAAAAATCTGTCAGTCAGTTGTACTCTTCAGGAATCAGCACTATATTATCAATCTGGGTGATGTTGCAGAACTGCATGATACCTACCTATGCACAACAGGTGCCTTTTATCCCCCTCTCTCTTCTTCTTCTCTTTTCCTTCTCCTTATTCTTGTTTTTTCCCACCTCAATTCTTCACCTACACTCCTTAGAAGTTTTGCACAGTCTCACATCCCCCCTCAAAATCCAAACTATTCATGGTCCTATAGTTTCCCCCTCTTCCCTTTTACAAAGCACAGGTTGGCTCTCCTTAAAGCTGTGCCTGGCATTTCTTAACAGTCCATCAATTAACAAATGTAGAATTTTGGTCTTCATTAGTGTCTTGTTTATCCCTTGCTTATCAGATTTGTGTGTCTGTGTGTTTTGTTTATCTCTTTCCCTGTTACTTTACCTTGACCTAATAAGCTTAATAAACCAGATGCTCTCCAGTGCCACAAACCAGGCACTACCCACTGAGGAACAACTTTTTAGAAAAGGACTCGAGTATGGTAGCAAAGAAGAATTTGAGTAAGAATCAGCAGTGCAACTTCATGACATATTAGCCAACTAAATACTGGGATTCATAAGTAAGAATGTAGCTTGCAGTTTGAAAGTAAAGATTATTACCCTCTGTGAGGCACCTGTGTGACCCAAGTCTGTCATATTGCCTCAGGTTCCGGGTTTGCCAGTACAAGAAAGACACTGAGAGTCCAGAATAGTCACAGGGAAGGTCAGGGGGCTCAGGCATATGACATACAGGAGACACAGAGAACTGGTGAAACTAAAGAGGGATGTCTTTCAAGACTGCTGTCTTTGAGTTCTTAATGGGAGGTCATAGAGAAGACAGACCTATTGGTGTTCACAGTGAAAGGACAAGAGGTCAAGGTCAGAAGTTGAAGCAAGGGAAAAATTATTTCTAGGTATCAGAGAAAAATTCTCCACAGGGAGTATTTAAGCACTGGAATAGGTTGCTCAAAGAGTCA
>JAWWLV010000001.1:62719968-62739473 GCA_035041135.1 Platyrinchus mystaceus | reverse complement strand
AAAATTATTTCTAGGTATCAGAGAAAAATTCTCCACAGGGAGTATTTAAGCACTGGAATAGGTTGCTCAAAGAGTCAGCTGAACAAGACACTTAACAGTGTGACCTAACTTTAAAGTTAGCCATGCTTTGTGAAGGGGAATAAACTAGATGACCTCTAGAGGTCCTATCCAACCTAAATTATTCTAATTTAAAGGTCAGTATTGGCCTGGAATAAAATGTTTTAGAGAAAGGAAAGGGACATTCTGTTTCATTTGTAGAGATCTGAAATGTAAATTTTGAACCTGGGTGAAAAATAGTACTCTGATTTAGTTTAATTTTTGCAAGAGTTCTGCATAACTCATATTAGCCTGTTATAATATGTTTACAAGGAATGCTCTAGGGTTACGTTATACCTGTTACTCAATTTTACTTTATCTATGTCTGATTGCAAGTGACCGGATAATAATAAGACCTTCCTCATTCAAGTATATGTGAATTAATAAACTATCCTTAGAAATCCTAAGAAGTGCACAAACTGTCTAGTGTGTCCTTTACTGAACCCAAATTATGGAAGTATTCTGAGTTTTTGTTTCAGCTGCCTGGCCCTGAGGGAACAGACAGCTGGCATCACAGGGCTCAAGGAGGTAGAAGCACTTTTCAATGACTATTAGTGACTTTGGAGTCCTTCTGGAATGCAATGATGGAGTAAAAGGTTCAACATTAAGATGGAATATTACCCACACATTTTAAAATCTGCTTTTGTAAAAATAAAGGTAACTGCCATAAGTCAGACTTCCAATTTATTTCTGTTTCTTAAAATTTGCCCTACCAAATGTGTTTTTTTTCATAATATACTACTAATCTTTTCTATCTTAACCTGGAGCAGGAATTCTCAGTCTATGCCACTTCTTCTACATGCAGCCTGTGGTCAGTTCAAATAGGGCTTCTTTAGCTTGGCTGAGTCGCAAACTTTGAAGCAGGGAAGTATTGACATAGAAGCTGCTTCAGAATTTCTTTCTCTCTAGGAAGTGGTTCATCAGGTAGCCACCAGAGTGAGAATATGGCTGAGGTTGGCCGTGATTGGTGTTAGCTCCATCCTCAGCCCTTGTCCAAAGTAAAAACAGCTCTTCTCCTTCTAAGTTCTCTGAGGTTTCTAAATACCTTCCAGAACTAAGTCATTTGAAGGTTTAAAAGATGTTTCAAAAAGCCAAGAAAGTTGAACACTCACCACCAGAAAGTTTACTTAGGGATGCTCTGTCACCAAAGTCATCAAGAAACATTACTTAAGATTCCCTATGAATACACAGATTTTAAAAGTAAGTATCTCTTAATTCTGAGGTTTTGGACATTAGCACATATTTGCCGCCTTCTTTCATGTATTAATCTATCATTGAATCTCCTCTTCTCCTCAAAGAATGCATGATTTTAAGAGCACAGTTTGGAAATACTATACAAGGAAATATTTCCTATTCTGATAGGGGAAATTTCTCACATTACAGATAGTCTCTTTTGAAACGAGAATTATTTCAGTCTTAAGCATATACAAAATCACCAGCTACAATGATTTAGTTCTCATGGTACGTAGTTATAAAGCTGGAACACCTAAGACCACAGCCTTTGAGAGAATGTTATAATTGAGAAAAAGCAGAAGAATCAAATGAGGCCCTTAGCGGGGTGTACATATCTGGAGGGGAAAAAAGTCTACAATTAATATATCGTTTTAACATAAGCTGCAATGCATATAGTATAGGTGTATGAAGGTGAGCATAGCAACTAGACTAACTTGAAAATAGGCAATTATTTTTGTTGAAGGATGTCTAAACTACTCATTTCAATATCACATTGATTTTTAAGCCTCCACATAACTTATGATAAAAATGCTAAAGAATGAATAGGAAGCTGAACTAGGATTAAAGTTCACTTTAAATTCTCCTGACCCTTTAGGGTATACTCATTGTTGTTTTTCCACAGCAGACCACTTCTAGTTCCAAAAATGACTTCTAGCACTACAGTATGAGCTATTAGTTTCATCTGCAAAGCCAAACTTCTCTGACTGCTTTAACACAACTCAGATTCATTAACTGAAGTCTCTCAAGTCAATCCTATATTCATGGACATTATTATAAAACAATTCACTTATATGCAGCAATCTGCATACACATAAATAAAAGAACAGTTTATACAGTTAACTGAAGCACATTTCCCAGTAAATAAACCACATGCTTTCCTTTAACCCCTATAGGTAGTATAAATTAGTAAAAATTTTTATTTAAATAATCAATGTAAGTATTATAAATTTCTAATCCAGTACATTGAGAATATATGCTCCCAAAATGTGATGCAATTATGTTAGCAGCAGAATCAACTATTCTCTTTATAGGATAATTTATTACCTATTCCATAGCTCTCAGCTAAATGCTAAAACTGATGTTGTAAATTCAAGATGAGACACATTATTTTCTGAGAAAAAAATGCAACCTAACTGCTTCTAATTAAGTAAAATTATTTGGGAATTAATAGAGAAAAAAAATCAACCAACCAAAATTAAATAAAAGCATTTTAGGAAATAGATATTGATAATATTCACACATGCTGAATTTGAAATATACTACTCTAGCTACAACAGTGTGTCATGGTTATTTTTTTATGAGCAACAAAATAAAAGCCTGTTTCATCACTTTTTATTTTACTGCAGTAATACACATTTACTTAGTAATAATTTTCTGCATAATCGGAGAGAGGCTTACTATTACTATGTATTCTATTATTATGTAATGTAATCTAATATTATGTTATGCTATGTTGTTATGTTATGTTGCACTATGTTATGTTATGTTATGCTATGCTATGTTATGTTAATACTCCTTTTGGGTTAAAAGCATCACATGGAACTTCAGGCTGAAGATTGAGGCCAGTGTTTCAGATTTTCACAATGGAAGTATCCCAAACCCAAAGAATATCTGCATATAATGCCCAGTGCCTATGGGGACGGTTGGTTAAAATAGACACTTGGAGATGCTATGAAAAGTTCATAATTTTTTTGTTCACCTGAAAAGAGAAATGCAAAATACAAATCTATAATCTTGCCTTGGGCTATATAAGCCTATAGAAGAATAGGCAAATTTATGAACAAAAGCTATACTCTCCCTGTATAATCTTCTAGGACAAAAGTTATGAGACAATTGGAACCAGACATGGCAATTTGGAAGTCTGAGATGTTTCTGAAAAGTGAACAGAAACAAGGATGATGAAGTGACAGAAAACCTTACATAGCATAAATTTGTTTAAATCATTATGAGGCTTAGATTTCCTTTAGGCTATTCATTAATAGAAAACTACCCAGAATGACACTGTATTTCAATTAAATTTATAGGCCATTAATAGAAAATCAATCTCTATGGTTTTAATCAAAACAGAGACAAGAGACTAACCAAATCTTCTGTGGCAGGTGGTAAATGATCACTGCATTATCAGAAACAGTTCTTAGCCCACATTATTGCAGTGCTCCCCAGATAACAGTGTCACAATAGGTATGCTTCATTTTTCCTATATTTTCAGGTATTGGTTTCATCATGGAGATCTGACGTATCAGTGATCTGATCTGGTCTAAAAAATCCTACATACTTTCTTTTAGTAAATTAGAATATGTCCCCTTAAATGAGTGGTGTACATATATATATATATACATATACACACATATATAAAATACTACTTTGTTACTTTTGGGAGCACCAAATATGAGTTTCACTTCCTGAACATATGGCTCAATGCCTATGTATACTGTATTGAAATTAAATTAGTTTCCTTCATCTCTTCCTTTTAACATTAGCTGTTTTGCAAACTTCTAACAAATCAAGTACACTGGCTTAAGAATTATTTTAATGAATATTATCAATATCTGAAAAACGATATTATTTTATCCCATTGCAATTTTATGATATTGTAACTTTTTAGAGCCAATAGGAATACTTCATCTGTGCTATGTAAATGCTTTAGTTAGTCTGAATGAAAAAAGTTAAGTTGCTTTTTCTATCACCATGAATATCTTTCACCTCAGTGTCCCTTTGTGAAAAAACTCAATAAGTAAAAATGCTTTGAAGGCAGGTTTCCTAATCAGATTTTTATAAAGAGGTATCATTCATTGCTCAGCTTAACAGGGCAGTTGAATGCCAACTGGTAATTGAAGTCCCTCTGAAGAAAAATAAAATATCCATCACACTTGTCATTAAAAAAGAAGTAAAAAGTTATACAAATGAATGTGGTTTTCTTTTGAGCCAAGAATTTTATTTTTAAACAGAAATACTGATTTATGCAACCATCAGGTTTGAATGCATGCAACACAACTTTCTCAGATTGAATTTCATTGATTTTCTATAACAATGTCAAGCATTCAGTGCATCACAGAAGCTGTGAGACTGAAATAAATAATCCCTTCAGAAAGAAAGTGATTCTTCCCTCCTTAAACACAGAGATGAACATCTTGTTCTCCTGTTCCCTTGCTCTGTTGTATCTTAAGCTGTAAGATTTTAGAATTTCCTAATTCCCTGTCTTCATTTTCATTTAGGATAACATGCTTTGTTTTCCTTATGACCTTCTTTATGCTCTTGCCTCTAGGACAAGTTGTTAAAACTGTATGTCTTTCTGTTTATGAAATGTGATTAGAGCTAAAGAGCAAAATAAATGCCAGCAAGTTTGGCTTTGAATGTAGTTATAAGTGATATTGGCAGAATGTGACTAGCACAAAAATAGCCTTGAAAGATACAATTTCACATGTAAGATTCATATTTGAAAGGTGCGACAGACTTGTAACACATACTACATATGCAAATTATTATTTCTAATGCAATCTGCAGTGTTCCCGATCACACTGTCAGTCATAATCACTCTTCTGATATTGTTAGTTCTGGCTATTTGAGCTTAATATTTATAGCCCAGAATTGTCATTTACAAATTTGAGGTTGATGGGTTTTGTACTCCATAGTAAATTTATCACTTTCTTTGTTATTGATTTGTTAGTTATTTACTCTTCTTTTTCATGCATATGATTTAAAGTTGCACTACAACATTCATTTCAGGCACCTTGAGATGGTATTTTGAAATTCCTACCTTGAATATAACACCACACTATTGCTTGTCAGGAGTGACATACAGTTTTCCTCTGAGTGTTTCCATACTATCCCCAAAGCATTTCACTGATGTGCAACTTGGTTGATCTGAAAAATATAATGAATTATTTTCAAGTGACACTAAAGGAAATTAAAAATCCAACTGTTTTGCAAGAAGCAAGAAATATAATGTAGAGGATTGGATTATCTTCTCACCATTATTCAAGAATAAGAAATGAATAAGTTCTTATTTCTTGATTGGTGTGACTCCATGTGTCTCAAAGAGTTTCGATGACCTTTCAGTAGTTTCCTCAACTGCAAGTAAGCCTTCTATTTTAATTGGCAATAGCAGGTCAATACTGGTACTCATTTCTAGTCATAATGGTCAATATTTGTACCTAGTGCTGAATTTGTAGAAGCATGTGACCAATTGTTTCCCTGGATTCTGAACTGCTCTGCTAATTCAACAGCCTCAAAAAGAAAGTCCTATTTGAAAGGATGACCAATGAAAATCTAGTGTAAGAGTGATTGCTAACTATCTACTTTAGGTGTCTTGTTTCTGAGATTTTAATTAGCTCAATGTCCCTATTTTTCTTACACACAGGAAAGTATGACAGAACTTCTTCAGTGGGATATCTGAGCAGAGACACAGTTTTGATTAATCTCCTACAACACTTCTCTCCATTTTTTATAAAGAAAGGCCATGGCAACTATGCTCCTTGATAAGAACAATTTGTTTGAAAATTTGAACCTTGTCATTTTACCATCTACCTCTGACTTTTGGGGTGGTTTACAGCAGTAAATATCTAATACAACTTAAAAGAGCCTGAGAAGGACCATAAGTTTCACTGAACATAGAAATCATCTCTGCTCTCACAGCATCCTCACAGTTAAACTAAAGAAATGTGGGTTAGATGACTGGACATGAGGTGAATTGTGAACTGGCTGAATGGCAGATCCCAGAGGGTTGTAATCAGTGTCACAGAGTCTAGCTGGAGGCCTGTCGCTAGTGGTGTCCCCCAAGCTTCAATACTGGGCCCAGTATTGTTTAACTTGTTCATCAGTTACTTGGCTGAGGGGATAGAGTGCCTCCTCAGCAAGTTCACTGATGACACAAAGCTGGGAGAAGTGGCTGATACCCCAGAGGGCTGTGTGGCCCTTCGGAAGGACCTCAGCAGGCTGGAGAGACGGGCAGAGAAGAACTGTCTGAAATTCAACAAAGGAAAATGCCGAGTCCTGCACCTGAGGAAGAATAACCCCAGGCACCAGTACAGGCTGGGGGCCAATCTGCTGGAAAACAGCTCTGTGGAGAATGGCCTAGGTATCATGGTGGACAACAAGCTGTCCATGAGCCAAGTGTTCCCTCGTGGCCAAGAAGACCAACAGTATCCTGGGGTTCATCAGGAATAGCATTGCCAGCAGGTCAAGGGAGGTGATTCTGACTCTCTGCTAAGCCCTGGTGAGGTCACATCTGGAGTGTTGGGTCCAATTTTGGGTTCCTCAGTAAAAGAGTGACTGGAGCAGGTCCAGCAGAGTGCTACAAAATTGATTGAGGGACTGGAGCATCTCTCTTACAAGGAATGGCTGAGAGAACTGGGCCAGTTCAGCATTGAGATGACTGAGAGGGGACTTCATCAGTGTATGTAAGTATCTGAAGGGAGAGTGCTAAGAGGATGAAACCAGGCTCTTCAGGGTGGTGCCAGTCAATAGGACAGGAGGCAATGAGCAGAAACTGATGCACAGGAAGTTCCACTTGAATATGAGAAAAACTTCTTTACTGTGTGGGTGACAAAGCACTGGAACAGGTTGTCCAGAGAGGCTATAGAGTCTCCCTCAGTGGAGATATTCAAGAACCATCTGGATACAATCCTGTGCCATGTGCTCTAGGATAACACTTCTTGAGTAGGAAGGTTGGACCAGACAAGGCACTGTAGTTCCTTCCAACCTCACCCCTTCTGTGATTCTGTGAGAAAAAAAAAAGCAGGAATCCAACACAGCACTAGCTATAGTCAACAGAAACTGGGATAGCTGTATCAATTCTATCTGAGAGCCTGGGGTTTTTTTTCAGAAATTTTATGAAATCTCATTTTCTTAATTATGTAATAACTGTATAGTAAATTACTGACTGCAATGTAGATTGTCATCTGAAATTGTATCCTGCCAGAATATACTGGACAGAGATGGGAATGAGTATACTGGACAGAGAAGGGAATTGAACACATCTTGTTTGTATGTATGTTTATTTTACTTCTGTGTATCTTTCTTCATATGCTATAGGTAAGGAAAAATTAGTTGGTTATGAAATATTTGTTATTATGTTTCCCTGTCCTTGACGGGAGAAAAGATGGTCTTTGTCAGCATAACAGCTTCTGGTGATACAAACAGGGCACTTTGGGGATAATTTAACAGATGTTGGTTGAAAATGACTAAGAGTATTCAGTAGGGGAATAAGGTGGTGAAAAGTTTTATTTTGTTCTTCATTATTAAAATGGAACTTATTTCATCAAATACATGAAAGAGATCTGGATATCTTTATAACCTCAATACAACCTCCTTTCAGGTAGTTGTAGAGAGGGATAAGGTTCCCCACGAGCCTACTTTCTCCAGATTAAACAGCCTCAGCTGCTCCTCACAAGATTTGTGCTCCGTACCCTTCACCAGCTTCATTGCCCTTCTCAAGACACAGTCCAGTACCTCAATGTCTTTTTTGTAATGAGGGGCCCAAAAGTGAATATAGTGTTTGAGGTGAGGCCTCACCAGTGCCAAGTACAGGGGAATGATCACTGCCCTGGTCTTGCTGCCCACATTATTTCTCATACAAGCCAGGATGTCACTGACCTTCTTGGTGACTTGGACACACTGCTGGCTCATGTTCAGCTGGCTGTCGATTGACACCCCTAGGTCCTTTTCATCTGGGCAGCAATTCAGCTGCTCTTCCTCAGGCCTGTAGTACTGCATGGGGTTTCTGTGACCCAACTGCAGAATCCAGCCCTCGGCCTTCATGAACCTCACACAACTGGCTTCAGTGCATCAATCCAGCCTGTCCAGATCCCTCCTTTAGAGCCTTTGTACCCTCCATCAGGTCAACACCCTGGCACAACTTGGTGTTGTCTGCAAACTCACTGAGGATACATTAAAGCTCCTTTCCCAGATCATTGATAAAGATATTAAACAGAACTGGCCCCAACATTGAGCCCTGGGGAGCCCCAGTAGTTCCTGACCCCCGGCTGGATGCAGCACCATTCATCACCACTCTCTGAGCCTGGCCATTCAGCCAGTTTTTAACCTGGTGAAGAGTGCACCTGTCCAAGCACAAGCAGCTATGTATGGCCTTACATGGTTACCACCAGACTGTTGGTTGAACCTGGTTTCCAAGACCAGATCTGCTTTTCTTTTTTTTTCTGTGGCTGTATATTTGTCATTTTCTTGCCTTCTTTGCTGTTACTCTCATCTTCTGACTTGCATTGCCTTGCAGAGTAACTCTCTTCTGCTGCTCCCTGGCACATATAACATCACCTCTTTCACATTCCAACGTCCTCTTTTTCCTGCCAGATGGATAGGAGGCTGCTTTGGCTTCATGTCCCCAGGTTCAGTCAGTAATGAGTCTGAGCATATATTCCTGATTCACAAACAAATACAGCTGGTCACACAGATCAAAACAGCGGTCACATAAACATGAATAGCACATCCACTTCTGTTCTAGCTTTTCAGCTGATAAGGTTTAAATCTACCTGTAGAATATGCATAAGCACAATGTGATTCTCTACAATAACTTGGCTCAGAGCCTGGCTTCCTCTACTTCCTTGAATCTGAACCTACTTGGTATCAGACCCACAGCCTGCCTCTCCATATAAGGTCACTCACACTCCTTCCTCTACTCATTAGTTGGTGAAGTTTGCTAGTGGCTCATGTACATAAGAACATAAAGGACAGAGATGCACCAGGAAAAAAGGAACAGAGTGTCATAAGAATATAGGACAGACTGCAATGATCAGGCGAAAGACTTCATACAAGTGCATTGATCAACAGGTTGCTTACATACAAGCATTGAGTTTGAGTCCCTTTTCTCTCTTCCTCTGCCCAATTTATTCCTTCCAATCTACCTTCATCCCTGCCTTTGATCCTCTCCCTACAGATCCCATAATAAATTTCACACTTTTTCACAATTTTCTTAGGACATTACATATTAATTTTTAAATAATCCCATGTCTTTTTTTTGTCCCAAAATTCTTCTTCTCCCTGCATCGTATAGGAAGTGTT
Organism: Platyrinchus mystaceus; assembly: GCA_035041135.1. Taxonomy (NCBI): domain Eukaryota; kingdom Metazoa; phylum Chordata; class Aves; order Passeriformes; family Tyrannidae; genus Platyrinchus; species Platyrinchus mystaceus. The sequence goes on along the minus strand of JAWWLV010000001.1, from coordinate 62,730,128 downwards.
ATTGTCCTTTAGATATTTAGTTTGCATGGTTTTCTAGGGAATTTATTTTGCTGAATCATTTTGGTGAGCTTCACACTAGGGAAATTGATCTAATAATTGTTCTTTAATAGTTTTAGAAGTAACTGGGTCAGTGCACTCTTTCACTGACTATGTTGTCAGGATTCCTTCACCTGTCATTGCTTCTCTGATCCTTTCCGTTGTTCTATTCAATATTACAAATGATTAACCTTTTGTGAGATAATTCAGGCAACAAAAGACATGAAATATAGGTCCTTATAAATTATCTTATCCGGTAAATGTCACACAAATTTTTTTGCATTGCCCTTATTTTAAAATAGGCAAGTATTTTATTTCAATATTTATTTCATTTCTATATATACATACACACATAAGAATGCATTCTTCAGGTTCTAAAACTGCTTTAGCTTAATACTAATCCCATATCAAACCAAAGTAACTCTATATGAAGCACATACCATCTCTCTTTTCCCTGGTTTCCCTCCAAAGAAAACCCACCTGCATGTTCCAATAGCAGGTGTTCTAATATATACTACATGCCAATCTGCAAAGCAGGACACTGTAATAGATTATACAAGCATGAAAAAGAATGTCTAGTCAGAGCCTGAAGACCTTTTGCCTTTGGCACAAATAGGAGTTCCTCTTCAGTTTGTATTCAGAGTTTGGCTAGTATGGGAACAGAAGCCACAAAGAGTTTCATCATTTTCCCTGGTTTAAGCAAGAAATTAAGTAAATGTTAAAGTGAAGAACATAGACATTAGTATTTTTGCTAAGTCTGAGAGCCACAAAAATTGAGTTGCAGCCCACTAGAACAGATAATAACTATTCTGACATTTTTTTCACTGTGAAAACAAACATTTAAATATAACAGACTTGTTTCCTATGAGTGGCAGAATTGGTGAAATGTCTTTCTAAAAAGGTCTGTGTAATTTTTCCCAGTGCATTTTCCTCCATTATACCACCTGCATAATTTGTGTCTTTACCTATGTGCCCAGCCTGAGTGCTGGACTGTCTGTTTGTATGCTGGTGTCTTTTCAGTACTCATATGCTGACTGTCCAGTTCTTCCTGCCAGCTTTTCAAAGGAGACATTAAAATTAGTTTTTTCTTATGGTCACCGATTTTTTACGAAAATCATTTTTGATACCCTAAAATTTCTCTCTTGTTGTGCACAAATCAGATGAAAAATTATAGAGGTAATTGGATTTAGACAGCCAAAAAGCTCCAAAACAAACTTGTAACTTTTCTTTCTTCAGGAGACCAGGCTGAAAGCAGAAAATTTGAGAAAGAGAGCTCAATATTACTATTCTCTGTCTATTTACATACTTAAAAAATTGTGGATGTGAAAGACAGTAGAGTGCTATTTGATGTATTTACTTCCTTGGCATACTTTTTATGTCTAAAGTAATTGCTCAGGAGGATGGAGATCATAGGAAATCCTACAGACTTTAGACAGAGTACTTGTTTTTGCTGTCTGGCTTCTTAGATAAGCAGATAGTAGATATATTTTGTCCTGGAAATTTGTTCTGAGTTCTTTTCAGTAAAAGAAAAAACAAAACCAAACCGAATGCGTACTATTTTAGGACAAGAATACTTTATTTCTGATGGCAGAAAAGCCATTGTTTTCTGAATCTTGTCTCTGTGCACTGTCACAACTACATATAGCCTCCTTTCTCTCCCTCTTTAATTCTTTTTGTGAGAATAGTTTTTAGGATCACTCTCATTGGCCTCGGGGCAGATGATCAGTACTTGATGCAAGAAGCATAGAAGACATCAGGAAGCCTTAGCATCTGAGATGGGTGGAGTTTATGCAAAGGAAATGAGACTGAAAACTGAAGCAATGCAAGCATATGAGATTTAATAAAAGTTATACATAGATCCTGAGAGCTATAGAAAAAAGCTATTTCTGTCTGACTTCCCTTCTTCGTACACAGATCTCTTTTAACACAAAAAGATAGCTAATGGCATAAGTCAAGCCGGTTCCCATTATATAAGGAATAATGACAAGTTATGAAGTTTGGATGGTTCATATGGGGTCAGGGTGAATGCTAGAAGTTCCAAATGGATGTCTAAGACTGGAACTCTGCCCAAGATACCCAGTGCAATTTACAGTGCAATGTGGAAACAGGGAAAGTTATCAGGGAATGCCATATGTGCACGAACCATGAATAGACACAAAAAACTTCCAGCATCCTCATTGGAATGACCCTCATTGGAATGACCTGAGGTCACAGCACCTCGGTAGAATCTGACCATTCTGTTAAGCTCCAGATGCAAACTGTGGACTCCTTTGAAAAATGTAATAAAAGAATAAGACTTTTGCCTCTATCATTTCTTACTCATATCCAGAGATTCTCCAAACAGACAGCAAAGCATAAATCAGCCAGTATTCAAGCAAGACAGGGTTTTTCATTATTTCTGTACTTCTTCAAAATGACTATGATCATTGGTGCTTAGGACTCCTTTTTCCATTTCTAATTAATCAGATATAGTCAAAAGAGTAACAGAGAGAAAAAAAAAAATAATACAAAACCCACTATCCAATTTCTGGTTTGGCTAGTTAACTTTGCCAATATTGTATTACAAATCACTATTTTTTTATTGATAAATAAATAGTTATTATGGTAAAAAAAACCAAAAACCAAACCAACCTTTAAACCATAATACTGCAGAAAGAAAAAAGCTAACTCAGCTTTTTCATGCTTATACATAATCTTTACTCAGAAGTACTTGATTGGTCATAGTCTCTAATAAGGTATCCACAGACTCATCAGTAAAAAACTCTCATGACCAAATATGGACTTTGATCTGCTTCTCAGCACTTGTACCTTTAATACATTCTTTATCTATGGTAGCAAGGGCATTAATTGTAATATCATGAAAATTGGAATGGGTTTGTGTAAAACAGCATAAGAAATGCAATTCTATATATCTAATGAATTTAATTTCTTTACAAGGAGAAACAACTTTAGCAGTCAGTTAGGACACTGATTTTCGAAAGCTGAAGTACAGGTTTCAGAAAAATTTAGGAACTACTAAATTATTTCAGGAGAATGCAGATGATTTATCCTTGACTTAAGCACTGAAGAATTAGCTTTAAGAAACAGATGGTCAGCTATGGACATGAACCTGGTTTATGGAAGAGCAGAAACACTTTCAAAATCTTAAGACTGTCTCATACTAAAGATCCAGAAATAGCCCCTTAAAATGCTTTATGTCTCCAACACAATACGGCCAAGATGAAGCATGACAGGCTTTCAGGTCTTTACTCCAAGGGTTATTCTTATCCTAAAGAATCACTGAATAAAAAAGAACAATTCAGCAGTACACTCAGCTCTTGAGACTGATGTGATCATTGGGCTACGTAATCAGAGAGTTTCCTTTTGTTTCCTAATCTGTGATTCCAGTGACCCAGTACTAGAAGATAAAGTATTTTTAAATTCATGAATTCCCATACTCAAACAATTAGACATTCTTCTTGAATGCAAACCACTGTCATCACTGGAACTTCTTTTCTGTATTCTATTAGCAGGAGGAACAAAAATAGACATTTGAGGAGCAAAATTTTTGACATTTACCTTACCATGAGATGAATAACACCCAAAAGTAAACATTACTTTCCACTATCTATAAATATTTCAGATAAGTGGAGACGAATTTCACTGCAGTTTCAAGATCCTATGAAAACATGGAATGCAAAATGCTATTTTGTTCAAGTAGAAAGTAGACTTTAATGTGTTTCCTGAGGTCAACTCAGTGAAAAATATTGACTATGCTGTAAAGTCTTCTACATCCAGTACTAATGTTCTAAGAATGATTGTAGGATCCAGTGCAAAGAAGAGAATTGCAGGAATACCTGATATGTTGTTTTTAATGGGACTTAATAATGAACTAGGGTCCCCTTGTTTAGCAGTGTCCATGACTCTTGGAATATCCAGAAGAAGAGCTCTAGATGGAGCTGACTACAATTAAATAGGGTGAGATGTTTTGATATATGCAGATAAATGACCAGGGATCTTTGCCAATACGACTTTTCACTGAATATCCAACACTACCCTTCATTCTAGTGGGTTCATCTAACTTACAGCTTTATGTTTCCTTATTTGTAAAAATAATTGACACCAGGCAGGATCACTACAAATCACCCACCAGCAGGCATAAACACTCCTGTAACACTGTTTCTTTCCAGAGCAGAGTTACTACAACTGCTATCTAGCAAAAAACAAGGAAGGGATAAAATGAAATTAGAAACCACCTCTTTACATTCATAAAAGTGCATACATACATAACACATATTCAAGTGAGACATCATACTGGTTTCAAATACTTATTGCTTGACAAGTGGACATATGTGCCTTGGCTTCCTCTCACATTTTACTCTGCTGGTAGTATAGAGCAGCTGTGACCCTAAATTTAGGCTAGGATTATGACTGTTATCTCTTGACAAATTTGTTCACAATTCTTCAGACATTTTTGATGATTCAACACCACTTAAAACTGGCATATATCCAGATCTCTGCAGAGACTGTGATTATGCTGAGCTTGTGAAATGTCTTTATTTTGTGCAAAGACAGGGATCTGGGTATTAGAGCAAACCTCAATTTCATTTAAAAACAAAGTCGGGATTTCAACAAAAAAGGTGAGTTCAGATCCTTCACTACCATACATCTAGAGGAATTTCACAGATTTTATGGCAACTTAAGCTAGAAATACACCAGAGCAAAACCACCAGCCAAACTAATAAAAGGTAAAAGGGCCTTATTCTGATATTTATGTATATATATACATATATATTTATACATATATATAATATATATTATATATATTATATACTTTATATATATATATATATATATATAAATTTGTCCTAGGTTATATGAGGCACAGCACCACCAGCCGGTCGAGGGAGGATATTGTCCTGCTCTGCTCTGCGCTGGTGCAGCCTCACCTTGAATATTGCATGCAGTTTTGGGCACCACAATATAAGAAAACTATTAAGTTCTTAGAGAGTGTACAAAGGAAGGCAAGGAAGGTGGTGAGGGGCCTTGAGGGGAAGCTGTATGAGGAGCATCTGAGGTCACTTGATCTGTTCAGTCTAGAGAAGAGAAGACTGAGGGGAGACCTCATTGCAGTCTACAACTTCCTTGTGAGGGGAAGAGGAGGGGCAGGCATTGACCTCTTCTCTGTGGTGACCAGTGACAGGACCTGAGGGGAATGGCCTGAAGTTTTGTCAGGGGAGGTTGAGGTTGGATATTAGGAAAAGGATCTTCACCCAGAGAGTGGCTGGGCACTGGAACAGGTTCCCCAGGGAAGTCATCACAGCACCAATCCTGACAGAGTTCAAGAAGTGTTTGAACAATGCTCTCAGGCACATGGTGTGACCTTTGGGGATGGTCCTGTGCAGGGCCAGAAGCTGGACTTGATGATCATTGTGGGTCTTTTCTGACTTGGCATTTTCTGTGATTCTGTGATGTATGTGTGTATATATAAAATTACTACAGTACTGATCCTTGCAAATTTTAACTGGTTTTAAAGTCTTAGAAAATTGGAATGAAATCTTTCTTCACAGTCTGTTGTATTACTTATAACTCTATAGTTACAAACACATATTTTACTTCAAAAAAGAAGGAAAAGTAGTCAAGATTTTAGATTACAATGGCTTTAGCAAACATTGACTAAAATATCTCAAGTTGTAGATGTTATAGTTTTGATATTTTTCACCCTCAGAAGTGACAAAAACCCAGTATGCAGAATAAAAATTAAAAATTAAATAACATATTTTTCCTTTAATTTTTCCATTAGCATTTTATGAGTTGTTGCTGAAGTTGAAGTAATTTGAACAGCAACAAAAAAATTCTGTCCTCATTTGTATCTGTATAAGTCAGATTTATTTCTTAAGAAATATTCCTTGACAGCATCTACATAGATTCATGGGATCAAACACAATTATGTCTTTCAGATATACTTCTAGTAATTTTAAAGTGTGTTGCTTTTTAAATCACTGCCTGTAGGAACAATAAAATGAGACTCAATAGCAACTTAGCAGCTCAGCAAGTGCTGTATGATATTTTCCTTGGTGCTGCAGGATACCTATGAACATTTAAAAATGTGCTTTGAAATGTGCCAAATAGTTTTATTTAATATGGATACTTCAGAAATAGAAGAACTGATCAGCATGTGGGAATTATGGGCATTGCATTGCTTTGCCACATTCTAGCAGCATGAGAATTGAAACAGTTCTTTTATTAAATTTCTGAATAAATGTCTGAATGCTTGTGGAGAATGAAAAGTAGGACTACCATAAATAACAGTGGAGCAAACTGAATACATTTAGTTCACAAAAATATTTGGATATCTCTTCTTAACCAGTACTACTCCTGGTAAGCCTTTTTGTTAAAAACCACAAGTCCATTTGCTTGGAAAAAAACATTTATAAAAATTACAAACAATGAACATCTTGTTTATAACAATCTGTGCCAAGATTACACTCCATATAGAAAAAGGGGCTAATCTGAACATTTAAAAGAAATACAGTGTCCTTAATATTCATTTTGCACAGAAAAATTGGAATCCACCATGTTATAAACACTACTTTTCAGCATGCTTTCATGGTTGATACTAGATACTGATAGGCATATGACTATAGCAGATCAATCAGTTAACTTTAATAAAAGCAGGAAAGGAAAGATGACAGGCCAGTCAGTCCTACCAGTTAATAACTGTAAAAGGACAGACTTGTGGTTTACGTTGACAAAGCAGCTCAGTCACAGAGCCACTTGCTCACTCCCCCACAGTAGGATGCTCCCCCACATACACAGAGCTTGCTCTAATCCAAAAATAAAATATTCCAGTGAGATCTGAATCCAGTCTCTCATGCATAGCACCAGAGGGGCTTCAGTGTTGAAAATTAAATATATCCCAGCCAGAACCAGTACAAAGAGTGACAAAACTCCTGAATCTGAGTGGTTGTCTCAAAGGATAAATGTTTTCAATCATTCAGAGAAGCAAGCAAAACTAGTAGCATTTAACAAGCACTCATTCTCAGAGGGAAGGACGACCAGATAAGTACTAAATTCTGATAAAGAAATTGATGAGAGCATCTGAATATTTTGAAATTCATAATTCTTCCTTCTGTGATAATAGAGCAACACATAAAAATTATCTGGTTTTCATTGGTTTGAAATATTTTCTCACTTTCACTTTTATGTCTAGCATTTAGGAAAGGTAGTATGACTAAATCAAAAACAGGATTTAGGAATCGTGTGAGAAATTTTAGGTGGGACTTAGAGATCTGAAATCCAGACTTTAGAACCTAAAAATAGTTGCTTATTTGTAGCCAATTTTATAGAATCCAACTGATTCAGACACTTTTTTTTTTTTAATGGAAATTCCCCTATATCCTACAGTTTTCCACTTTTTCCACTTCTGTGACTACCTATACGCTGACTTTTTTCTGTTGTTTGTTTAGAATGAGTGCTGTATTATGTAAGATTGCCCTAACTTGTCCAATTTGCTGCTTTACACTGCATCTAGTACCTGCTTTGAGAGTAAATTGAGAGTCCACATTATATGTGGAACAAGCTACTTGCAAAAGGTAAAGCTATGAATAATTTTACATGTAAAGCAAACAGATTAATACCAAATTAAGTTCAGAATTCTAAGTTAAATCACTACCCTGCAATGCAGGAGAGAACTGAGGTGTCCAGATGGTAATTTTCTGCCCTTTAGTTAAATTTCAGCTGGCAGATTGTAATTACCTTAAAAGGACTTTGTTTTGTTCTTGAACATAAATACTTACATTATGCAGATAGTTTTACTAAGTCTGATTTTATCGATGTCATTTAATTTTGGTTTACTGGATCTTAGACCAAATCTCGTATTTCGAAGAACAATTCTTTAGACTGAGAGTAAAAGTTATTCTGAAGTTGTGGTGTGTCAGCCCCTCTTGCTGAAGTAGGCTTCCTTATTTTGACATTATTAAAAAGGTTCTTTGGGCCAAAGAGCGAGAGACACAGTCTCATGATGAAAATGCTTCTCTAGCTTAGGAGGTTAAGGACTTGCAACTGTGTAGGAAAAGCAACAGTTTCTACTCCTACTCAAAAAAATATTTGAGGCATTTATTATTATGCTGCATGGATATAAGTTTTTAAAACATATCTGGAAGAAAACCCAGAAACTCCCCCTTTTACTGACCTTCCATATCTATACCAAGACAAGGTTGCATTTAATAGTACATATATGAGCTCTATTTGACCATAACCATGCAATCTATTAGTCACCTGCTACATTGCCATCACCAGCAAATGTCTGGTAAATCCTGACATAATGGCAAAATAGGAGATTCCTTTCTTGCAGGGTCCTTCTTGCTGCAGTGCAAATGTATATAGAGATGATTGCTTGCACTTTTTTCTTTGTAACACTGTGTAACATTATTCATGTGATTTATTAAGTTTGCTAAATGTATGATCTTGCCTAATCTTGTAATCCCAAAAGCCAAATCACATAAAATACTGGTTTTCCTCTAGCATACAAAAGTGGCATCTTAATTTTCCAATTACAGATGTAATTTTTTGGGGAATTATTTGTGTAATAAATTGAAAAAAGAATGATAAAACATCTAGTCTACCTACAATAAGTGATTTTATGATCCATATTTCTGTGGTAACTTGTCATTGTCTAAACTCAGTTGGCAACTGAGCTTCATATAGCCATTCACTCACTATCCACCTCCCCTCCCCAGGAGTTAGGGGAGAGAACTGGAAGAACAAAAAATGAGAAAACTCAGGTTGAGACCAAGGCAGTTTAATAAGTAAAGCAAACCCCACATGCACAAGCAAAGTAAAACAAGGAATTCATTCACCACTTCCCAGGGGCAGGTAGGTGTTCATCCATCTCCAGGAAAGCAGGGCCCCTTCATGTGTAACAGTGACTTGGGAATTAAAAATGGAACATATGCACCCCCTTTCTCTTTCTTCCCCCAGCTTTATTTGCTGAGCATGATGCCATATGGTATGGAATACCTCTTTAGTCATCGGAGGACAGTTGTCCTGGCTGTGTCCCCTCCCAACTTCTTGTGCATCCCCAGCTTCCTCACTTGTGGTGTGGGATGAGAGGCAGAAAAAGCCTTGAGGCTGTGTACGTTCTGCTCAGCAATAATGAAAGCATTCCTGTGTTATCTACTTCATTTTCAGCAGAAATAGAAAACATAGCCCCTAAGTAGCTACTATGAAGAAAATTAACTTTCCCAGACAAAACTAGCACATAACTTTAACGGTATGTGGAGGATGAGAGGTCTGCTTCATTCAAATCACCTTATCTATGACCTTCACAATGTAAAAGGGGATAATAAGTAAAGGGGAAAGCAATAACAGAGACACACACCTGACAGATAAGGAAGACAGGAACAAAGACCAAATATCTGGAGTTACTAATTGAAAGGCTATTAAGAATTTCAGGCACAGATTTGGAGAGAGACAACCTGGACTATCTAAGTGGTAGAAGGGGGAAACAAGAGGACCATGAAGATATGCATATTCAAAGGTGACCTTTAGTATTATGCAAAAATTATTAAATAATTTATGGGGGAGGCAAGTCAGGGAGGAAAAAGTGGTGAATAGACCGGAAAGGGTATAAAAGGGTCTGGTTTTGTGTAATCAAATGTCAGTGGCTGTGTTGTGATGGTAGGTCACTGCCCCAGTGTGCCCACATTCCAGCTGCTTGGGGAGAATCTTGTTTCTTCCCCAAACCAGCTGTGCATGGGGTGTGTATATATATGGGGTGTGTATGTGGATTTTCTGGCAAACTCCAAGCTGAAAGAGCCAGGGAGTAGGAGGACCCCATTCCAGGGAGGGATATCAGGCAGGAGGAGGAACCAAGCTGTAGCAGTGAAGATTCTAAGGTTAAAGTGAAACATGTGGTCAAAAATGGCTTTTTACATTTCTGTGAGTCACTGCTTTCTCCTTCCCAAAACCCCCTTTGAAAGGTGTTATCTCGTATGCAGGAATGTCTCGGGAAGATACCTGGGTCTCCTGGATTGGCTCTTGTTAACCCCTTCCTATTGGATCTGGTTGGTTTTTACTGTAACCCCCTGAACTCTGTCATTGGTGATTTCGTGATGCTTCCAAACCCTATATATGTAACCCCC
>JAWWLV010000001.1:62700624-62719868 GCA_035041135.1 Platyrinchus mystaceus | reverse complement strand
TGCCGTCTCTGTCTCTGGGGCGGCCATGGGACCACGTGGGTGGGGGGAGGGGGAGCAACTCTCCCCTCCCTGTGGCCAGGACTGAATTCCGGTAGCCTAGCCGGGACGGAACATCCCGCTGCATGGAGTCTCCCCCTTCCCCATCCTTCAAGCCGTCAGAAATGGCTCCAAACATGGACAAAGAACCAGGAGCTGGTGCGCCCCCAAACCGTGGGGGCTGAGATCCAGACCAAGCTAGTCTTCGAGGGGGAGCTGCGAGTGTGGGAGCACAGGGGCTTAGTTTGTGAGTGCTGGGTGTGTGCAGTGAGTGCCCATCAGGACCAGCCAGAGAGTCAGTGGAGTGGGTCACCTGTGGGGTGGGTTAGGGGATTCTAATGCGGTCCAGGCGTGCCGGATGGGCAAAGGGGTTGTACAGGTGCTTTGGGGAATCTGTGAATGTCCATGTGCTTAAGAACCTGGGCAGTGTTGTGTGTGTGCTGCACTAGTGACCTTCTGCCCCTGCCAGCCCAAGAGGAAGAGGGAATGCGGCCTTCTGTGCCTGTGTCTGGTGTGACTCCTTTGTGTGGGGGCTGATGGGGGGCAGCAACTCATCTCTGGCCATGTGTGCGACCAGCTGTATCTGTGTCCTCCGCGCATGTGTGTGTGTGTGTGTGCATATGTGCATCTGAGACTCCAGCTTTTGTCCTGGAACAGACACTTTGAGGTACATGAGGCTGGTCTCCAGTGGCGAGACAGGAAGAATTCCTGTTCACTGACACTACCAGAGGTGGTGGCCATTTATAAGCTGCTTTAACAAGAACAACCTGTAATCTTGATAATTATCATATTTATGATCACAGACTTTTTATTGCTAAAATTGGGAATAATCTATCTCTATTTTACAACTATAATACTGGAATTCAGCTTTGCTTCTTTTTGGGGACATGGCTTGCTTGTGTATTTTGATTTTTTTCTTACAATTTTTTATTAACATATTATCCTTCTCATGGAAACAGATAAATTCTAAGTTGGCTAATTGCCCAAACCTGAGTTAGAGGCTCAGATATTGTTGTCACTTGGATTGGATCTTCCAAGTAAGCTCAATAATAATAATAATAGCAATGCAGACTTAACTTCCTTTACTGAGAAGTTCTATTTAAGGAAAAAATATTTAACATCTTTATGATTTAGGAAACAGAAAGGAACTGCCAGCAGTTGTAAGCCACCAATAAATGAAACAATTTGAATTTCTTCATCCCTACTTATGTTTAATCTAACTGAAGAATCTCTACATAACACTTCAGTCTCCCAGTGTAACAGTCACATAAGTTCAAAACTCAAAAGAGCTCTTTTGATTTCCTTTTACTATAAGACAAATTCTTTCATAACTCATTAAAAAAGAGACTAGAAGACATTCATTCTGTAAAAAGGGCGTGTAAAAAATTCAATCCTGGATACATGTATTTCTAAATGTGGTGATATGTATCTGAGTATATATATATGTATATATATATATATTAGATTTATATTTAAGAATAAAAGATTCTTAAATTAATTCTGAGCAGCTTCTTTGCAGTTCATAAATGTTTTATTGCACAGATGCTTATAGCACTATCTAAGGCCAGTCAACATTGGCACTGAGGTGCTTAATTCCTCTTTGCAAACAATGGAATATGAAGAATTCAACATCTCCGTACCTCTGTGGATCTGGTTCTGGGATGATGAATTTTTATTGTGAAAGGGCATTTTGCAATCACTTTATATTTAAGCACCTGCAAACTAGGTTCAAAGTTTCTCAAACATTCTTTCTGAATATGAATTATTCCAACAGGTCTGAAGGTTGTATCACCACTCTTCTCTTAAGCAGTCATTTACTACTCAGTCAAGTTGCAACAGGTTCAGAGGATTTAAAGGAGTAGGTCTGGCCTCTTAGCAGGATACACAGTGATGCATGATTTAGTAAACTAAATGATATTATGGTGCATTAATTTTTCATCCCATTTATAACTACTAAAGAATAAGAACGTGGCTAGAGCATCCATTATATTAAAAAGAAAATACCTTTCTCAATACCAAATTAGTAAAAAAAAATTGGATATAAGTAGAGCTACCAAGCCAAAATCATACTCTCTCTGGTGCACGCAAGAATAAAATCAATCTGTAGAAAGTAAAATAAGTTCTAGAATACATACTGACACTCTTTTGGCAGCCAAGCACTCAATTGCTTGACAAAACTTGGAGACAATTCATTCTCGCTCTGTTGAATCCTGTCCAGGTATTCTTCCATTATAGGGACAACAGCTTTCAAAACCTTTGTATCAGTTTTCAGTTATTGCATTTTCTGTATTTTGCCCTGTAAGTATTCTATATCTCAAGAACTTGTGTTTGCAATAATAATCAAACTTTGAATTATACTTGTAAGTTTATGGGGAAAATAATCATATGTAGTCTTCTTTAAAAATTTTGAGAAATTATGTTTTCAATGGACAAACATTCAAGGTATTTCTTTTTGTTTCTGTCCTTAGACATTTTAATCTTCATGAGAAGGGAAGATATCATAATAGCTGAGAGAAAATGTACTTCTCCTACTGTTAATTTAAGAAAATGTAATTTACCCATTCCCCATGTCCCTCACGCATAATTTTGAATGGGGTTAATTATAAATTTATTTCTGAAGTCCTTTTTTTTATTTTGATTGATTGATTTCACCTCAAATACATTCATGTTCATATACTTACTTTTGAATATAAAGTCAAGCAAATAATAGCAGTTCTCAGTACCCAAATATACTGAAAGTGTAGCTTTACTCTGTAAGCAGAATAAAGTCACTCTTGTAACAATTGACACACATAAGAAATAGGTACATTTGACAGGAAAAAAAACCCAAAGAAACAACAAAACAAAACACAAAAATGTCCTAAAAACAGCACTTGAAAATTCTGCCTGTAGATATTTAGACCTAGTAACTGCTAGCTAAAGTGTTATAGCTATTATTGGATGAACCTGTAATAAGGTAATCAGAAACTGGTTCCTCAGACAGAAGCAAAACTGTAGGCAGACCACTGCAGATAAATCTAGGGAGACTGGATTGTCTGTGGAAAGGAACAAGAAGGTGGAACATGTTTTTGCAGGTCTCATGGATTGGTCTTTCTGCGCATGTATAAGAGATTTGCACAAGCTTTGTGAAAACCTGTGGTTCTCTACATTGAAACCTTCTTCAGCTGTCCAGAAGGATTTTATCATCCAATAAAGTAATCTCAGTCTGTTACTGAAACTCAGATTGAATCAGGTCTTTGGAAGTTGCTGGATTTTCTTCAGGTTCTCCTATAACTAATTCTGTAAGAAAATTATTCATCTTTACAGATAAAGTGCACAAAATACCCGATAAGTATCTTTCTTTAGTTCTCTCTACTGTGAATATTATGGAATGAAAAAAACATCTAATTTGATAGAGATGACCCATGTATTTTCTTTCTTCTTTTCACTTCAGAAACATATCTGTGAATATTACTGAGAGGTCTTTGCAGATTCACTGTTTCTAAAGATTTCACTGCCTGACACATGTAGATTCAGATGTTTTAAGGTTATCTATTTCAAATTTTATAGCTTTTAATAGTCAGTGTTGCAGAAATACCTGGAAATCTTAATAGACAAGATAATAACAAGTTGGCTGCACTTCCCTCAACTTTAGATACTGAAATCAATAGCTAAAGTAGTGACTTTAGGCTCCCCTTTCTGTCTATGAAGACTAATAGACTTCTTCAGGGTGTGATCTAAACCTTATTGAGGGGTTTACAATTGTATGAACAGCCTTTGATAATAATATATTTCTCTCCACTCACTGTGAAGCAGTACTGAGGTAACTAGGTTAGATATGGATGTTGACATGACAGTTATCTGCATTTAGTCAGATGAATATCAAGTGCAAAAAAGAAAGTCCTTTCCCCAATGAATTTATTATTTAAATAAGCAAGGGAGAAATGGAGATTTAAAGAAATTAAATAGCTTGCACAAAATCAGAACCTAAAGTATCTCCTGAGACTTATGAAAATGTTTTAAGCAGAAGGCTATCTCTGTTCCAATTTTTGATATGCAGTTGCTCTTTCAAAGCTTCTTTAGCACCCTGGAAAAGTTTTCATATTACACTGCTATGTTGATGACAGTTTTTCTATGTTTATTTTTTATCATATTTCCATTGTACTAAAAATGCTGTTTGATTCACTTCTACATAGAGATCTCATAAAAAATTAAAAGGCTTCAATAATTCTAAATCATTCTACACTGCATATAGAGATTTAAATTTCAGTGCTAATTTTTTTATTAGCACTTTAATTTGGAAGGTACTAGGCTTCTACAAGATTTAAAATTATTGGAGCATTTCAAATTTTTATAAGCTTTCCAGTAAAGATGTGACTATGGTTCTGGGCTTATAAAGTGTAGCACAATTTAAATTTAATCTAAATTATTTAAGTGTTTCAGACTTCAGGGAGATTTTCAATCTTTCAAACTGGGATCCATGTTCAGAGACTAGAGCAATTTTATATAGTGCTTTCATCATTTTAAAGACCAGCAGGCAAGATTCTGACAGGCTTTTTTAATTGTCAGTTTGTTAATTTAAATTATTTGTTTTCACCTCCAGTGTATGGAAAGGAGAAAAGTAAAATAAGAATATAAAGTGAAGACTGTTTCCTCTACAAAGTTTAAGATAACAATGAGCATTCCTGTTAAGACAGAGGGTAAGGTAATGTGAAGAATGTAATTTTTGTAACATACATTTTGAAACTTTCTTTAAGGTGTTCCATGTTCTATTAGTCTCACCATGCCCGTCGATTTAATGTGTACTCATTATTTTAAAAGTTCAAAGACATATACCTTGCTGTCCTCTTGTTGAGGACTTTGTTTTGCCTGGAGAGGAAGTAAAATGTATTTAGTTATATTTTGTTTAGTTTTCATCTAACATGGAGTTAACTTCGTGTAAAATCAAAAAAGGTTATTCCATTTCTACAGCCATCTTTGCCCTACAATCAGAAAAATATTATGGCATTGAATACATATGAGTTTCTGATTCATACAATCTTTTGAAACAAAATTTCAGAGACCATTTTTGGGTGCCCAGGGAAGAATTCTGGTAGCATCACCAGCAAATTTGGAACAGAAATGTCTCCATCCATCTAACACATGAACATCACTAATTCATCTGGTCTTTTCCATCACTCTGAGAGTTATTTTCTGTTACTGGAACATCATTTGCCATTCAGATTGCTTAGTCAAAGTAATCTCATTTATCTTTCATGGCACTATAAAAATTCTAAAGGCACAGAGTAATTGTAAACTAATATTGAAAGGTGTCAATCACTAATTTTATAGGAATCAGTTTCAAATTCAGTTTGAGCAAAAGTTACATTAAATCTTTAAGGTGCATATGTTTATCAAGATGCACCTAGAACTCCTGAGGAGTGATCAACTGTGATAGTGAGACAGCCACTAGAAACTCTTGAACTGGATGAAGCAGATGGGAAAATCTGCTCCTCTGTTTTGGTGGATCAGATCCAACCAGCTAGAAGACAGTCACATAATTTCTATAACCTTAATCCAGAAAGAGCTTTAAAGACATATTATTTGAGTAACGAAAGGAGTGGAAGATCTAAGATGATTCTTTTGAGTTGAAATAATTGATAAAGCCAATGTCTTCCCCTTTCTAAAAAGAGTTTTTTGTTTCGATAGTCGAATCTTATTGTACAATTCCAGTTAAAGCCTATTTGCCACTAACCTGGCTCAGATGTATGCAGAATGTATAGAAAATATCTATACTAAAGAAGCTACTGACCATGTAGAGTGGATGTTGATAACCAGTAATGGGCACTAAATTTAAAAAAAAAAAAATCTCATTTGAGAAAAATGTTTAGTTTTCCTCCGGACATGAATTTGAGGTTATAATAAACCAAAAGGATTTTAAAAAGTCTTGAATAAATGTAACAGCTCTGAGCAGCTTTTGGGTTAAAATCTGGAGTGCAACAAATAATAAATGTTTTAAATTTATTAAAATTTGAAAAATCTACTTTTCTGTTCTTTATAATGTAATTTAAATTTCTAATGCCATATCTACTCTAGCACTGGCCCTCTGTATAACAGTATGAGTACAGACACAACCTTAGTTTTCCATTTGGTTATTTAACATGAGATAAAACTTACTGTAGTTTTCTGGGCCACAGTTCTGCCTTAAACAATCTACCTAGCTATTGGTCTTCCTGCGGTCTGCTTGACTAGGTGGGAGATCTTCAGCAGGAAACCATTAAACTGTATTCCATGTGATCTTTAATAAAGAAATCATCCCTCTACATTAGTATATATACTCTTCTGTCATACCACAGTTACTGTGACTCTTAGTCCCAGTAAGTCAAATTTAGGAGTCATTCCTTCCAAACATTCGGTAGCCCCCAAATTTATTTGCCTGATGTGACATTTGATATATCAAGAAAAGAATTATAAAAAGTTGCATTCTCTTTTTCTGTAAAAGCAGTAGCTTGCTGGAATATTGTGTGGTCTCCACTGAAGAGTATGAAGAGCATTCCTAAACACTGTAACTCTGTTGTTTATTTACACATATTGTTAAATGCCTTAAGGTGCTCTAATTATTTACTACCATGGTTTTGTTTTTTGATCTCCAGCAATTTCCTGAACAATTTATATTAAGTTCTTGAGAGTTAGGATGGGTCACAAGCCATTCCTAATAGACAAAATAAGGAAGTCCATACTTTCTCTGGAGTGTATAAAAATTTAATAGTATGGGTACCAGCTGTTTGGAATCAGCTGATGTGACTCAGAGAATGGGCCCCAGTGCTTTTAATATATTCATTTCATTCTTTGGGATGTGGTTTTCAACTAACGTATTACAAATAATTATGCATAATCCTTCTCTAAAAAAGTGAAGGATTTAATTTGTTGGGAAAACTTTTTTTAGTCAGAATTATTGCTCAACAATTTGCCTGACCATTGCTTTCGCCCTTCATAAATGGTATGTCTACTACTTTCCAGGTGAGAAGAGGGTCTAGTAATACCCACAAGGCAACAGTGTTTCTGATATACCTTATCAGGTTACCCATTCTCTGAGAGAAGCTAGTACTATGGTTATCTAGCAAGTTCATGAAGTACAGGAAAACCCTTGGAGGATGGTGTCTGAATGACTGTAGTCTCAGGAAAAAAGAAGTACATAGGAATAAACCTGTCCTCTGACCAGCACATACTTCACAAAAGGCAAGCCTGAAGACAGGTTGTGTTTTGGGACTGCATCCTAGCTAAAAGAGCAATCCCAAAATAAGAGACACTATATCTAATCAACTTTTCAGCTGAACTAAATAGAAAAAAGTTCTTGGGATGTAACTAAAATAAAGGCAGTCAGGCACAGTCAATTTCTCCCTCCCCCCCTCCCCCAGTTTTGTCTTTGAATGTAATCACCTCACTAAGATTTGAAACGCAGTAAATGTTAGGAAGTCTTTGTGCATCTTATGGTGTTGGTCTAATGTTAACAATGGTTTCAAAACTCATGGTCCTAAGCAGGAGTGTTTGCCCAGTTCTGTAGGGTCCAGAATTCCTAGTCCAAAGTAATGATTCTAGAGAGGCTTAGAAGTCCTATAATGCTAAATTTACAGATTTTGCCTCATCAGTGCAAACCATTATTCTGGAAAAGACATGTGTAATGAGCTCTTGCTACTATTGTTGTTATCATTATTCATCTTGATATGAATATTATTAATAGTACTATTAATATTAATATTATTTTGTCTTGGACAACTCAATTCTTTAAATGAGTGTAAATTCTCTAATTCTAGGTTTACTACTTCTCTCTGCTGCTCCCTCAGATGGTTAAGCCCAAATTGTTAGAGGTATTTGTATGGATGAACTTTGGATATGCTATTCCAATGAAACATTTCGCATTAGTATCTATGTGGTTCTGTTACAGATATGTGGGAGGGACACTAAATATGAAAAGGAGTTAAGCAGGAAAAGGAACAGTGTTTAAGTTGTACCATGAACACTGAAAACTCCATAAGCTCATGCAGATCAGCTACAGAAGTCTCTTATTACTGGCTCCAGTGACTTAGTGTGAAAAGTCTTGGGAAGCTTCCCTCTCTCTCACTGTCCTGGGGACCTGTCCAGAAATTTGCCTGGCTCACCAATTGTTGTGGATTTGAGTCTAATTTTCTTTCTTAAAATTCAGTACTAGTGTACCATTGCTCTATAAACTCATTAACTGTTTGTCTAGAATCCGCTAGTTCATTGTGGCTCTTCCACATTTCTCAAATTTTCAATCAATTCCTCTCTATTTGCAAGTAGGTCAAGAATGGATTCTCCTCTACTGTTTGGCTGTCTTTGGTTACTAAGAGATAATTCCTCTATAAATGGTCCCTTGTTATTCTGAGTCCCTTGAGGTTTTATCCAGGAAATTTTCATTCCTGCAGGTCTCTAGTCATATACCATCTGTCATTTCTTCTTTGTATTTAATTCCTTGCAACTTTACTTAAAAACTGAACCATTACATTTGTTAAAGACTTGTGAAGTTCTCTCATGTAGGCCTGAAGTTGTCAAATATCTTGAAAGAATCATGCACTGATTTTTGGTCAGGTTTTGGGTTTTTTTTGTTTGTTTTTTTGTTTGTTTGTTTGTTTGTTTTTTTGGTTTTTTTTGGTTTTTTGTTTTTTTTTTAAGTATGAGGGAACTAGATCTACCCAATACTTTTGGGCTATTTAAAATCCTAATAAGAATTCTGCTTCCAGCTAATTTTCCTACATATACACAGTTCTCTCTATAATATCTTGGAATTCTAGTTGCGAGAACTATCAGGCATAGTTTCAGTAAAGCACATTAAGCTACTGTAACACCATCATTTAATGTTATTTCTGTGTCTTCTTGTTATCTTCTCTGTTCTGTTTTTGCAATTATCAAAGTATGAAGTTCGTTACTCACTCTTTTTTTCACTGTATTTTTTTTTAACATGTACTCCATACAAGATTCAATGTTTTATTAGCAACAGTTTGGAATGTCAGGGTGTACCAGATGGAGTTAAAAGGAAGCTATTTTCCCTCTTCTAACTGCTAACAGTAGTTTAACACTTTTTTGAAGAAATGCACCAATTCTGAACTTAGGTTAACTAGTCATATGTCAAAATATGGTAGGTCTCAGCTCAGACTACTGCAACATGCATGACTTGCAGCTGTTAGCATTAATAATACAGAACACGGAGACAATGGCAATATCTGTTAGGGTCCTCAGTGTTATAGAAATTATGATAAACAAATCTTTGACATGATTATTGCATCAGTCTATAGTTTGTGAACACTAATAAGATGTACTTTGACACAGGGCATCATGTCTGAACTAAAAAGCCATTACCGAAATTATAATATAAATGAAATGTGGAATGAAAGGTTAATAACGAGTGTGCCAGATGCTATACTCTGAATGCTTAGAATATTTATGGACTGTTCCAGTCAGGTGCAATGGATGCTCTGGACACATGGAACATTTGAGAAATACAACATTGGAATATACTGAATAATACAGTATGATACAGATGTTTTCTAGGGGATGGTAGTTACTGAATTCCTGACTAAGCACTGGAAAGAAAATTGGAATTTCAGTGATGTGGAAAATGGGACTTAACGCAAATTCCACTACCAGTTAAATGGGATTCATCTTTTTACTGATGACTGGAAAAGAGTACTATTTTCATCTGATTTAAAACCAGAGAAAGATAGGAAGAAAACAATCAACAGAACATCCAAGCACTTTCATGGACAATCGTTCTAGACCTATTAACTGACTTGTGGACTTAATCTGCCAATATTCTGCATATTAAATAGTATTAACTCTTATACATATGCAAAAACTTTTCATTGCTTTAGTGTATACTTTTTGCTTGTGGTTTGTCCCAGACAATGTCTCTGTTATTTGGAAAATTGTCTGGTCACTGATTAACTCTGAGAAGCAGACAGCATATCTGTGTGTTATTACAAGTAGTAGGCTGTAAGAAGGGATAAGTGCAGCTGTAAGAGCACTGAAGTTTTGAGTCTTGGTCTGGATGAAAAACACTCATTTCGTCAGGAAAAATGATGACCAAAGACTGAGATCTAACTATAGGTACTCCTGGGAAATCATGGAGAAATGGGAGGGACAAGTAACTTTGATATTTATCAATGCTTCATTATTTTTCCTCAAATCCTGGAACTCCTTAATCTGAACTGAACTGTTAGCTGCTTTTAAGTTTTGGAAAGATGAGGACAGTCCAGAAGAAGGGACATGAACATAGCCTGGAAAAGTGTGCTAGTTGGTTCCTGTGTTAGACAGTTTACACTATTACTCTGTTTTTTTTTACCAGGTGGAGAATAATACTTCTTCATGCCATAAGGTAATGTCACTGGCTGATGATCTCCTGATTGCCAAGAGAAACTTCTATGCACTAGGCAGCTAAAAATTTGATTTACATACAGTTTGGAGCAGTGCTCCCTACTTGAGTTGTGTAGGCTTGGCTAAATGAGCATAAAAATGCCTAGTTTTAGCTGATATGGAAAATAGATTAGTAACAGATGTTAGCAGATATTTTTTACCCTGATAAGCTTAATTCAGATATTAATTTAAGCCAGTTTCATCAGATAAATCAATAGTGTTGATAAATCAATACTGCTGTGAATTTATCTGAATATTTTAGACAAGTACACACAATTCTGATATAGGGAAATCAGTTATGAATAAACTTGTCATATATATATATATATTAAAGTTTTGCTTCAAGCCTTACTGTAACACATAGGACAGGATGAAACTCCAGACTGTGGGCATTTGGCTATTACATGTCTGCATGTAGGTACCAAAGCTCCCATTACTGTTAATTGAAAAGATAGGTTTTACTGAATTGCTCACATATTCATATATCAAACCATTTTACTCTTAACAGTACCCAGGACACCAGCATGGAGCTGACAAATGTGACACAAGAACTACAGGAGACTTGCAGACTTCCAGACAAGCAGATGGAGGTCAATAGTGTTACCATTTTAGCAAATTGCACTAGATGTCTTGGCTTCAGCAATGGATTCCTGTCCCTAGTTGTTCAAGTCATTGGAGTCTAGACAGTTAATTAGCTTAATCAGCAGTGGATCACCACATGCCCTTCACATTTACACAGCTTCTTTGTGAAGACCCATGTACAGGCAAACCGAATCCTACTCCTATTATCCTGTAATTTGGTTCTCAATTCAATGCAGGATGAAAAGGGTCATTTGGTTCAACCACTCTGATAAAGCAGGGCCACCTAAAGTCAGTTGCCCAGAACCATGTCCAGACAGCTTCTGAGCATCTCCAAGGAGGGAAATTTCACACTATACCTACGTGACCTGAGCCAGTGCTCACTCATCCTCATAGTAAAAAAGTATTTTGTGGTGTTCAGATGGAACCTCCTGTGTTTCAGGTAGACCCATTCCTCTTGTTCTGTTACTGGGCATTGCTGGAAAGATCCTAGCTCTCTCGTCTTTGCACTCTATTTTCGGGTATTTCTGTATATTAATAAGATTCCCCTGAGCCTTCTCTTCTCCAGGCTGAACAATCCCAACTCTCTCAACCTTTTATCAAGGAAGAGATGCTCCAGTCTCTTAATCATCTTGTGACCCTTTACTGGACTCTCCAGCATGTCCACAGTTCACTTGTGCTGAGGAGCCCAGAACTGGACACAACACTAACCTCACCAGAGATGAGCAGAGGGGAATGATCTTCTCCCTTGACTTGATGGCAATATTTTGTCTAAGGCAGCTCAGGACACCATTAATCTTTGCACCAGGGGCTCACAGCTGGTTCCTGTCCAAATTGGTGCCTACCATGACCCCCAGATCTTTTTCTTAGAAGTTGCTTTCCAGCTTGGTGGCTCCAAGCATATATTTGTGTCTGGTGTTGTTCCTTCCCTGCTGCAGGACTTTGCACTGATCCTTGTTGAACTTCATGAGGTTCCTGTCAGCCCATTTCTCTAGCCTCTTGGGATACCTCTGGATGGTTGCATGGCCATCAGTGACTCCTCCCAGTTTGGTGTAATTAGAAAACTTGCTGAGGGTGAACTCTGTTCCACCATTCAGATCATTAATGATGTTAAGCAGGATTGGACCAAGTACTGACCCCTGAGGTACACCGCTAGACACTGGTCTCCAACTAGATTCTGTGCCAATGATCATGACCCTCTGGGTCTGTCCATTCACCCAGTTTTCAGTCCATTTCATGGTCTACTCATACAGCCCATACTTTATCAGCTTGTCTATGAGTATCTTAAAGGATGCAGTATGAAAGATCTTGAGGAAATTCAGGTAGATAATATCTACTGCTCCATCCTTTTCTGCCAGGACAGACATTTCACTGCAGAAGTTCATCAAGTTGGTCAAGTATGTGTTCGTCTTGGTGAATTCTTGCTGACTACTTCTGATCACTGTCTTCTTTATGTGCTTGAAAATGAGTTTTAGGTTTAGCTTCTTGAAGGCCTTCAGAGGGACTGAGGTGAGGCTGATCAGCCTGTAGCTCCTTTCTTAAAATAGGAATAACATTGCAATTTCCTTGCAATGACATCAACAAACTCTCTCAGCAATCATGGGTGTATCCTTCATGGCTCATGGATTTACGTATGTCTGGTTTGCTTAAATGTTCCCTGACATGATCCTCTTCCACCAAGTCTGCATCTCCTTTGCTCCAGATTATTCACCTATGTATATTATTCCCAATAGTATTTTGGAGTGAATGTTTAAACCCCAAGAGCTCCAATGGGGTGTATCACAGTCATTACGTGAACACTTGAGGGAAACTAATCTCAGAGCTGGTCATTAGCTAACAGTCCTGAGAAGCAGACTGCAGTTTCCCAAAGTCATTGAGGAAACCAAGTCTCATTCAACAGAGAAAAAAATAATTCGAAATCCTGAATGCCTTTGTGAATCTTGGCCTCGGGCAAAATTGGTTTAAACTATCTCTTTTATTCAGGTTGTGAAGGGTTTTGAAACGGACTTATATTACTCTGGAGACAGGTGCCAACCATCCATTTACAATGTATCCTAATATGATGCTTTTTCAAGCCCATTTCTTACAAATATTTCACTATGCATGAAACTATAAAATGTTATTTCAGCCCAAGAGAAGTAATGACAATTTTCTATTAGGGGTGATGGGACTGGGAGTTCAGACATGTACCTGAGAGGTGAAATATCTAGTTTACAGACTTCAATTTAGTCTTTGCTGAATACAAGATAGGATATGTATTACAGAAAAGGTTAAATTGAAAAGGCATTGTAAGGCTGTGGTTTAGATGCTTTTCTTCAAAGAAAATGTATTATAGGCCCAGGCCTTATCAGGAAGCAATAAGAACTTAACCTCTAGTGTGTTCTTTAGATAATAGTCAATAAAGTTTCCTAGATATTTAACTCTTAAAAATAGGGATGACAATTCAAGTTTAATATCTTCATTTAAACTACCATAATAATTTTTTAACTTACTGACTATGAAATGATAACAACTGTGTTCTCCAGCTTGTCAAAATGCAAAGTTTTAGCTCTTTTTCATCCCTTGAAGTGATATAGCTAGTGAAGTAACAGTATCAGTTTTCTTGGTTTTTATAAGCCAAAAAAAGCTGCCACCTGTCTGGTAAAGCTTACAATTAAGATCTTATTTGATACAAAGTTGATGAGTTTGAGGTCTGCTAGGATTTCTCTTGAATTGCCAAATCATTTGGTTCATATCATTCCGGAGCCGGCAGATGATACAATACATTTTTGTCATTATTAATCTGAGCTAGACTTGAAACAATGACGTGGCAGTAAAAAGTATCCATACTGTATTTCTAGTCCCCTGAGTGATATAGCTCCCATAGGGTTCATACTTACCAATAACAACAGTTATACTGAGCAGAAAAACTATAGAAGATTTTTTTTTTTTTTGCCTCTCTCTTAGGTAGATTTGTTGCTGCCAGCTTTCATATTCACACTTTGTAGGCCTCTGGGTAGTAGAGCTTTTGTCAGAAAGTCATATTCAGCAAAACTAACAAGTATGTGTGGATTATTTTTTTTTAACTTGATATTAAGGGGCTTTTGGTGACAAAACCAGATTTTAAGGCATAACACCAAAGCTAAAAATTATGTTTGTCCACAATTATGAAGTAATTGGGAAAAAAAGTGGGATGCTAACAGTTGAAATGCTGGAAGGCTTGAGACTTGTACAATGTAAATCTCAATATGTTTTCCTTCCATAACAATTTACTCTAGAGGTCATTCTTCAATACCATTCACATATTTTTTAAAATCTAAAAGTGGGCAAAGCAGCTGTAAACAGCTGTAAACCAGGTCTAAAGTGATGCTGTTACTCAGTAGTTTGGATTAATGAAGTTTAGGCTGTATGAAGAGATGATGTGAAGGGTATCCATGTTGCCTGCTGTGAGAGCATTCTTTTAGACTACATATGGATGAATATTAAGAGAAATAAGGAATAGCATCCATGTACCCTGACCTGCTTAAATTCTGAGGAACATAATTTATGTGACCTTTCACCATACACTTGCATAAATACTTTGTATACTATAAAAACTTATGATGTGTAGGATAAAATATTGCAGAGAAGATTTATTCTGAGGAGGGAAACATGAAGGTATTCACTCAAGGAAGTTTCTGTGGTTAGGGAAGATCTAGCATGTGAGAGAAATTCTTTCCCATGGATAGCATTGCATATTTGCTCTGCACTGTTTGTGAGAGAAGTAACCCCACACTGGAAGGAGAGCTAGGTTCTCGCAGACATGATTAAGGGGCCCCTGTGGGAAGTCAGGCAAGCCATAAAACAAGGGGAGAATACAGCCTTGAAGTTATGAAGATGCAAAATGTGTTGTTACAAAAGAACCAGAACAGATTTGCTGCTTGCACTTTTCTGCCCGGTGTAAATTTCCACTATATTTTAGGGTTCTTGACTTTCAGAAATAAATTTTCCTTAATACTTCAGCTGTGGCTTGGTATCTGGGGTACATGCGTGCATATCAATTCTCACATGATGTTTAGTAGAATATTTGACAGAATGTTCCATTTTCTCTAAACCATATAGGGACACCCACACTATGGACAGGTGTCTTGGTTCTTATATGTTAATTCAAACTCCATACAGGTTTATTAATGAAGAATAAATCCAAACTCCATGTGAAACAGAAATTCTTCAACAAAGGACTAGGTTGGCATGTACCGGAGCAGAAGGCAAGTGTAAACTAACTCAGAGGTATTGTATACATCGGGGCACTGAGAACTGTGTACTGACTTGGATATTCCTGTATTGAACAATAAGCAGTGGTGTACACTAGGCCTGGTTCTTCTGCTAGTTTTAATACTTGTATAACAAATATACTACAATTTTTTATATTCATTTTATATTCATGCACTTTTTGATTTTATTTTGTATTTTTCCGTCCTGTAGTTCTTTAAATAACCTGGTGGATATTTATCAGTAACATCTACATACATGATTTTAATAAGTAATATTAATATACTTATGGGAGGAGTTTTTTGTTTACTTGTTTGGCTTTTTTTCTCTATACATTCTGACTGAGCCATAATCAGTCAGAATCAGTGTCCTGAGCCATAATCCTTTAAAATGAACTATATAAAAACCAGTTTTTTAAGACTGGAGATGAAAAGTCCAGATATCTCAGCTATCTTAAAGCTAAATTCTAAAGGGAGTTAACAGCAACTTTAAATTGAAAGTGTAGATGTTTTTGTATATATTACATAGGCACTTATAAGTACAAAGTTGTACTCAAAGCTCTCCTGCACAGTTTCTATTAGTCTAGGGTATTTTTATTAATAGTCTGAGAAGAGACTAAAATTGGCAACTAAGCATTTTAGGTAAAAATCAGAACACAGAAATTAAGGGCATAATTGACTAAATATAACTTTGGTACTATTTGATGGGGTATTTGAGACATTCATCGGGGGGAAACAGATATTAGACAATATCTGTCGAAATTCATACTTTCCTTTCTGCTGCCAGAGAAACTGCTAGAGGACAGGTGGCAATCCCAGAGCATCTGTGAAATGGTCCTAAATTTAGGTGACTTAATAGGCCATTAATAAGCACTGGTAATTATCTGAATGTGTTTTCACCCAATAAAGTTTCATCTTTCTTTTAAGTCTAATATAAGTATTAAGAAATTATATCCTCTTTCTAGTTTAGTTGAGTAGTTTATGTTTGAGTGACATTTTCTTGCTGCAAAGCAAATGCTCTGAATTTGAGATTTTTCCATATTTTTGTCATTAACCAGTTTGACTATTTCTAATTATGTTTTCCTTGCTGTTTGTGTATGCAATTTTGTGAACAAACACAAAGAAACCCCATGTAGTTTTGCATTCAGCTCACAGAGGTATAATCTGTTCCCTTTGCTGGAGGAAATCCTCAGTGATGTGTTGCCAATATTTTAACAAGAGACTCTCACAAATCATTCTCCCCTTAAGCCTGTGTTAAATCTGTGTATCAGGAGTATGTGTACTCCAGAGAGGAATGGCAACAGACTCATTTGTTTCCAATTTAATGTGTAAATGCATTCTCATAAACATAACCAAGAAAGATAGGATCTTACTTGGCAAGCAGACTGGTATGAAGGTCCTGGAAATATCTAGACTATGTTCCTTAGCAAAAGCGAACTGATGAAAAATCTGTTTGCAGATAGGTTTACTAGGATAGCACTGCGCTTTGAAACAGCATGTGAGCAATACTGTTACTCACTGAGATATAATACATGGTGAGACATTTGTTTTCCTCACTGTGGTATCTTCCATTTAGTAAACTCCTAAGAGTTCCCAAATTAAAAATGTTGCAGATACTGGTACACACACACACAAAAACCCCAAAACATTAAAAATTTTTGAATATTCTGAAAAAACTTTCCTCCATCTCAAATTGCATTATGACACCCTTATAATACCATGTTTGTATCAGTGTGCTTCAGTATTTCCAGGGCAATTACAAGGCCTTAGAATAGCACTATTATATGAGGATTATCCTTAAGAGTTTACAGAGAATGGGGCTAATATAGTGCTATACTCCTAAGGATCTTCACACAGATAAACCATATGGGGAGAACGCAAACACTTTGCATAGATCTTCCTCTGACAGTGTCTGAGGAACTCTCATGAGAGCCATAACCTTCAGGTTACTGTAAATTTGAAAAAAAGAACCCTGTTGTTCTTTGCTGTTAAAGCTGTTTCACATTACATGGATAAATGAAATATTTATCAGATGAAAAAGAAGGGATACAAGATAAGTAAGTGGGACACATCCTGTTCTAGTACTCATGTGCACTAGCATCAGTTTGGTGTGATTTAAAATGGTGGCACACAGGCTTAATTTTTGTCTAAGGCCATGAAGCATACATCTTCTCAACTGCAGTTTTCTAGTATTTTCATGAAATATTACATTAATTTTGTTTAACTTAGAAAAAGAAAAGGTATTTAATCAAGCTATCCATACCCTAACCATGATAGGTTCCCAGAAATTTGACTTAAGCTTTATGCTTAATCTTTCTGATCAGAAAAGGGGGTTTGGGGAAGACCTTATAATTCTCTACTCCTACCTGAAAGGAGATTGTAATGAGGTGGAAGTTGGTCTCTTCTCGCAGGCAATAAGTGACAGGACCTGAGGAAAGTTGTAAAGTTATGTTGGCGGAGGTTTTGATTGGATAGTAAGAAAAATTCCACCACTGAAAGTGTGGTCAGGCACTGGAATTGGCTTTCCAGGAAAGTGGTGGAATCACTATTCCTAGAAGTGTTCAAAAAGCATGTGGATGTGACAACTGGGGATATAGTTTAGAGGTGGACTTGGCAGTGCTGGGTTAACTCAGTTTTTGACCAATTGGATCAAAAAAGATCAAAGATATAGTGGAGGCAGGAGACACTCGATAAAAAGGAGAGAGGATTACACATAGGCAGTTAATTTTCCTGAATGCGCAAGAACAGTGACTGGAAAAACAAAAATGAGATACAAAGAATTGAGGACAGACAAGAATTCCTTTGGGGAGGGATGCAAATAGTGTGAATATCTCTATCTCTGTGTGTGCTTAATTTATTACTGTTTATGTCTCTCATCTTTGTCTCCTGTGTTGAATAACCTTAACATGGCAGCCTGGTTCTGGCCAGGACAGGGTTAATTTTTGCAGTAGCCAGGATGGGGCATGGCTAGGACCTGGAGGTTATTCTATACCACCTCATGTCCTTTTCTGGGGACAGGAGGAGGGGTTAGGGTAGAATGGCACAGGGAGTGGTTAGGTATTGTCAGGGGTTTTCCATGGTGGGTGAACAAACACGTGAATGGTTTGCCTTTTTTTTTATGTACTCTGTATGAGTTAATATTTTACTGTTATTGTTCATTGTCTTATTTATTTGCAGTTTTCAGTAACTTGTTCTTATCTTAACCTGTGATCTTTACCTTTTGTGCCTCCAATTCTTCTCTCCATTCCACCACAGGAGGAGAGGGAGGGGTGAGTGAGTAAGTGGCACCTGGATTTAGTGATTTAGTGGGAACACTAAATTGGGGAATACCATTCCTAAACCATGACACATAGTGACCTCATAGAACAGATCCACACATTCTGGTGATATATCAGATAAATTTTGGCCCCACTGAACTAAGCGAATATTTTGACATGGAAGTCAATGAATTCAGCATTTCATTGGTCTCTTATCTTCTTTGCAATAAATAACATTAGTCATTCTGACTATATATTACAAAACCACACTGTTACTTAAGATCCGTCTAACTTTCATTCCTTCCTGCCAACTTAATACTGTGTGCGGTGGTGCATAGTCATTTTCACTTAATGACCAGAAAACTGATTAGGATGCAAAGAAGGATAACAAAGTTGATTAAAGGCTTCCCAAAATTCACTTGCAAAGAAAAAAGCTTTAGAAACTATATATGTCTAGCTTGCTTAAGATATAAAGAAAAGGTGATCTGATAATGTGAAGAATGGAAATGTTAACAGACTGTTACAGAAACAATTAGAAGGAATGGTATGAAAATACCCACATGAAAACAATGTTTTGAACTTCACAGAATAAAATTCAGGCAGTGGATCTGATCAGCAACAAGACTCTGAAAATTATGTGAAACCTCAAATATTAATCCTCACTTCACCTTTTCATAATGTGTGTGTGTGTGTGGCCAGTCTTCGCGAACGAAGATCTGGGAAAGGTCTTTTGACCTTTCAAGCCTGCGCAATGGAT
>JAWWLV010000001.1:62675915-62691217 GCA_035041135.1 Platyrinchus mystaceus | reverse complement strand
ATGAGTTCATGAAAACTCCCCTGTTTCCAAATTAATAAATCAAATTATTTTAACATACTTATCTTGTACAAAATTAAATCAAATTGCAAACAATGAGTTTGTAATCAGTTTCTCAAGTGAGAATCAACCTATTCACGATACAGTATTTGAAAAGCTATTGTATAGCAGATGACAGAAAATGAAACAGGAATTTTATTGAAAATGATCTAATTAATCAATAAAAATGCTCTACAATCAACCACACTATAACTAAATAATTTTGTAATGTTCAGAAAGGTAACTGTCTAATTATTCATTTTGTTTACAATTGGTGAAAAAACTCCACATATATTTCTTGCTTTCTCTAGGGGTATCATAAATTATTTTTAAACAAGCAGTTTGACTTACAGTATAACTCAAGAAAGTTTTTATAGATATAGTAATTACATCTTTTTGTAATGGAACCCTTTTTTTTTCTTCTTTTCACATCTTCATCATTAAAACTCTTAGAAGAGACAGTAACTTTCTCTAGGAAAATTGTCTCTTTTGACAATTAATGAGAACTTGTATAGTGGGCTTTAATTTATTTTTTTAAATCAACTAAAGAACATACTTGAAAAAACTTGTGCAAGTAGTATATCCATCACATAGACCACAGGAGGTTTATCAGATAAATATATAAGACATTATCACAAAAACACCTGTTCTTGAATGTAAAGCTTGCTTTTAAACTGCCATGCTAAAAAGAAAGAGAATTAACTAAAAACTTCAATTTTAGTCTAGCTTTTCATTGTCACTTTGAAGTGAAGCCACAACAGGAAGCTTCTTATGTTTGTAAAGGAAGTAAACATGCTTGGCCTGTTTTAACAGCTTTATATATAATATTTCAACTGTGAGTGATGTGACCGCTTTTACACATCTGAACAATGTCTTATGACAAATTTAGCACATCTGTCTCAGCCTCCATCTGCTTTCCAGAAGATTCCTGTCTTGGTATTTATACCATGTTGTCCAGTCCCTTGAAGATGTCTCAGATACCTTATGACATCTCAATAAGAACTTCACTGTTCAAGGTCTACACTGTTTAGACAGGTGAATACTATGATGTTTTTCAAGGCTTTTGTCTTAGTCTCAGAACCAGTTCTGAGACCAACCACAAATCAAGGTATAAAACAAGGCTACACTGAAGTGAGTTTAAATGGATTATAACTGAATACATCAAGAATCAGTCTTGTTGTGCATATACTCTCTATGAGCAGCAGGTCTGAAGATGTTTGACTTATGAAGTGTACATTGGATATGAATACCTGTTTTAGAGTTCCTTTCAAGCTGCAGGGCCTAGACATGTATTATAGCAGCTTATGCCTAGAATTGCCTTGTTTTTTCTAAAAACTCTTTAATTGTAGAGTAAACACTTCAGATGTCAAAGTCCTGCTGTTAAGAATCCTGCAACTCTGAAATGAAATTACAAATTCTTCTTGGGTGACAGTGATTAATTCTGTGTGATTATTCTTTTGAGATCTATGCCTATGACAGAAATGGAAATATTGCAACTGAAATGTAAGTCTGTGTTTGGTTTTCCGGTATGAAATTCCATGTTCTTTGCTCAAATATCTTTTAGAGTATGAGCTGTTCTTTTTCAGTCTTTCATCTTTCTTGGAGATGATAAACAAAATTAAATAATCTGATTTAAATTTTATAATTTTTTTTTATCAGTGTGGCCCTTTGACATGCAGCCAATTACGTTAGATTGACTGCATCCAGTCCACAGTTTCTCTTTTTAATCCGGATTTTGTATTTTGCAACTCCTCTGCATTCCAAGGATGTCTGTCTGGGGATGAAAGTCTTTAATGCAGAGCTTCAGTTGCGTTTTGATGCGAATTTGTTCTGTTTAGGCATCCATCCTTTCATTTGGATCTCACAAAAAAGCTTGATTAATGGCATTTTTATAAAACAATGGGCCTGCATTAATGTGTTAGAAAGAGAAGAAACAATTATGAAAATACGTTCCCTAAAAAGGACAGTGAATGAAAGTACCAAATCCTGTCATGACAAACAGAGATATGAAACAATAGTAAACAAGAACTAACTCCAAATATGCAGCAACATCAATTAAAAAAAAAAAAGTAACTCTACAGTGTAGCACTAATGGATATCCGCTGATACTTAAAGTATTTATTCAAACAGAAGTTTGAATAGAATAATAAATTATTTGCCAGAATAATACTAATTTTTTTCAGGAGAAAAAAATATTGAGCAGAGTGCCAATCAGCAGTCTGTGCTTACAAAACACAAGCCCTGCCTTTGACAGATTCTAAAGTATCTTTCACTCATGTATCCTTTGGATTGCAGAGGAAAGGTTTTTTTTCTCTGTTTATAGTATGTAGAATAATAAGTGTATTGATATTATAAATAAAAAATTGAAAATTATTGATTTTTCTTTAATTATTTTATAATTTTAAAATCCTCTCTCCTATAACACTGTAGAAATATGGAATAATCAAATATCATCAAGAAAAATATGTTTATATTTTGATTTTTTTCACTTGTGGTCTATGCCCTTGGACAAAGAACAATAAAGCAGAAATGTCATAGAAACAAGTAAGTGGTTTTCTTGTGCAGAGCACCATTGAGAAATGTCTGATCAACACAAGTAGATGGCAAGGCTATCCTAGAATTTTCTATGCAGGTAACAAAAAAAAAAAAAAAGAAAAGAAAAAATAAAAGAGTATTTGAGTAAATGGGTTTATGGAGTGAGAAACTAATTTGACCTTTGATTAAATGATCTCACTTTCCTGGCACCATCACCTATCTCTCAATTATGTTCTACTAAGAAAAAAAAAAAAAAGATCATTATTTTAACTAACATGAAAGGGCAGAATACAAGAGTTTCAGCTTTCACTGGTTCCTGCAGACAGTGAAATGGGAAAATGAGTGGCCCCTACAATTTGCAGCCTCTTACTTATTACAGGCTGTGACTGCTGCAAGCACAGAGGGTATAATCAGCTTGTCAAGAGTCTGCTGCTGAGAATGCCAACATATGATCACTTCTATTGCTTCAGAAGACTTCTTAGGAAACTGTGGCACTGCATTTGCATTTAAAAAGACATGTTGTACATTTGCAAAGAGAGTTTATTTCAAACTATACTGTAAAATAGTCCTTAAAATGATTAATTCATTCTTTCCCATGAATACCATATAAAGAGACGTAAAAGTTAATAAGGTTGTATTGAAATGCTAGGTCAAAATCATTAGACTAGCAGCTATTTGTAGGGGTGAAAAAGCCCATTCACTGGTGAACATCATTTCTTGGACAGGGGATGGTTGGTGCTGTACTTACAAAGTAATAAAACTCAAATGAATCAAAACTTGTATATGTTAAGTATTTTAGAACTTCAGAATGTATAGCATTGCAACAATTGTTAGTAGCTCAAAATTGGGCTTGGGCTCTCTGGTAGCAATAAAACTTCTTAACTCACAAAGATCTCTGTTACATGGAGATGAATGCTAAACACCAGCTGCCTACAAAGTAGAAACCTTGCCACTCAAAAGAAAAATAAAGGCAAAAGGAGTTTTGTCAGATCCTAAGGTCTAAAAAGAGACAGATTAAACGTTTTAGATGAAAAGTCCAATAGTAACCATTTGTAAGGAAATAAAAAGAGGCAGCTTTGGAAGTCACTGCAGCTCCACTGATTTGAACCCAGCACAATATTGGGATTCAATACATGTATAAAGTCAGTTAAAATATTATGGGCAAGTGGAAAATAGTGTTAAAGCTCAATTAAGTAGGAGCCATATACAAACTGCAGAAACTTTCTGGAGCCATATAGATACACATAAGAAAAGAAGAACACTGAGGGGTTAAAAGATATATGAAGGGAATTAGATTTCTGAAATAGGATGCTAATCCCTTTTAGCTTCAGCTGCTATATCAAGATTAGAAAAGGGGATAAGAAGCCTTAATAAGGACAAACTAAAGTATGTAATCAAATATTAAACCATTCACCATTGACATGCCTGACCTAAACCATTCAAATATGAAAGCTAAGTGTAAGTGAATTATAAGCAAATTATAAAAGGAAAGGCCAGATGTTATATTTCTTTAAGAAAACTATTAGACCAGAATATAGACTGGCAAGCACTTAGTTTGTGCAGGTATTATTTTTCAGTGATTAAACTAAGAGGAAAAAA
Source organism: Platyrinchus mystaceus (assembly GCA_035041135.1). NCBI lineage: Eukaryota > Metazoa > Chordata > Aves > Passeriformes > Tyrannidae > Platyrinchus > Platyrinchus mystaceus. The sequence continues at coordinate 62,687,047 of JAWWLV010000001.1, read as the reverse complement.
AAAAAAGATTAAAAAAAAGATAAAGATTTAATTTGATATAAAATAAACTGAATTTTTTTAATGGAAGAGATTAAATTAGATACGGATAAATTCTTTATAGTCATAAAGAAAAAATAACTGTGTCAATCTAGTCCCCTTATTTCGGGGTGGGGGGATTTTTTTTAGATTAATTTTGATTTAACATTAAAGATGTTGCAGTTGGGAAAAATCATACATGGAGAATTATCAACAACAGACATTCCCTATGAGAGGATGCACTTAGAAATATATATATTTAAAATGAGGCTGAAAAAGATACCATGATCCCATAGGCTCAAACTCCAAGGTAAAAATAAATTAAACTTTAGAATACCTGAAGTCCTTGTGATCTTGTCAAAGATACTATCTTTCTTTTCTAGCCTTAGAAATGTATGTGTCAAGTTCTGTTAAATCTTTATTTCTTTAATTTCAGAACTATTTTAGACTAAAGTTAGGTTTCAGAATATCTAAATAGGTATCTAAAAGAAGATGCTGCAGTGTGGAGAAACAGGTAGCTAAGCAGAGCCAGGAGACTGAGAAGACTCAGACAGATCAAGTTTGCCATGCTCAGTTTCAGTCTGACATAGAAAGGCAATCAAAGATAGAAATTGAGGAACATCATTATCACGGAAATAAATACTGGAAGCAGAAAAGGTATCTAAAGCAAAAACAAAACCACATTGGCTTGAACATTACGTCATGCTGCGCTGCTATATAGCTTTCAGACACAGCTATCTTATTTGCGAAGTGCTGTGCATATTTGTAGTCATTTGTGGGAATGCTTGTAAAGCATTAGAGGCAAATAACTTTTGTATTATATTTGAAATTGCATAGTCCACAAGCAATACAGATCACTTCCCTATCCTTAACTTCAGATTCTAGACAAAGTTGAATGGCTCATTTTACACTACTGTCTGTTTCCAGCTCTTGAGCTTAGGCTGACATTTGTTCATCCTATCAGGATCCAGGGTAGTGGCCCCTTTAAGGTTAAGTGACTGATTAAGTAGGCTTGAGAATCTTTCAGATAAGCCTAGAAGCCATTTTTCCATATGACAGGGTACTGCTAAAACTGATCCTCCATAGAGAAAGACAAACAAGTGTTGTTCCTCGTAATTTAAATTGTTTCATACTTATAGTTCACTCAAGACTTTCTTAAAATTAATCTACAAAATTATCTTAAGTTTTATCTGATGTCTTCCATTTAACACAAGCTATTATGAATTCAGGAACAAAAGGCCAGAGAAAATATAAGAAAGTAGAAGTCTCTTCCCAACAGTCTATTAGACCTCTCAATTAGAACCATTAGTTGCTCTGATTTGAGCTTCTAGGACTGTTTTGAATTAAACAATCATTGAATAAGAAACTGTCATAAGAGATTCAAACCTGGGTCTCTTTCATGAGATGATTTGGTTTGCAATATGGTTTAGTTCTCATGGTGGTATTTGATCCAAGGTTGGACTTGAGGATCTTGGAGGTGTTTTCCAACCTTAATGATTCTATGATTCTGTGAAAAGACTAGCCTTTGCTCAATACAAATGCTTTACTACTCCCTCATTGTTGCTTTAGTCCTGCTTTAGTAAACAATAACTCAATTCTCATAGTGTTTGCATTTGTGCATACCTGGTTTCATTGTTCTTGGTTGAAAGGAATACTGTACCTTTCTCTGCTGTAGAAGTGATAGAACTCAGACTTACAAATATTTCACCAAAGTGTGAAGAAGAAGGAAAATAAAGTAAAACTAATAATCTCCTAACCTATACACTAAGGGTGGTGGTGGGGGGGAAGACAAACCCACAACCCCCCAAAAAGTAACAAAAAACCCAACAGATAAAATAAGAAAATAAAATGCTATGAATTAGAAAAATACTCTCTGTGATTAAAAATATTTAGGCACAATTATATAATGAGTCTTGTATACCTACATTGATATGATAATGCTTTATATAGCAGGTGAGATTCAGTAACTCAAATGTAGTCATCTGGTGCATTTGTTGGCTCTCTTAAGGTATCCAAGCCAGCCCCATGTGGCTAGCTGCTATGACACAGGATCTACCAGAGATCTTAAACTCTCTGACATGGCAACTGGAAGAAAAATGCATATGCAATATCTCAGATTACATTAAAGGTCTATTTTTAAGCAACTGAACTCCTTCCAGAGAAGCAATAGAAGAGATTCACAGGAGAAATTGATCATGTTAAGCACCAGTAACAAAATTCTGTCAAATAAAGAAGGAGTTTAAGAAAAAGCTATGCAGCTAACTAAAAAGGTTGTGGTCATTATTAGAGAGGAGTCATTTAAAAAGTCAAAGTAGTATATAAATAAATAAACAAGGAATTTTGGCAAATGACAACGCAACACAGTAAGTCAGTAGAACAGGATGTAAAAATGATACTAAATCTTTTTTGAAGGACATAGAATGTGATAAGTCAATTGGCAACCAGAGTTCTCAGTTCTCTCTGTATCCTCTATCAGGACACAGTTCAAAAGACAAAAAGGTGGCTTTTTTTTGCACTTGTGCCCACCCTTCAGAAAATGGAAGAGTTTCCCATGTTGTAATTCTTTGAGAGTTGTGTTTCAGGATCTGTTGCAAACCGACATTTTTGTAGATCTTATGCAACAACAGAATAAAGACTAATGGATCATGCTAGAAACCTAAGAAAATCAAGGAAGATAGAGCTGAGCAATTAGCTGTACAATATAGCTGATTTCAAATCAGTAGTGCTAACAGATGATTGGGAAGTGAAAGAAGACACTCAATTTTTAAAAATGAAGGGGTCATTCAGGGGAAAACACAGCAATAAACTAAATATTTATGAAAAGAAAGTTTGTTCAGAAAATTATTCTGAAAAAAATCCAGTAGATACTGCAAAGGTTCACTAAAGGAGTTGGTAAAAAACAAACATTGAAACAATTTCTCTTCTTTTCAAAAGTCATTCAGTAATTCTACCTAAAGGGGCCCTCGAAAACTCTCGTAGTAAATATTGAAAGAAGTAAAGGGAAGGCAATAAGAGGCAAGCTTCTAACATGGAAAAGTGCCTGTTCAAAAAGAAGAATCGGAATAAAAATTCATTTCTGTCAAGAAGAAAGAGATCACTGAAATTCTCTCAGGAATCCATGCTGTGTACTATTCAACATGCTTATAAATGAAGTGACAAATTTAACTTGTTTTTTCTCTTTCTATATATTTAAAAGTAAGGAGATCCTACATACACTGAAAATAAGTGTAATATTTCAATACCGAGTACAAAGGAATGGCTTATTATTTTGTTTGTGTAGGCTGATCTCACCTCTTAATTTAGATCAGAATGCATTTTTATGATTCTTATGAAAAGAATAGACCCAATTTTTCCTTAGAGACTATGTATTAATTAAAAGGCTTCACATATGAAATAAATACCTACATAATGTACATCTCTCTTTTCTGCTGGTAAATGCATATGCAGTCCAGAAGACATGGTAAGGCTTAGCAATATATCAGATTTTAATCTTACTTTTACTAAATTTGCAGTATTTCTGCACAGTTGTGAGTGGGGAATTGGTATTACCACAATTACTAAAATAGTTCTCAATTACTAAGGACACTTCTGGGATAGTAGCATAATCACCCTAATGTTGCACAAAAATTACTTTTAATTTAAATATAAATTAGATGTAGCAATTCTATTTTTTTTATTAGAATATTTAAATCAGCAGAAAAATACACAGGTTTCATAAGAATTTTTCAGATACAGAATTTAATAAAAAGAAGAAATATTTTCTTCCCTTACTCCCAACACCCTTCAAAAATGATTCAGAATTTCAGCTGGGGTTATCTAATCCAATATGCCATGTGTGGGAAGGGAGAATGTATGTGATCACCAGTTATCTTTTATAAAATTATGGAAATTAGTACTATCAGAGAACATATGGGACTATTAATATACCAGTTTAGAATTAATTGCAATGAAAACATCATAACAAATCTATGTAGGAAATGTAAGTTTCAAGAGTGCTAACTCCAATTATGAGAAAGACTGTCTCAGAGGACCTGTTGTTTACATGGTTTAACTTACTTGAGCTGTTACATCTAGAAGGTAAAGTAGCCTTTACAGGGAAGTTATGGCCCATCTTATGGGACAGTTTGTTCGGACAACTTTAGCTGAGTGCAAAGGTATTTTAGAGTAGGTTGTAAATAATTCAAAGTTATAAAATTAATATCTATAAGCTAGTACACACTCAACAAGGGACTGAATGAGATATTAGGGATTTCATGAGATATTACGTTAAGTCCTAGTGTAGTCAGAACTCCCTATAATATACTATACTCCTTATAATACACCTAACAAGTCTCTGCTGTCCATGAAAGTATCAGTCAGGAGGAGCAGGGACTGCATCGTGTCCGTGTGCTGCAGCTTTGCCAGGACCCACCAGCTCTACCATCAGTGGTAACACTGTTGGCTTGACTTAGAAGATCCTGAAAGTGATCTTGAAAATGATGGCTCATTGAACCTTTACTGTTTAATAACATCCTAGAAGAAGAAAGTCCTTGATGTATCTTCCTGATTTGCATCTCTCAGGAGATTATGTTTATTACTTGATCTTGTAATATACTTTTCATCTGCAAACAGCAAGTAGGGGTGAAAGAGAAGCCTGAAGCTGCTTGAGACTGTTCTAATGAGTGAAGCCTCCTTGAACTGACTTTCAGAAAAGACATTAATTGCAGAAAGGTCTCATAATACTTATAGTATCTTGAAACATGTAAGTTATCTTGGCTATAAAATGGGGCCTACACAATCAAATTATTACAGGCACAATATTAAACTGTCTATTTTTTTTTTTTTTTTTTTTGTGGCTTGCTCCCGCTATTATCATGTTCTCATTAGTCAAGTAAAAGTATTTCATTTCTACAGATTTTATAGTAGATGAGGTTTATATCGTACTTCAGAGGCTGCAAGACTAATAACACACCTCTTCAAAACGTGCAGTGAAGCAGCAGCACTTTAAGTACCCCATACATGTATTCCTGCATTTTGCGAATAACATAAAATCAAATAAACCTCTAAAGATGTAACAAATTTTCAGAGCTTCTCATCCCACAAAGAAAAACTTATATAGTATTAGATGTGACCTTATCCTTTCCCTCAAGGATAAGGCAGAAAATTTTGTGCTAACTGATAGACTGCTATAAGTGGATTATATGGGTAGTCTATAGCAGCACAGAATTGTTATGAACTTTTGGAGAAAGAAATTCATCATGATAATGTCAGGGATAACATACATGAGATTTATGGCCAGGTCAGATCACTACTATATATTCATGTTAGTTATTTCCATGTAGGAAATAGGTTGAAAAGGAATTTTTTTCCAAAATATCTGCAATACATAAAAAGGACTTTAAAATATTTTTTTCTTCCCAGAAGGTAGTAGTGAAAGCAGAACAAGTTTTTAACTAAAAGAAAATATGAAACAATTCAGCCAGTTTTACCAACTGCAATTTATTCCATTCTTCCTCTGTGCTTTTGCTCCCAGGATAGCTGCTTATGCTACATTGAGCTCTACTCTTTCCCAGCTGTACATCACTTACGCCTAATCATTCTGCTTCTATCAGAACTTTTAAAATGTCCAGAAGATATTAAAGATAGCTTTTTACCTCCATTTAAGTCTTACAAATCAGGTTCATTTCTGTAATCACAAATGCATTTTGCTTATAAAAATCTCTTCTACTCTGGTGGAGAATTGTAAAACTACACTAATAATTCTTTGCATTGACAGCATTTTTGATGCTGCCATAATTTTTTAAAGGACTATTTAATGCAAAATTTCTGAGAAAAACAATTACCCTTTAAATCAGTTTTATTTACAATATGATTACCTTTGAAAAAAAAATCTCTAAGCATGATTTTGTGATATGTTCAATCTACCAATTTTGAATGAACCATTTTGATTTATGGACTTGTAAAAAAAAATGAATCTGTTAAAAATGGTCAGTGTTATGCCTAATGTCGTCTACTCTTAATTGATATTTCTGTTTAACCAAAGTTACTTCAGTTTTTCTCTTTTCAACCAGTCAATAAAATGGTCACGTGTTTTTATTACTAAAATATAGTGCATAGCTTTATAGACAGTATTTCTCCTGAGTTAATTCTGGACATGATGAAACCAAGAACAAAACACTTCACTTCAATTGTAGGTGTTGTGTTTACCTGACTCTCTTTCCAAACTGAAAAACCCATTGCTACTTTTAGAGCTCCTTTCTTTTTTTCACCTTCAGGTTCTAACAGCTGCTGTCTGTGTATGAAGCTCTGTCTATCACCTCTATAACTTCAGTGGTATCAGGGATCTTTGTATCCAAATTTGACATAGATACCTTTGACTCAATCACATTCCTGTTTCAATGAGCTGCCAAACTTTTCCTCCAGACTACCTTCTGAAACTATCATAAAACCCAAACGTGTGTGATACAATTTATCCACCTCTTCTTGTCAGCTGCTTTGGTTTTTTTCAAGCCAAGAAATCATGGTTGAAGATCGGGGGAGAGACCAACATGTGCAACATTGTGGTAGGCATCTTCTCTTACTATGTAGTCAAGAAAGGAAGGTAGAATAAGACATCTTCAGAAAACTGGAAAAAATCTCATTATCACAGTCCTTGGTTGCCATCAGGAACTTTCTGTTGAAAGGGTGGTACCACTGGCTGCAAGAAATCCAGAAGGTTTTCAGTCTGTGTTCAAGAGAATTTCTTGACATACATGACCAATGACTAGGAGAAGCAGTTTGGACCTGTTGCTTAATGTTAAAGAAGAATTGGCCAAAGTTAAGGACATGATGGCAGCCAGGGATACAACAACAACAACAACAACAACAACAACAACAACAACAACAACAAACGACTGTGAAATTCAAGGTCTGGAGAGAAGGGGACAAGATGATGAGCAGTACCAGACCCCAGAATAGGGAAGCAGAGTTTGTTTGTTTCTGAGTTCTGTTTTGAAGGGTGAAGACAGATAGTTAATATGTAAAATATCCTCAAAGCAAAAGAATAATCCATTCTGATATGTCAAATATCAAGGGATGAACCCCCCAGCAGAGTAAAGACGTATTACCCAAGTTTCCAGGAATGGATTTAGCAGTTTATATTCAGCAGCAGAGACAAATTGCTGTGAACTGACTGAAATCTCCATTCCACATCTCCCCTGCACTACCTGGGGAGTTTGAGATAGAACAGTCAAGGAATGAAGGAGTGAAGTTGGGCTGGTCTGGGATCATTTTCAAGCACATGAAGAACAAGAAGGTAGTCAGCAACATGGATTTACCAAGCCTAAATTATGCCTGACTAACTATGCTTGATAGTTGTCTGTGGTGAAATTAGTTGCTTGGCAGATGAAGATCAGTGATGTTGTTTACCTTGACTTTAACAAGGCTTTTAACGTTGTCTTCCATTGTATCTTTATAGCTAAACTGGTGAGGTATGATTTGACGGGTGGGCTGAATGAACTCATGTCTGAACTTAGAGGCAATCTAGAACAAGTTCATGCAAACTGAATTGGCTAATTGCAGCTGCTAATGATCTGTAAAAGGAAAGCCATTTACCCCTTGATAGAGATTACTGTATCAAATGTAGCAAAAAACTAAGTGAAATGTGAAACGTTTGCTGTTCAGTGGGGAAGATACTATTAGTGTGTCCAGTTTCTTTTTGGGGGGTAAATAAAATAGGTCTCTCTTCTTCTGTTAATTTTTTAATCAGACACACACAGAAACAATTTCCAGTTTTGTTTTTTTTGGCTGCTTGATAATACAAACATTATACACGAGTTTATTATTTTGTATGCAATTTCACAGTTCCTTTCATCTGTATTTACCACCTCTTAGATCAATGAACTATTTAAATTATGAAAAATTGTAGCTGCCATGGTTGGCATACTGTCAGACTAAGTAATTTATTAAAGTACCCTTGATATTCCTACACACCTTGATTGGTCTACCTTATATTTGTAACTTTTCTTCACTTCTGCTAAGAATAATGTGATTTTTAGCCCTTGAGGGTCTTGGATTTTTCACTGAAGTTAATAAACAAAAAGTATGCTCCATGTTTCTCTCTTTTTACATTATTTGCACATAGATTTTATTTATTTGGGTGGTTTTTGCATTATTTTTTGTTTGTTTTGGTTTTTGTTTCATTTTATTTTGTTTGGTTGTTTTTTGCTTTGTTGTTGTTTTTGTTTTTTTGTTTTAGTTGGGTTTTGGTTTTGTTATTTTTTTAATGGGGAAATCTTGTATTGGCCAGAGTTGTGAGGCTTATATGCCCAGAATATTTTTTCCAGAGCACCATAAAATATACTGAATTTTTAATATTTAAAGTTAAGGGTTTTTTGAACACAATAAATAAAAGCTATATTTTAAAAATAAAGGGGGTAAAAATAGATATTTTTTTGAAATAGCGTTCTCTCTCACTCACCATGCCAGTCTTAGCAGGATAGGCCATTTTCTTGAGTCCTGTTCTTAGCCCAGTAATTCCTAATGGTTTCTAGGCTGTGGTAAACTCCACAAAATTCCTTTGGAATGTGTGAAAAAAACCCCTGTGCTTCTTTCTTTTTATATAATATTCTCTCTCCTTGTCTCTCTCTTTCCACTATTTGTTTTGATTGCATGCTTGACTGCTTAAATATTTCCCCTCTTCATTACATTTTCTTTTTCTCTTTCCCCATCTCAAACTTCAGAATCTTTTTCCAGCTCTGCACATTCATTTACTCTGAAGGAAAGTTCAATTGTCTTGTCCAGAGTGCAGCAGACAAAGTAAGCCTTCATCTACGCCTTCCCCTCTGCTGTGCCAATTTTTTATACAATACAACATGTATTTTACAATCAAAATACATATATGGGAAAATATGGTGAAGAATGATGTTTATATTTGTGTATATTTGAAATGTCTGTATTTCTCAGGAATTATGAAATTGAAAATAAGTTATGGAGTTCTTATTGAGTGTCTGACAAAAATATACACTACATGATCTTGAAAGCTACTCAAGTCACAGAATTCTTATTTTTACATTACTTGGATATTAAAAAAAATAATAATTCTAAACTTTTTGAATCTCCTCGCTTTAGAAGAACAGTTGTCTCCCAGAGATATCATTTTTACTATACATTTCTCATACGGACATCTAATTCCTACTAAAAATATTCTGGAGTGTCTTTTATAATCATTAAATTATCACATGTAAAAAGTTTGTTATCTTCAACTTCTCTAACACTAAAAATGAATAACCACATCAGAAATCAAAGCATTTGATCTTCGATGGGATTAAGCTCCTTTTTCAAACCCCATAAATGCATTAAAAAGTCTTGAGTGAAATCCTGCTCTCACAGAAATCAATGTTCTGACTTCAACAGCAGATTTTGGGGCCAGGAAGGTTGTGTGCAGACATGAAAGAAGACTCATCTAGAAGATCTCAGCTAGTTTTATTTTTTTCACTGAGGACTAAAGGTGGGGTGCAGGGTTCTTCCTGGATCTTATTAAGAAAGGAACAGCAACATATACTGTCAAAAAGAGGTGTAAATAATAGTAACAATACAATAGATATAGGATGAGAAATATATATAGTAAGTAAATCTTACACTCCTTCAGATGTTGGAACCCCACTTGTCCAGACTGCTGTTGGGTAGCCATAGCAGGCTGCACATATCCCATCTGTGGGGAGGTTCACCTTCCTCCCAGTAGCATGGTTCCTTATATCTTCTGTAGCAAACAAAACTATATAACTTGCTTTTGACAGGCATCTCGTCGTTAATGACCACCACTAGCTACATGTACTTCGGCACTGTAGCCAGCAGCTGTACATACCCAGAGCATTCCAGCTTTTTCCTCTTTACTGCCATACTGCCGGGGTTACACAGTGGCCACTCTTGCTGACCTATGGGTATCTCGATCCTAAGCAGGACTTGCTCAAGAACCTTCTGCAAGGCTCCTAACATAGTTTGGCTGAGATCCACTCCCCTATTTTTATGCAGTCAGTATTCTGGTTCCCTGCCTTAAAACAGACTTTCTCATGGTTCATTTCCTTGTTGGATTTCTAATTATTCCTGCTATTAGGCAGGAATCAAGAAAAAATTGCTCTCAGAAAACCAAACAGATAAACAAAAAAGGGCGCCCCAAACCCCACCCCCCCAAAAAAAAACCCACCAAAAAATCCAAACCAAACCAAACCAAAACTGTTATATAGGCTTTTCAAACAAACAAAACTCCCAAAAATCCCACCACAAAGAAACCCACCCAAACAAACAAATAAAACAAACAAAAACAAACAACCAACAACAACAAAAAAATCCAATCCAATCCAAACCAAACCAAACCAAACCAAACCAAACCAAACCAAACCAAACCAAACCAAACCAAACCAAACCTGTTGTATAGGCTTTTCTGTTTAACTTGATGACATTCAAGAGATTGCACGATAAATAATGAAAGTGGATATTGCTAAACTATAGAAGTGGCAGCTTTAGCAGGGTTTTGAGCCTGAAGACTCAAAAATATTTGCCTAATCTTTACAGAAGCAGCTTCAGTGCACCACAATTTGTGGGGAGAAGTTTGCTTCCATGTTTCACAACTTGACCCTAGGTTCTTTTTTTCCTTTATATCGAGAGGAGAATGAAGCTTGGAGTTTCTCAACTGAGTCTGCTCCCTCAGCAAAACTATTTGATCTCTTACTGATTCTCAGTTTTATAATTGATCATTAGTTATAGTTTAGGTTTTGGGATAATTGTGGTAAATATGTTAATTTTACATACCGGGATTCTGTGGAATTTTTTAATTTCCTTCTGCCAACTACTGATCTTAACATACTCTGGTTAGCATTCTTCCATTTAAATTTTGGAAATTTAAGTATAGGAAAAAATATGCAGAAAGCTGTATCTAGGCCATTTAGACAAAGGCCAATGTAAATATGAGTAAAATGAAAAAGAACTACTATTTATTACATAGTTCTTTCTGGTTATTACTTACATATGCAATATATACATATATGGATATTGATAACTTTTTTTAAAGTACAGTGGTACAATATTCTAAACAAGGCTTGCCAACATGCTGTTTATGTGAGATGACTTCCATTGGAATAGTTATCAGTCATGTTGGTTTT
>JAWWLV010000001.1:62617261-62639777 GCA_035041135.1 Platyrinchus mystaceus | reverse complement strand
AACGCTGCTGCTTCTTTTGAGAACACACGCAGGATCACTCTCGAGGAGAAAAGACAACGCAGAAAGAATCGTGTCTTTTCCATCTCACCTGGGGAGTCTTTCCGCTGTGCCTTTTTCAGCTGGACTTGTCTATCTCGCATTGGCCTTTTTAGCCATCAGCACGCTTGTAGCAAGTGTGGGTAGAGCCCTTCTCAAATCTTTGTTCGCGAAGCCTAGCCATGAGTGAGTGAGTGAATGTCTTTCCTAGAAACTAGGTTTATGGGGAAATCACATTGTAAAGATTTGCTAAATGGAACTGTAAAGCTGTACACTGATAAAGGGTTGTTATGAAAATCACCTGTTGTGAGCAGAAATTGAGCAGATAGTCTGAATCAGGGATGACATGGAGATTAGAAAATTAAAAAAGGAGCTCCCTTCTACATCTAGAAAAGAAAACATACATAAATAAAGAGTAAAATGGTATCCAATGAATGTAAAGAAGTTGCACCAAAGAATAAATAATACAAGGGTATCACCCAGTTATTAATTGAATGACAAATACCAGTTCTTGCTTTTTTGCATACTTTTTAATTTTTCTGATATTTCTCGAAAAATATTTTGCAAGGATGACCTTATCATGTGTCTCATATTGTAGCTGTCAATAAAGGCATTTCTTTCCAATAAAAAAGGAAAATCAGCTGTCCAGTGCCACTCAAGATTGTCAATATGTCCAGGCAATCCTGTGGGACTTTATTGTGTCAGGATGCCAGAACTGCAGCCGACTCATCTCTTCATCCATGCCACATTGTTTGATTACACAAGATTCACTGGTGATAAAATAAAAGTCTTCAGGGCTCATCTAAATCTTAGAACATATCTGCTGCTTCATTTCCTATCTTTTGTTTATCTGCTCTTAGGTTTCAGTTATTAGATCATTTTTTCTTGAATGCCTGGGAACCTTTCTCTAACAAGGGAAATCTCAGATCCTATTCAGCATTCTTGACTTATGATCATGATCAGACAACTGAGAATAATATAATAATTTTTAAAATACAAAATGAAAAGAAGAATCTTAAGAGTATGATATTTGCATTTCTGATAGGCTATCTCTGGATTCAGGAGACTGTTCTAGAGGCACTTGTAGACATTGGAAAGGAAAATAAATTGTCCTGTCAAAATACAGGATACAAACCACAATATTGTTAAAATTATCTTAAGGATATTTTATTTCAGCATGTGTATTAGACAATAAGTTTGTGTTTATACGTCTTCTGAAGTTCTGCAAAGCCACTAAGATTTGAAATAGACTCTCAAACCCAACAGAAGCCAAACCTCACTTTATATTTTTTATAATGCTTTATATAAAAACTATGATGAATATAAAAAAATAGATTTTTCTGAGTGTCTGATATATAATACTTAAAATAAATGGAGGACAATAACTAAAATACATTCTTTATTATTATTTTAATATTATAAATATGTGAAGAAGCAACTTTTTTTCCTGAATTTGCTTCGATTCAGTATGAACAACCAAGTGAAGAATAATATGTTGCTGCAATTGCTGAAGTTTTGACAGGAAAAGCTGCCAGGGTGGTTTAAAATTTATACAGGCTGGAAGTACCAGTTTTGCTAACAATCCAGTGCATTCTCACATGTGGTCCGTATAGGTAGGCATGTGTTTATTTATTTATAACTTTTTTTTTTTTTTTGAGAGAGAGTGTGGCCTGCCTCCTCTACTGTAATACTGTGTGAAAATAACATGGGTTTTCCTCTCTGCTGTCTGCAGCTCCAGGGGAAAACTTGCTTACTTTCAGTTAAAAAAATGCAATAAATGTAGGAACTGAACCAAGTATAGAGAAAAAAAAGATCTGACTTTCTGTTATGGGCCTTCAGATTTTGTAACTGTTCAAGAATACATGTTTCTTGTATATGTTAAGGGAATTCCATACCAAAATTCTCTTCAAGTCACCTACTGCAGTAACTGAGACAGACTTCTGGAGGTTAGGAGTCTTTATTACCAACTCCTGCAGACTATGTATGCTTGCCATTAGAGACTCATCAGACAAATGTCTGCTCACACATCACAAGGGTATTCCTGACTGGATCTAGTTCATGTGAACAGTTGTGTGCTGATAAAACAAATACAATGTGGTAAGAAGTTATAAAACTAAATCCAGATGTGCCTTAGACTGAGGCGAAAGAAACAATTACCACAAGCCCAGAAAAAAAGTCAGAGTGGTGATAACTAGATGTAATCCTGCCCCCCCCTTCCAGAAGAAGCGTGCAATGGTCATTCTTAGGTGGGACCAAGAGAAACACTGAGCATAACTACAGGGAAAAGGAACTGGCAATTGCACGGGGAGAGGGGAAGAGAACAGACATGACAAAAACAACCAACTAAAAAAAATCTAGGAAAACCTCCCACACAGGTTTTATTAATTTTAATGAGACTTTTCTGAATTAATCAGGCAAAGTGGATTATTAGACTATTAAATCTTTAACTAGAAAAACAAATAATTCTAGGGTTCATGTACATGCTGTGTTCTGTTTTGCCATAAAATCTGTGAATGGAACAGTAGGAATGCCCAGAAGAAGTTAGAACTCCAAAGTTAGCATTTCATTTTATTCCTCACAAAGGAGATGAACTTTTATAGAATATTATTTGATAGAATGGTAATTTTTTTTTTTTTACTACTGAGTTGGAAGGCATTCAGATCTGTGCCTTATTTCTAGCCCAGTGTTTTCTTTCTGGGGGGAAAAAAAAACAAGCCCAGATTTATATGCCCTTAATGCATGTATAGTATTTTTCTTCCTGCTACTTACATGCTAAATTATTTAATAAGCATTCATATACTGAATATGCTTCAATTTTTTTTTACATTTAATAGTAAGGAAATGATGAATGCTAACCATTAAATGGATAGTATTCATCATTAACTTAAATATTATTCCAATAATATTGTTTTGAAAACTGGGATTATAATTTTTTTTTACAGCTTTACAAATATCACTATCTGTAACTAATATGTTAATGCTAATGAACTGATATGAAATAACCAGTGTTTTAATATACAACATTTAAAACCTAAATTAACGGTACTCTAACTGTAACTATATAGAAATTAACCTGTGGTGTTCTAATGAACTCAGGAAAAGCAATCATTTATTTTTCACATTCAAAATTATTCAATTAAAACCAAAACAACTTTTTAAAAAAATGTTAGTATTGTTTGGTTTTGCTGTTGTTTTTATTGCTATTATATTTTATCTTTGAGATACTGTCTATTTCAGGGTAAGTTGCTCAGAAACATCTCTGAAAATCCCAGAATAAACTGTGTTTGTCTGTGTACTGTGGCATCTGAACAGATTTCTGATAGCCTAGACATAAGAGATGCTGGGTTCTAATCTTGTATTCCTTGTATTTCCTTGTATTGTTCACGTATTTGTAATCAGACATTCATTAGACAAAATGCATTCTTAGTAATATCAAGTGTGGTAAGAACCACATCTTACCCTATTTGTCACAGTAATGACTTATTGGTGTAACAGAGAATCAGATCACAATGTGCTTTTCCTCTCTGTGATTGTAGATTAATTTCTGCACAGGAAGTAATTTTTCAGTAATTGAGAAAGAGAGCAAGTATACTGTTTGACATGACATATTGCCCTAGAACATTTGCATAACGAGTTTTAACTTCATATGTCTATATACTGAATCAGTCAGGACAAGAGGAAATGGCCTCAAGGTGCACCAGGGGAGGTTTAGATTCGTGTTAGGAAAAACTTCTTTACCTAAAAGGTCATCAAGCACTTGAACAGGCTGCCCAGGGGAGTAGCTGAGCTACCATTCCTGGAGGTATTTAAAAGCTGTGTAGATGTGGCATGTAGGGAAATGCTTTAGTGGTGGACTTGGCAGTTCTAGGTTAACAGTTGGACTTGATGATCTTAAAGGTCTTTTCCAACCTAAAGAATCCTATGACTATTTGTAAAACACGTAAAGAACAGCTTTGCACATGCCACCTGCAAGTACATCGGGTGAAGAGCTTAAATTCAGCAGGCCAGCTGTTTTGTCAGAGCATACTGTCGGCCATTTCCTAAAAGCTCTGCAGATATCACCCCGAGCAGAACATGTGAACATCAAATCAGTCTTCTTAGTCACTTGTAAATGTCTACAGTGAGGTATCTACTTTATTTAACCATTTTACCATGCTTTGTAAATCTCAGGGACTCTCAGCACAGATACATGAATCACTGTATAAGAAAACAGGATGGAGAAAGAGAAAATGAGGAAAACAACATGAAGGAAAACACTTGCACATGTAGTGTAATAAGTAATATGATACACAAACAATCCACATATTACTTAATTCTGACACGCAAAATAGCTCTGCAGCTGAGGCTGTCACAGAATATAATAGTAGTAGGACAGATTTAAAGCAACTCAGATACCATCTTTACAGGGACTGTAGTGTAGTATGTCAAGAAGTATATTGTTGTCTTTGTTGTAATTGGTGGTGAGAAGATATTTTTAGTGTCTCTATTCACCTAATCACTTTTTGAAATCTGTCTCTATACACTCGTATTCTGTGAAAGATAATGATAGCATAGTGCTGTTAGGATGAATAAGTGTTTACAGGAACGGTATTGATGCTATCAACAAAACCATTGGTAAGAAAAGATGTCATTTACAGCATTCCAGAAAATTGATAATGTTCCATAGATACCTGTTTTGGGGAAATTTTTTTCCCCCAAGATCATTGGTTTTCAACTGGAGTCAGAGTCAGGAACTATTACATAAACCCCTTCATACTTTGCAAATAATATAATTACTTGAAAATGTTATTTAATAATTCTGTGGTAACTGTGGTAATTGATTATGATCCCATGAAAATTTTGAACATTTTATGTATGTTTATTAAAAATTCTGTGTGTTAGTCCCTACCTAGTTCCTATATGGAGAATACTTAACAGAATAAATAAGCTGTTTTGGTTAAATATTAACAGTTTATGACTTTTGAGAAGCTTTACTATTTGGTAGATTTAGCAAATCATCAAAATAAAACAGATTGACTCCTGTTATTCACATATTGAATTGTATATTAGTGTTGAAATATTTGTTCCATGTGTAGGAATGTAGGAATATTACCATCATAGTTAAGAACAAGGAAAAGAACTAAGAAACTAGTTGCTTGGTTCTTGTGCACTTAATTGCCTTTACAAATGAGTACTAAACGTTTTTTTAATGTAGTGGTTTGGATACCTCTATCTCTGAGAAAACACCTTCCCCTTCCTGTATGCAAAAACAACGTAAGTTTGTTTTTTTGGGGGTTTTGGCGTTTTGTTTGTTTTGTTCTAACAAAACATATAGACATTATACCGAGGAAAAGTGTTAGCCTTACAACACTAAAAAGGAGTAACAAGCAAATCCAAGATATGAATATCTAGAAGTGAGATGACAAGACATATCAGTCTATGGATGTTTGACAAGACAGAGGAATCCTTGATCTCTTTTGGATGTGTGGGCTTAATTAAAGGAACTGGTTTCTATATGCAATGCATAAAAAGAGTTATGTACTTCAAGATGAAGCAGGTTCTTGTTATTGTACTCTTTATTCTCATAGTATTATCCTGAGGAAAGCACTGTGCTAATAAAGGTAGCAGATGCCAGACTAGATTGGATCACATCTGAGCAACATGGGACAGGATCTGAGTGAAAGTGCCCATGTGTCCTCTAAAATGCTATCTAAAGCATCTGCAATTCATAAAACACATCCATCTATCCCATATCATAGTTCTTATTAATATGAGGAAACACACCAGGGATGATTGCTGAGGATTAGGAATGTACTGGACGAGAAAAACAGCATTTCTTACAGGAACAAAAAGAGAAGGAGAGGTTTGGAGTAAAATTTAGGATAGATGGTTATTCATACTTATTCGTGAGACTTTTAGTCTAATATGCCAGGTATATATGTAGTAAGACTTAGGAGACTGTAAACCATGATTTCTTTAAACCAGGCAATTCCCTAACAAATAGACTGTAGAATAAGATACTTTCTGTTTCTTTTGGGGACTTATAAACTTGATGCAATGCCATAGTCTCAGTAAAATAGATGGAAGTACTGTTAGATCCTGTGAACTGCCTCCAGTTTGGTGGGTTAAACTTCCAACAACAGGCAGAAGAACTGAATTCTGAATTTGTTTGCTTAGTGAGCTCTGATCATCGCATATGCCGTACATACATAGATTTGGGTTTTTTTTTACTGATAACATTTTCTGTATTTCACAGAGATCTTGATAAGGCCTCTCACAGGACTCAAGTAAAAATACAGTTGTTTAATAGATTGAATATAGCTTAGCATTAAGATCCTTAGGACTGTTAAAACTGCTCAAAGGTCAAATTATAATAAGCAGACAGCTGTTGAAGAGGAAAACAGAAAACTGAAGTTTGAAATACACAAATAAATGTCATTTAAGTCCCACTTCAAGTACATCTGTTGTCATCGGATCTTGCCCCAGGGCATATAATTACCTATTCCCTGATGTCAAAGCTTTCATTCAGATTTCGGCAATTCTACTTTCTATTTGCTTTAATTGCTTTAAACATGGCAAAAACCACTTCAGGGATGAAGACAAAATAATGCATATGAAATCAATTGGCATAACACATGGAAATGATGACACATTCCTTAGAGGGGCTGAAGGTTAAGAGCTAAATTAAACTTTTCTTTTTTTCTCTTGTTGTGGTAGCAGCAGGAAGGGAATGCAATGCCGACAACTGGATCAGAATCAATAACAGTATCTTTTACTGAGCTAGCCAGAATCTCCCCCACATTTTTATTTTTATTCAAAAAGAGGAGCAGACATTTATTTTGTAAGCTGAGGGAGATTCAAAATATTCTTACACTCTAATATAACATCATAATTATGTCTCACAATTAATTCCTCATCTATGATAGATAAAACCTTATTGAAAAAAATCATACAAGGAAAGATACATTTATTTATGACAGTAATACAGAAGATGACTTTTGCCCATGCCTTCTCTGGATTCCAGTTTGTGTTTCTGGACTGGTTTTAACTGGGATAGAGTTTATTTTTCTTCAAAGAAACTTGTTTTGTACTGTCTTTTGGATTTGTGAGAAAAACAGTATTGATAACACAGAAGAGCTTTTGTTACTGCTGAGCAGTGCTTACACAGCCTCTCCTGCTCCTCGCCCCACCCCACCAGTGAGGAGGCTGGGGGTGCTCAAAAGGCTGGGTGGGGACACAGCCAAGACAGCTGACCCCAGCTAATGAAAGGGATATCCAATATGATATATGGCATCATCTCTGCATATAAAGCTGGGAGAAGAAAGACAGGGGGAATGCTTGGAGTGATGCCGTTTCTCTTCCCAAGTCACTGATATGCACGGCTCTCCTGGAGATGGCTGAATACTTGCCTGGCCATGGAAAGTGGTGAATGAATTCCTGGCTTTGTTTGCTTCTGTGCATGGTTTTCCTTTCCCTATTTAAACTGATTTTTATCACTTTTACCCTCTCAATTCTGTCCCCCATTCCACTGTAGAGGACTGAGGGAGTGAGAAGCTGTGTGGAGCTGAGCTATCTACTGAGGCTAAACCCTGACAGGCTGCTGTGATACCTGCAGTACAGCAGTGTCTGTCCAAAAAAAAGGGTGAACCTATAACCTGTTCCATGTAGGTACCAACATGAGAACACTGTCTTTGGAGAGTACAGAACACCTGCATATTCCATAGTCCCTAAATTTTGCAGCTGAAACTACAGGTTTTGCCAAAAATAGTCGGAAAATACTATTTATTAATTGATCTAAAAATAAATAAAACAACAAAAAAAGGAAGTGTCATATGTATGGGAAAATTGGCCAAAGCTCTTAAATGAAACTGATTTTAAAAATTGTAAATACAAGAAGAATAAATTAAAGCAATTATATAAGCTTTTAGTGTAACTGAAGCAGAATCTTGAAAACTATAAATGAAAAGTGCACTGTGCACTTGCAGTGATGACCATCGATGACATATTGGGCCACTTTTGCAAAGGTGACATACAGTCCGTATATCAGGGGAAGAATCCCTGGTACTTATGAGGCTGGAAAACTGCAACATGGTGGGAAAACAGTGTCCCACTTTTGATGCCACAGTATAAGACAGATGTTGACAAACTGGAGTGCAATGAAAGGCCTAAGGGAACTGAGTCTGATTAAACTGAAGAAGAAAAGGATAAAGCAGGGGATTGACCTATAGTTCCATTTACATAAATCAGGGCTATGAAACTAATTTCTCTTGCGAAATACAAAACAGACGGATAATAAGGAAAACAACTCAATAAGGGAAATTGTGGCTGACTTTGAAGAGAAAATTTTTCACAGTGAAAGAGGCTGAGCATTGGAGGAGGTTGCCCAGAAGGGCTGTGAGATCTACACCCCCTGAGATTTTCGTAATTCACCTAGACAAGACACAGGCAATGTGATCTAACTTTGAAATTAACCCTACTTTTAATAAGAGGTTGGATTAGATAATTTTCAGATATACCTTCCAATTTTAACCAGCTAATAATTCCCTCATTATAAAAAAAAAAAATTATTTCATCACATGGTGATGATCTTCCATTTATATGCAGTGTAGATATCTTATTTTCCTAGATGCTGCCTGTAGGAAAATCAGGTTTTCAGTCGCTATGACTTTGCCAGTGTTAAGCCATTCAGAATAAAATTTACATTCTGGATATTTGCCTAATGATACAGCCATTTTTTTTTATTAGAATGGAATCTGAGGAAAAGATCTTGTTCTGCATATTTGAAGTACGGTCATATTTACTGCTTTTTAAGAATTAGTTCAAGCTTCAAGACAAAGACCGAAATACATCCTAAATTTGAACTCCAAATATTTATCATTCATTTCAGTAGATTTTTTTTTAAAGTTTACTTGATAGCTGAAAGATAGATTAATAAAAACAAAAATTCTCTTAGTTAACATGAATTTCCAAGTATGAATTGGAGTGCAACTGTAAATTGGAGGAGATGTGTAGGCCCGTGTGGTAGGCAAGATCAGGAAAAAAAAAAGACCAGAGAAGTATATCAACATGGAGGGGGGAATGGCAAAGCTTAGTAGGGAGAGGAGTTGATTGTGGAAGAGGATGGTGAAGTACATCAGTGAAGGAGACATGCAAGTACCAAATTAGGTAATTGCAGGAGATAGTAAATATGGAATAGAACACACGAAGCAGAAGGACCAGGCATGGGATTGTAGGAATGGCAACAGAAAAGAAAACAAGGAATGAACAATAAGAATAGAAAGATAGTGTCAGAAGAAAATCAGATGACAATAAGGAGTGTAAATAAGGGGTGTAGCAGTCTATCATATCGGACAAACTTCTCTTCAGACTTTCAGTATGAAAATATTATTCCTGAATTCAGTGTTCCTTTTTAATTCAAAAAAAAATCTGCGATATTGACTTACAACCCTCAATGTCTCCATCCTTCTATAAAGTAAGGCTAATGGAGACGTTAGTGCACCTTAGTGCTATCTTTTACTCAATTAGTTCATATGACAAGTGAACTGAAATGCCTGTAAAGATCTTGAGCCTGTCAATGACTTCAGGGGGCAACCAATATTTTTCTTTTGCTTTTGTTTTTTTCCTCTTTTATGCATAAAATGATACATTGGTGAATATTAGGGTTACAAAGCAATCAAAAAATAAGGAAAAAGAGAAATAAATGTTGCCTGTCCTATAGCAAAAAAATAGCTTCTAATGGTATTATTGTGCCATATTACATGATGTTTATCTGCCTGGGGGCTGAATTATATTTGCAGGTATAATCTTCATTCTCACATTTTGTAGACATCTTAATGATTCATTTTTCAACTTTCATATTCTTTTAATTACATACGTATATGGACATATCCTTAGCATCCACATATAAAAACCATAATTAATTCAGCTTTAGGCTATTTCAAATTTCCAATTACAAATATTCATCAGTACACTGAGTTGTTAAGATTTAGAATATTTTTGTAATCAGGAAAAGTAGTACTAGCACATCCTGAGTGTAGAGAAATAATTATACAGTCAAGCTTATCAGACCTTCTCACAAAGGCAATTAAAAATTCATATTCTCAGAAATTCTCTATTTCTAAACATGTTATGTATCTTCAATGTATGGTTTGGCTTTGTTTTAATTTATAAATAGTATATTAATTTATTACATATATTATTTATTAATATAATGTCATAGATTGAGAATGGCACATATAAATGTTGCCTGTGGGGAAAAAAATCTTAAAATATTATCAGTATTTTTCATTACTTTAATAGTATACACTGTTTGCATGGCAGCTAATGAACAAAGAAACAGTGCAACTAAGCACATTTATCTTTTGAGGTTATACTTTCTTATTTTTTGATTGCGAAGTCCATATTAATTTAGGCCTCTTTACCTTGTTTGGAGGTTCTGTTATAGTTTAGTAGGAAAATACTTGAAATACATTTTGTTCTCCATATAGATCATAACGCTGAGCAGGTCTATATCACTTCCACTTCACAATATTAAAACTGAATCAGCTATTTTTCTGCATAAAATATTGTTGTGTAAAACATGACTTCATGTGATTCATCTGATTTCCTGTGCAAATTAAGAACTTTTCTTTTATACTAACTGTGAAGATTTGAGAGGAAAGATTGCCTCAGAGAGAAATAAATGTCTTCTCTAACATCAAGAAGAATGTTGCAAATATAAAACATGTATAGCAGCATGATCTTGGCAGCTGCTGGAACATATGTAATTATAAATTATATATGACCTTCCTTGAAGACTTATTTTGGTCTTCATCAATAATGAGTAATTATCCAAAAGAGTTCTTGCATCAAATAAACACATTTTATAATAAAATAAAAAATGTCAGTCTAAATATGTTTTTAATACAGTTTGCTATTTTACAGTTAGATGCAAATAAAGGAAAAGATTATTTCCCTGGGATTTCCTCCCCCCTCTAATGCATCAGAGCTTATGCTACTCTGTTGCTGTTTAACAAGAAATGTCTAATTGTCTGAATGTATTTATGCTGTTTACACTTTCATTCTTCATGAAACCATACAGAATACAATCCACATTTCTCAAACTCAATACACCTTTTTCTTTCACTAGTTGACTTGTTCCTCAAACAGGAAGAAAGTGAGTATCACAAGGGAAAACTTTCCCTGTTCTTATGGTTCATCTTCCAAAGCTTTAGGACAGAGAAACATGTAGGTTTTTCATTCAGGGAAGTCTATTATATATTAAATTTATCAGGCAGCTATAAAACTCTGATAGTAGTAATGCACGTTTTAATTTCTTTTTTTATTTTATTTAACCTACGCTGAGCTAATTTATTGCTAATCATAATTTAATGATTTATTCATATGAGTTCACAACATGTGCAACATTAAGCTTATACCTATTTTAATGGACATAGCTTTGCTATTAAAATGATGTTTGGGAGATCCTGGTTCAGGTTCTGTTTAGGAGGAATGCATACAATTTTATTAAATGATGTAATGACCAAAGGAACAAGAATAAAGGAAGAGGAAAGAATGACAGGAGAAGACTAATTTTCATTTAGTTTTGGGAAACTGAGATAGAACCAGTGTGATGGTGATGTTCGTAACTCCATAGCTTACTATTATTTCCAGTTACCATTACAAATTCTTGGTAGATATTTGCCTAATTTTCAAATTACTTGGGAAACCACTGCGTGTGTAAGCAAGACAGAATTTCTCTTGCACAACTGGTCTTCATAGAGTTCTCCATTACTGGAGAGAGAAAGAACCTCATTCAAGGACTCTTCAAGAGTTTAATTTTAGATACTCTGAATTCCTTTCTTGAACAACCGACTTCTTTCCACTAACCGTAGAGGAATTTTTATTTACCAAGCCTCTCTATTTAACTTTTGTGAATACTCTCATCTGCTCAAGATACATGAAAGAACCTAAGGCTAGATCTGAAAAGCATTACAACATCTCAGTATTCACTACTGCAGTGCTCAAAATTTCAGTCATCTTTCTACTAAGATCCACAATATCAAGGATGACACATGTATTGGTCATAAAATTATTGATAAAGATTTTCTGATTGTTAATATGAGCCCTCTAAATTTACTTTATTAATGTACTTTTCCTGTTGAAAATAATCCAGCTCCAGTCCAATGATAGACCCTTCAAAGTTATGTGACTCTTGAACAGATATTTGAGAAACTAAATTTGGTTTACTGGCATATGTGGCATCAGTTTATGTCTGATATAATCACATAAATCCCATCACAAACCTCGATCTTAATTACTCATGCTATGACTAGTGCACAATAAAGAGTTACTATATGTATCCATTACTTTACTGTAACATTGCATTGTTTTGGTAAAAAAGCGTGTATCTTCCCTATTCACAAAGAATCCATGCTATCCTTCTTTATGAGGGATTATTCCAAAGTCAAAGACCTTTTCTGAATGTAGAACAGTCAGTAATATAGAAACTGATCTTCAGTCTCCTAATTTGGTATACAAAAACGCAGCAAGTATTTAATTATGTAGGTTTATATTTCTAATTAATTAGTCCAATAATACATGTTGCTCAGAGCAGGAGGAATGCAATTCTTTCTCCTTGAATTAAGCCTTGTGGTCTACAGAAAATTATATATACATTTGTAATTACTCTGTAGTGTTTGGACTGCATTGGATAAAATCAGAGTTTACACTGAATTTACCAAAGCTGTTCACAGGGAAACAGTTTCCAAAGATCAATTTCCAGGAAGGTACATCTGAAGGTACTTGATTTTAGTGACAATCTGGGGAAAAACAAGGAACTGCAGAGATGAAGAACTGTAAATTGATGTGAACTATATTTATTTGGTGAGGTAGGACAGTTTTTATTTAGAAAATTTATGAACAGTGGGTTTTCACATCATGTCTCTCCACATTAAACAAATAATATTTTTTGTGTATGTAAGTAAGTTATAAAATGTCGGGAAAACAGCTTTTTTGTTGTTGTTCCCTCTCAATAACCAGAATTTCTCCAATGTAATAGAGTATGGATCACATAGATGATTTTTGGTCCAGGTCAGTTCTAGATTTGGGAATAGTGGCTCCTGGACCAGATTAGTTTCAAATTTAGGAATCTTCTCCCAAAGTCATCCATCTTTTGAGAGTCATCTTTTGTTCTATTTCTTGTACATATTCTCCTGCTCTTTATTTATAGTTTCACTTTACTGCTCATATGTCCTGACAGTTTTAGCCTGAAGATAGATTTTGGATGAAATTTCTTTGTGGTTATCTTTGACAGTTATGGATTGCTCCTTCACTTTCAGAAACATATCATAGGCAACCATGAAGTATTGGTTGAATGTAGCTATCTTTCTGTCTCAATAATTGGTCTATATTGTATTTTCTTGTTTATGTTGCTTCTCTGTTGGTTTTTTTTCTCCTGGTTCCCTTGAAGATCTCTTGTTGCGATCAAGCTATCAGGCTTTACTTATCAAGCGAATAAAGCTCATCTGGCTGCTCTAGAGTGGATCTGTGTTCCTTGCACTAGCTCTAGATACCTTTGCTTCAAGTGTTATTATCTTAAGATGTCTCTATGGAGACAGTTGACTCTTAATAAGTCATCAAGGTCATAGGTAGTCTGTGTCATCTATTGTTTTGCTGGTTTTGACTAGAATAAAGTTAACTTTTTTCTTTAGTAGCTGGTATGGGGCTATATTTTGGATTTGTAAGCAAAAGAGTGTTGATGATTTAGAGATGTTTTTGTTACTGCTGAGCAGTGTTGACACAGAGTCAAGTCCTTTTCTGCCTCTCACCCCATCCCACCCTGGAGGAGGCGGGGGTGCACAAGAAGGTAGGAGGGGACACAGCTGGGATAACTGACTCCAACTGACCAAAGGGATATCCTATACCATATGCAGTCATAGTCAGCATATAAATCTGGCGAAAGAAGAAAGACGGGGGGATATTTAGAGGTATGGCATTTGTCTTCCTAAGTAACTGATGAAGCCCTGCTTTCCTGGAGATGGCGGAACTCCTGCCTGCCCATGGGAAGTGATGAATGAATTCTTTGTTTTGCTTTGCTTCGGCCCATGGCTTTTGCTTTTCCTGTTTTGCTGTGTTTATCTCAATCCAAGAGGTTTTTCACTTTTACCCTTCTACTACTCTCTGATCCATGCCGCTGGTGGGGGGAAAGAGTGAGTGGTGCTGGATGGCTTAGTTTCCAGATGGGGTTAAACCATGACATTTAGTAACACTGGAGTATTTAACTGACAAGAAATACGGAATCAGGGAATGGCTGATGTCGAAAGGGACCTCCAGAGATCATCTGGTCTATCAGCTTTGTCAAGCAGAACCACCTAGAACTGATTGCCCAGAACCACACCCATATGTCTTTTAAATATCTTCATGGAATGAGACTCCACAACCTTCCTGGGCAACCTGTGCCAGTGCTCAGTCATTCTCGCAGTGAAAATGCGTTTCCTGATGTTCAGATGGAGCTTGTATTTATTTGTGCTCATTGCCTGTGGTCTTCTCACTGGACATCAGTGAAAAGAGTCTGATTCTATCCTCTTTGCACTCTCCCTGCAGGTGTTTATATATATGAACAACCTCTCACACCAACTCTTCTGTTCTCCGGGCTAAACAGTCCCAGATCTCTCAGTTTTTCCTTATGGGAAGGCACAACTCTTAATCATCTTTGTGACACTTCATTGGACTCTCTCCAGTATGTTGATGTCTCTCTTGTTCTGAGGAGCCTGGAACCGGACACAGTACTCCAGAGATGGCCTCACTAGGGCTGATGAAGGAGAAAAGTAGAAGGAAATTAAAAAACACCATTCTCCTTTCAGAGGTAACTGAGAAGCCTAAAGTTACTGTAAAATGAATTTTAGCTTGTTAACTTAAATACCTTGCTATCTCTGTTGCTACTGCTGTTGAAACAAGGATTTAAGGAGTTAACATAGAGGGTGCTGGAATCTTTTTCCAGGAGGAAGGTTTCAGTACCTTGTTCTGAGGAATGTGATGTTTATGCTAAAATGTAGCAGAAACAGGGACCAGGCTTCTAAGGATTAAGTAAGGAGAGATGGTACCTTGCTCCAAGAGCTCTGTCTGCCTAACAGAGAGAATTTGTTCTGTTGTGTTCTAGTAAAGATGGTAGGAAGGTCAATATAGTAGTCATAAATTAGCATCATCCAGTAGATAAAAAAGCAATGAGTTAGGAGGGGTTTTACAAGCCCCTGTGAACAAAGAAAGATGAAAAGTTCACACGAGGAAGAAGAGCAAAAGACCCTTAGGATGAGGCCAAAGAAAACAGGAACGAGCACCAAAAGACTCCCCAAAAGACGATTCTAGAACACTCCGCCTCAAGCTCTGCGTAAACCCCGCCTATTATGAATATGATGATTAGATGTCAAAACCTAATGAATATGTATGTCGAAATATTGTAACCTCTCATGAAAACTGTATAAATTACCTGACTTTTCACTGAGAGCTTTGGAGCTAGTTTGTCCAAGGCGAGTTAGCTAGCATCCCCAGTGTCGCTCAAAATAGTTACCTTGCTGCTTAAGACAAAATTTTTCTCTTGAGCAGTTAGTTCTGTGCTGTTTTGGCATCACTGTTATATACTGAACTAAATATGGAACTTGGATAGCTAATATTTATTTGAAACATAATTCACATACTGAACTAAATAAATCAACCTGAAAATTTTCACTTTTGCTTTAAAAATAAAAAAGACACGTTACAGCTAATATTTTTACATCTTAAATTCTTCAGATGCCTAGAAAATAACTTAATGGAATGATCAAAATTGCTTCTGCTTTGCCAGAAAATTAAAAAAAAAAAAAAACAAAACAGTTTAGAAAATGCAAAATACTCAAATGAAAAAGCTTATTGCTAAAATACTGAGACAAGCTCAGTAGATGGCCTCAGATGTGTCTATCACAAAACAGCAGCAATTACTTTAGCAGAATGAAGAAAATACAGTAATGGAGTGTAATCTACTCTCTTGCCAATAATTAGATCACACATTCAGAGAGCAGAAAAAGATAGATTAGGTCTCTTCTAAGTATACAGAGATTCAAAGTCATGTTTTTGCCCTAGAAACTATCTGAAATATGAGTGAGAATCTCTCTTACTGTCCACTGAAATGTTGTGATTTTGTTGGAGGAAGTTCAAAATTAACCATTTTATAGATGAAGGTAATTTGGAGATTAGGGCTCTTGCTGTGAGTTGAGAATCAAGGGGATTGTGCCATCCTTTTCAGATGGCAGCTAACTAGATAAAAAGGACTATTATCCTTAATTTTTATGGGTTTATTCTAATTATATCACTTAGGTTTAATCCAGAAGTAAAAAAAAATATATATAATTAGGGTGATACATCCAATCCTAGAATAAAACAGATGCAAGGAATCAAACTCTGTATAAAGAGTCATGTAACAGAGTGTTCTGAAGACTATTCTTTACCAGATATTTCACTTTTAAATGGACAAAAATCAGATGACGTATTCTAAATGCAGTTAGGCTTTTTTATGGTAAATACAGAGAAATAAGCTGTGGCACAATTTGTCTTGTCCAGAAATAAATGATTAAACTATGTGAAATGAACAATGTCATAAGAGTATCTACTTTCATAGCCTGAGAGAACTGAGAAGGGAGTCAAGGTTAATTAACCCACGTGTAGTTTCTACAGACATCTCCATTTTTTCTGCGATTTGTTCTGCCCTGCAAGACTTGTGAATTAGTAGGAGCTTGGGTTTTAATCTAACATAGTTTAGAATGGTAATGATAATATTTATGTGAATGCAACTGAATGTTATATAGTTTTGAAAGGTTTACCACAACTGTTGAGTAGCATAATGTAAATTGAATCTCCTTAATTTCTGTCTGTGAAGTCGATTATTTTTTGAAATTACATGAATACCTGATATTTTTGCTGATCATCTCCTCTAAAGGCATTATCCAGGTTGATATTTTGAATTATCTCCTCTATAGCATGACGGGTTTAAAGGCTTATTTATACCTCTCAATAATGACAGGATGAAGCATGATGAGTTCATTAATTGCAGGTTTTTTCAAACTGCTCCTGACAAGAAATATATTAAACCCTGTGTTATAATGCTTCCATTTTCTAATCTCATAGATACCAGTTTGTACACCCAGGCCGTCTAATTTACTTTTACTGGTACTTTTCACTGATAACTTTTGCTACTCCAGTCTACAACTTTTTATCTGCTTCTTTTTGAAAATAATGATAAACACATAAAAAAAGTTTTAAACATTAGAATGAACAACACTAGAAAAGATGAAAAGTCTCACAGAGACATTGCAGAGATGAAGACTTGAACACCTGTGTATGAAAGACCAGAACAAGCCTCAAAAAGCAATTAGTGCAATAGTATCTAGAATTTTATGACTTCTGTCAAAAGGAAAAAAGTAACCTCCTCCCCGAGATATTCAACTCCAGATTCTGTGACCTGGTAGCAAAGGAAGGGGAAGAAGCTCTGTCTGAGAAGGTATGAGCCAGATGAGAGCTTGTAATTGAAATTAGCTGGAGAAAACCCCACCTGACCACCTGAATTTTGGATCTAGAGATTCGCTACTTTTCTCAGGTGCTCAGAATGGGGATGTTGCAGAGAACCTGCTAAGGTTCCTCTGGCCTTCATATTATCAGTCACTGCAGCTTACCCATGTAGGTGGTGGAGACTTCCGATGTAACCAAAGCAACTGTTTAGATCTGGAAATAAAAGTGAATGAGGGCATGGTGTCCAGGTGGCTTCTTCCCCATCCCCATTTTGTTGGCAAAAGAGAAAGACCTGGGGAGGAGCAGGTAGACCTTACAGGTCAATGCTTGGTGGCACAGCTTGCGTGGTCAGTAGAGATTGTTTGTGATCCTGAAACTCACTTTGAAGAAGCAGGAATGATGGGAGAGACAGGATCTACTTGATCCATACTTCTCCAACAGCAGTTCTCACAGGCCTCTGTGCTTATTGGCGGGGATGAAAGTGGAGAAAACTAACAGCAGTGGATGAGGATCAAGACAAGGATCATTACAGAGAACCTGACACAAATGCCCACCAGATCCTTTGGGCTGTATTTAAGAATTCTGAGAGAACTTGCTGAAATCATGGCAGGTCTGCTCTTGAATATCTTAAAAAATGTCATGGAGATCAGGGTAAAGGTAAATGATGCACCTACCCTCAACAAAGGTCAAAAACATGATTTGGGGAGCCACAGGTCAGACAGGTTTGCTTTGTCCTTGGGAAAATTGTGAAATTAGCCCTCTTGGAGCACATTTTCTGCAGCTGGGAAGGAGTAATTCTTTGAAAAGCCACTGGTTGGGATTGACAGTCTGGGATGAAGCGCTTTGTAAATGTCCCAGGGGCCTTGATAGACAGCAAGCTGAACACAAGCCAGCAGTGTGCCCTTACAGCAGCACAGGGCAAGAGCATCCTGAGCTGTATGAACAGGAGCATGGTCAGTAGTCAGAACCCTCTACTCATTATACAGCATCAGGATACTGGATTCAGTTCACAGACCCTTAATATAAGATACAAAAGATACAAAAATTTTTGTTGATTAACACCCTTAGTTGCTTCCTACACTGCAGTTAGACATGTGACATCTTAACAGAGAAACAGCACAGGTATATAACTGAAGCCCCAAAGTGTGAATCTCAACCAGATGAAGGGGCAAAGAAAACCATGTTGTTAAATAATTACTTTCTATGTCTCTAAGCACAAAGTACAGCACTTAAAAAACAGTAGTGATAAATCACAACCTTTAAATCAAATATGATTACTCTTATTTGTTTCTGAAAGAAAAAAACCTGAATCTTTTTAGAACTACTGATACAGTTCTTTGACATGGGCCCACGTCAAAGAGTTAGTTTCTATGTCAGATTCTCTGTAAAAATACATAACACTATGATTTTGTTGTTCAGAGTTGACTGTATGAAATGTACCACAGACACCTGATTTTTACATGTTCTTTAAAGAGCTGTGTCACAGGCATTCACATGAAGCTGATAAATACAAGGAAATTTTATATGGCCTTACATATGCAGCAGTTGCAATACATGATCGTAGGAATTTAAAATTACCCCATTTGCTTTATTGTATGCTTCAACATATTTGTTTCAATTAAAATTAATGTGAAAGTACCCTCAATTTCCGTTGGTATCTATGGAGTTAAGGGTACGTATCTTTATTTTACAGAAAGTCATCTTATCACAGGAATTCTCTGATTTTTGTGCTTCTCTTTTTTTTTCCCTCTTATGTCCAAGTGCCAATCACTGTATTACTTCACTTTGAATTCCTTTCAGTTTGCTATGACCCTTACAAATGTGAACAACTGATATAAACTGGACATTAGTTGTTGCATATTGTTCTTTGGAACATGTTGCATTTGCAAAGATCTTGCCAACAAATCTTCCAGAAAGAGTAATTAATTTTGATTATTTTAATTAAAAATTCAGTGTCAACAGTAGAAATGTAAGCATATATTAATCTTGATGATTAAATTTTCAATATCATTTCACATATGCACAGCAAATTATACAGATAAATGTAATATATTTCTTCCAAAAATAAGATTAGAATAATTAAAAATATCAGATAACATTCAGAAAGGTGATATAGCCATATTTTATATTGTTCTCAATCTTAATTGCAGTAAACTTGTACCCTAGTTTCTTGGATGGAGTACTTAGTATTATCCTTTTATATCTGCTGTCATTCATACAGCAGAAATAGAAGTAACTTCTTTATCCTAATCAATTTGCATGAACAATCCATTTTGCATGAACAATCAGATTTACTGATTCAGGAGATAGCTCATTAGTGTTCCTTTAGAGCAAAGATACTCACTAGGGATGCCACAGACCCATATATCTGTTCTTGTATCTGTACAGGAAATAAATACTATTGAAGGAATATATATATATATCATAAAAACTGTGCATCAGTGAATACACAAAGGAATGATAAATCTATCACCTTGGCCCACAGCAGTTCTTTTTTTCAGTATTCCATTTATTATAGAAATATCAGAGTACATTACTGACCTGTAATTACCAACACCTTCTCCCCAAATTTAACATTTTTTTAATGATTTGAATTTAGTTAGCATTAATATCTTCTAATGGAAATTTCTTTTGAAATTCATTAGGAAAGTTCTCCTGTTCTTCTTTGGCATACAGAAGTTTATGTTTCCACTGATCTCTGTTGTTTTTGACATATATATGTACACATTAGATGTTTACAGCTATAATTTCTGCTTCTGTGTAGGCCCTATTGAAATTAGCTGCAAAAACTCCTACTGTTTTTTTCAGTAAAAGAGAAGAAATATATTCCTTAGTGTCACAAGGAGCAACAACATGATGGATCAAATATGACCAAAGTCTACTTTGCTAAAATTCAGAAAAGCGTACCAAAGTCCATTTTAACTGTCTAGGAGTTTGCTGGAGCAGGGAAGAGGTAATGTCAATGCATGCAGTTATGAGACATGCTTACTTTCTCAACACTTAGTATTTTAAGACAAAAACATTAGTGACATTCAGTGAGTTTCCACATGCAAATAGTTACAAATAGAATTTTCACTTAAAAAATATAATTTATCAATGTCTTTACTAAATGAGCTAGTCAGCTTTAAATTGCATTATATGACACTCCAGAAAGGAAGAATACAGATGAAACATAATAGATTTCTGTCTTAATCATCTCTATCAATCCACCACCAGCATGGATATGTTATTCTCCAAAAATCTATGCAGTAGAACTACTGAGATACATAGGATTTCTACTCTGAAATATTCTTGAGCACAAGGTTTGCTTCACATAAGTGTTGATGTATACATGTATTTCTCCTTACTTTTAATTATTAGAAGAGAAAGGATAATTCTATTTTGAAATTATCTTTTTATATTATTAGTTGTCTTTTACATATATCAATAAACATAGGCAAAAGTGGTTGTGAAGTGACTGAGTCACTCAAGAGTTGTTTCTATTTCATTGCTATGGCTTCCATTTGAAGGATAGTAGAGAAAATTAGGCACTGAAAGGATCATGAATAAAGAATTCCTTTTTTTTTCCTTCTTTCTAAAATATTCATTTTCCCTGTCATTAATTAACCCTTTAATTTCGGACAATACTTAATCTATAATAGTACCAGATATGATCCATCACTAACATTTACAATAAGAAATAACAAAAAAGGGAGGGAAGACAAACAGAAAAGGCCTCTACTATACTTCAGACAGGAAAATATAGGAAGTATTGCACAGCTGTGTACAGAGTTACATGCTTATTTCAAATGACTCACTTTTCAGTGCTTGCAACACAATGGGACTCCTGTATCTGAGCTGGTAACTGCCTTCCATGCCACAGGCTCAGTACAGCTAGTAACCTCCAAAATAATAGAAATCTTAAAAACAAGGATACAATAAAAAGTTACAGAAAATGTTGCTGTTTTAGCAAATGCCTTGGTCCAAAGGACCTGAGACTATGCATTCGAAAAACAGTTTATGTGTGTTCACTATACAATTTGACTTGAACTTCTGAATATTTAGCAGATAGATCTGTGTACCAGAGAGATTATTACTAAAAGTGACAGTGTTCTCCCTTTAATAAAGCTGAATGTTAACAGGACTATGATGCTCTCTTTTGAAGACTTCCAGAGAACAGTGTAAAACCCTGCTCCTTGTTTCTTTATATTAAGTTATATTCCAGTGAATGTATTTGGGCACAGGTGCAAAGGCTTTCCTTTCACTATCAAACAGGATGAAAGGAAGACAGAATAGCAAAGCAATTAAAAGAACAAAAACATTTAGTCATGTCTGAAGAGAATGGGTGACCAGTGAAAAGGCCTATTCTTGCCTAGTTTAGGACAGGATAACAAATACATAGATAGGTGACGGGACAGGAGGCAACAGGCAAAACCTGAAACAATAAAGGTTCTATCTGATCATCACGAAACAGTTTTTCACTGTGAAGGTGACTGAGCATAGATTGTCTGTGTATGTTTTGGAGTCTCCATCCCTGGAGATATTCACAAGGTGTCTGGATGTGGTCCTGGGCAACCAGCTCTAGGTGGTTCTTCTTGAGAAGGGTGGTTTTACCAGATTTGCATTCAAAGGTCCCTTCCAACCTCAGCCATTTTATGATTCTGTGATTACTGAGACAGTAAAGATTTTTCCTCCATCTGAGAGAGAAGCATAGCAAAGCAACAAAGAGAAATTAAAGACATTATGTATTTGGGTTTTTTAAATATCGTAAGATTCAAGACATTGCAAAATTAAATAAATATATTGAATAGATGGGGGACCCCTGGTGGTCTAGTGGTTAAGATGCGGAGCTCTTACCGCTGCGACCAGGGTTTGATTCCCAAACCCGTCAGGGACACTCCCCTGGGTAGATGGTGCTCGTCAGCCCTTAAGGCCATCTATCTAAGAGAAGGTCACTCTAAACAAACCTACGTCCTGAGGACCTCACTGCCATTGTCCAAGCCTG
>JAWWLV010000001.1:62595252-62617161 GCA_035041135.1 Platyrinchus mystaceus | reverse complement strand
TTGCGCAGGCTTGAAAGGTAAAAAGACCTTTCCCAGATCTTCGTTCGCGAAGACTGGCCATATATATATATATATATATATAATAGATAAAATTTAGTACTTTTGTGTATAAAATTGCATCATTACAAATTTCATCAGTGTTTTTTTCCTACTTGTAAAAGTACAACAGGAATATCTGGTACTTGTCTCTGAACCTTAGACGTAAAGGCATGGAAAAAAATCCCCAGAAGAACAATATGAGGTTTAGGAAGAAAAACATGAGGCTTAAGAAGAGAGGAAAAAACCCCACACAATAAATAATTGGGTTATGTTTAGATTAGTGAAATAAAAAAATATTGGTGGTCAGTAAGGATATGAAAAATAAAGTCATCTTGTCTCATATGTTCTCCCACCCACTTCTCTCCTTTGAATCTCTGGGGAATGTGCCATAATAAAAGTCTGAAAATATGAACAGCTGGGTTTTTTTTCCTTCAAACAATGAGCAAAGCATGCTCATTGGTCTTGGCTATAGCCTTCCACTGCTATGTGGAGGAGCAGATACATTCTTCCCCCTACCAGAAGAAGTGAAAAACACTGCTGATATTTTCTTTGGCAGGAATGTATGATGCTCCTCAGTCAAACTATAGTGTCTTCACAGTACATGATATCATCTTAGTTCAAATGCACATAGCTGGTTCTGAAGGAAAAAACATCTGTATGAAATCTAGGAAAGAAAAAGAAGTGTTCAAAAAGATGCTGTTATGGTGCTAGAAACCCAATTTACCAGTGGACTAATGGCTTGGGAGAGTCAGATTCTGCAAATCAAATGCAGGCAGCACTCTCAATAACATATATCCTAAACATCAAGACAGAAATAGCTCTGGATCTGCTAAATAAATCTTAAATTTCATGGGGTTTCTAGCTGCTTACAGGTGACAGTCTTTGATGCAGCTGAAAGATGGATCCTTTCATCCCATAACAGGCAATGCCACTCCATTTATCATTCAACTGTCATATGCCATATGTATGTACATATGACAGCGTATAGATGGGGACTGCCTTTCCCCTTTCTTTAAGGGGGAAAGATCCAATGGATTTTTGTGTCTCAATCTGCATAAATTCTGCTACATCTGATTTTTCTAATATACCTTCTCAAGTGTTTAGGTTCATTTTATGCCTTGTCTCATGCTGATCCATATTGTTAACAAGCACAGCTTCAGATTGTGGCAAATCACACCTAGATACGTCCACTCATGATTTAAGAGATAATATGGGCCAAAGAATACCTTTTCTTGCACTCTTCTGAGGGTAAATACATTTTAGGCCTTTGAACACAGTCTGTGACATGCCACAGGATAAGACTGTGTTCCCTGTCCTGTTTTGATTATCAGCATTAATATAACCACTGAATCTAAATCTCTCCATTCATGTATCATATTTACTCAGTTATCAATACTCAGCTATCTTAAGTATAATGTCTGAAGAAGTAGCACCTGGTTTGGCTCCTTCCTCATCTGTTCTCTGG
The DNA here is from genome assembly GCA_035041135.1 of Platyrinchus mystaceus. Classification (NCBI taxonomy): domain Eukaryota; kingdom Metazoa; phylum Chordata; class Aves; order Passeriformes; family Tyrannidae; genus Platyrinchus; species Platyrinchus mystaceus. Next base: position 62,615,657 of record JAWWLV010000001.1, on the reverse strand, counting down.
TAGTAGAGAGACAATTAGAAATAAACCTTCAAATGTTTTAAGCAGACCTAGCAAGGACAGATGACTACAGCTTAAATGTCTAATTTGAAATTTCAGATTTTTGCTATAATAACAAGTCCTAGAGAATCATCATCATCAGTTGTTTGTTTTTTTTTTTTTAATCTTAACTAATATTGATGTCTAAAAGGCAAAGACCTAATGTTAATTCTTCTCCATTATTCAAAATATTTTAATAAGGCTTTACTTTCTGTTTTCTTGTTTAGGCACTTAGGCATTTTAAGTTTCAGAATTTAATATAGCACAGTTCACGTGTAGTCTCTGTTAACTTTTAATTTGGACTTTCATTTCTATGTAGTTGTAGACAAAGTCTTCAGCACTTTACTCTGATCTCCTCTCCATTGCTTTAGATAGGTAAAAACTCTCTCCAGCACTATGACAGTAAAAATCTGACGTCTCAGAAGTGTAGTTCCTGCATACAGTCAAGCAGCACCCTTGGGAATGGTTAGTTGCCAAGAACAAACCATGTCCTTTAAAATACCCGTACTGACTGAGAGTGTACTTACTGATCTTTCCTACTGGGATGTTTCTAGATTTTTTTTTTATTTTTCCTAAGCCATCTAGTGTCGTAATGTAAAGGCAGTAAAAGGAGACAGAAAAATAAAAGTCCCTGTGAAAGGAATGAAAACATTTGTAGTCCTGCTGTGGTGAGAGGATAAAAGATCTTCCAGTACAAAGAGACAAGTGGTGAACCCCCTTCAGTCATGCAGCTACTGTCTCATTTTACTCTCCCCTAGACACTTTTAAAAAATATTTCTTGGGGATTCAGTTGTAAACTGGAATTTATCTTGTGGAACAATGTGTCCATATGTTTTATTAAACAGCAAAAGCAAGACAATTCAGAATGTGAAAATTCAGTGAACCAGGATTTCAAAAGGGCTGAAAGGCAACCTCCAGTGTTTGGATGAGCTATTTTGTGGAGAGCAGCCACTTGAGCACACAGGATCCTTATTTTGATGCACTTACATTAAAACTTCATTAATTTACACTTGAGTAGAACACCTACATTTTTAATATTTCAGCCAATTTATAGATATAATAGTTTTGTAGCATTTCATAAACACTTTGCTGAACTAAACACATAGAATATTTTAGTTTAGGCATTCTCTGTGTGGAGTCTAGAATAAATTCACAATCTTAAAAATCCTCTCTCTTCAATAGCCTCCAAAGACTGCATTGCATTGTTCATGCACTAATTCATACTAATTCTCACTAACACATCACCTTCATTAGCACATTAATTACACTATAGTCACGTCAAATTCAACCTAATATAGGTTTAACATGCAAGCCAAGTGTCTAAAGACCTACTATAAACAGTATATATATAAACAGGGATTCAGTTGCCTAAGAACAAATAACAAGTGCTATTTCAACTTTCTAAGTGCTTGAAATATCCACAGAAGCCTGGCAAATATGATACAGGCTTAACAGTAGACATGCACGTTTTTGGTCAAGCACCTGAGGGCCAGATGGGATACACTGTCATGCAGTGTTCCACCGATGCCTATGCTTGAGCAATTGAACCCACACTTAGACCTCCACTGAATACAATGATAATTTAAAATATTCTTCCACATACTACCTTTTAGATGTAGGTGCCAAAATTTACATGCCTGTATTCTGGATCTGAACCAGACTCGATCTTGGTTGCACAAACCAAATGTCTAGAGTAATTTGAAGTTTTTATTAGTGGATTTTCACCAGCTTTCAGTCAATACTGTAGAAGGGGCAGGGGATCCTTTAAATATTTAGTCCTACCTGTCATTTTTGTGTACCTGACTCGAATACCATAGAGTCTCAAACTAGGAGGCTATGTTCTGACAACTCCATTGTATAGTGCACCCTTGTGAGGAATTGGAATTTTTAATTGCCTTAAAACATTGTTACTGTAGCAAGCTGTGCCTCCTGCCAGGAGACTGAAGATAAAGCCTGAGGGGAGAAGGCCATAGCCCATCAGACTTTATTTTTCATTGGCTTCTCTCTCCCATCAGCCCCAAAGGACCAAGACAACAGCAACAATGAAGTTTGCTGTAGACCTCTGGGTGATGAATATAATCTCTTTTTCTTTATCTCTCTTTATTTACTTTTATTCTTTCTCTCTTTACTATAGATAATAACAACCAAAACAGCTACATACCTGTTTTCCTTCGCAACCAAATTCTTCTTATAAAACCCCCTATATATATATATCTAAAAACACTGATCATCTTGTATAGATTCACCCCCAGGGATTTATTAGCAGAAAAACAGAGTTACTTCTGCCATGCAGGTTGCATTGTAATGCCCCTGGGGTCAATATCTGGTACAGTGTTATTTAATATCATCATTAATGACCTGGATGTTTGGGGAAGAGGTCACTTTCAGCAAGTTCGTTGATGACACAAAACTGGGAGGAGTGACAGATGCTGCCATCCAGAGGGACCTCAGCAGTCTGGAGAGACAGACTGACAGGAACATCACAGAGTTCAACAAGGGGAAGTGCAAAGTTGTGCATGTGGGGAGGAACAATTTCAACACCAGTATATTCTGGGTACAGTCCACCTGGAGAGCAGCTTGGCAGGGAGAGACCTGGCAGTACTGAAGAAAAGGTTTGCAGAGGACAGAGCCAGGCTCTTTCCAGTGGTGACCACTGATAAGACAAGAGGCAATGGTTGCAACCTGAAACCAAGAAGGTTCTATGTGAATATCATTTTTTCACTGTGAGTGTCACTTAGCACAGGTTGCCCCCATTGTGGATTCTCCATCCTTGGAGATATTTGAAAAATGTCCTGTATAGACAGCTCTAGGCAGCCCCATTTGAGCAGGGTGGTTAGACCAGATGTCCTTCAAAGGTCCCTTCCAACCTCTGCCATTCTGCGATTTTGAATATTTTGTCCAAAATAGATTTCCAGCTTTGTCCTAACGGAGATCGGTAACAAGTGGTGTCTTTCAGGGGTCCCATAGGAGACCCCTCCACTGGTCTTCATAGGAGACCAGTATTGTTTAATGTCTTCATCAATTTATATAAGCAAAGGGATTAAGTGCACCATCAGCAAGTTTGCAGACCACACCAAGACGTGTGGTGCAATTGACACATTGGATTCCATCCAGATGAACCTGAACAAGCTTGAGGATCAAGTACATGGGAACCTCATGAGGTTCAACAAAGTCAACTGCAAGGTCCTGAGTCAGAGAAATCCCGGGTATCAATACAGGTTGTGGGATGAACGGATTGAGAGCAGTCCTACCAAGAATGAGTTGGAGGTACTGTTTGAAGAAAGGCTGGACATGACCCAGCAATGTGAACTTGCAGCCCAGAAAATCAACTGTATTCTGGGCTGCATCAAGAGTGGCTAGCAGATCAAGGGATGTGATTCTGCCCCTCTGCTTCACTCTCATAAGACCCCACCTGATGTATTGCATCCAGCTGTGGGAACCCCAACATGAGAAGAACATGGAGCTGTTAGGGTGGGTCCAGAGGAAGGCCATGAAGACGATTGGAGGGCTGTAGCACTTTTCCTAGGTGGAGAGGCTGAGACAGTTGGGTTTGTTCAGCCTGGAGAAAGGAAGGCTTTGGGGAGACCTCACTGAGGCCTTTCAGAACCTGAAGAGGTTTTATAAGAAAGATGGGGACAAGCTTTATCAGGGCCTGTTACAATAGGACAAGGTTTTAAACTAACAATGGGTCAATTTTGTTAAGATATGAGGAAGAGGTTTTTTACAATAAGGATGGTGACAAACTGGAACAGGCTGTGCAGAGACGTGTGGATGCCCCATCCCTGGAAACATTCACTGCCAGATGGGATGGGGCTCTGAGCAGCTTGATCAAGTAGAAGATGTCCCTGCTTATTGCAGGGATCCCTTCCCACCTAAACTATTCTACGAGTCTGTAATTCTATAATTCTATTGTATATCCACTTGCTAACTTTGTTTTTCCCTGCCCAGGTTTGATTTGTCACTGAGTGAAAATTAACAGAAGAGTGACTCCATTCCTCATTTCAGACACACAGTAGTTCAAACAAGAGAGAATTATATAATTCCAGTCAAGGAGTAGGGTCCTCATTCCCTTAATTATCTCTCTCCATTGATCTGAGAGATGTAACATGTAGGGTATGCTCCAAATTCAGCAAGGACATCAAAATCTAGGAACTAGGAATTACAGATTAAAACACAAAATATAAATCATACATAAGTTTTGAGAATAGAGACTGATTCCTCAAAGTACATTTGACATTTCATGCTTATTTTCTAACCTTTCCCCCCCTCTGGAAACACTGTTGTGCTTAAAGCAAAAATTGATTAAACTTTATAGGAAATGCAACAGATGGTTAGATTTTATTTTTTTTTTAGAATGAAACTCATTAATATATAGGTAATACTAATGAAAATAAATAATTTTACTGTACAGGAGGAAAGTAAACAATATATTATATGATCAGTACACAAATATTACAGAGAATGTTCTTCTGACCTTGAGATATAACATCATTTGTTACTATTAAGCTGCTGGCAGAAATACTTACAAGGCAGCTTGCATTTTAGAGTTCCAGGAGTATGTTTTGGACCTCAGTTCATATGTTCTTTTCCTACTTCATCAATAATTAAAAGGTTAAAGAAACTCTAAACTTATCTGGAATTCTAATTCATTAAATTTTATCACAGTAGTCTTGTAGCCACATGCAGGGTGAAAATGTGATTTAAGTTCTGTTTAGTTTTTCCTGTAAAACAACATATCAGAAAATTCTCTTTTATTACAAATTAATTCATTCACTTAATAAAAACAGTAAGTACTACTTACTAATAGTAATATAAACTCCTTGATTTTTTCTTGCATTTTTTATGAATTAAGTATGTTATTTGTTCAGTAGTTTAAATGCCATGCCTAGAAATGAATATTATGAAATATAAGGGCTACATTTATGATCAGTTTTCCATTCTCATCTATACTTGATCGTTTTCCTCACCTCTCCTCTCGTCTCCTCTCCTCACCTCCCCTCCCTTCTCTCCTACCCTCCCTTTCCCTCCTCTCCTCCCTTCTTGTATGTGATTAATTTTGAGGACCTAGAAATGTCAAGATATTTCTCATCTCTCATGTGAAGATTAACGCCACTGTTCAAAATCTATCTTCTATACAGATCAAACATTAGTTGCACTTCCTTCTTCATGCTCTTTCTTCCTCACTTGCTTTGATCTGTTCTTCAGGGTCTAAGAAAAAAAACTCACAAATTTTGGCTTGGCTTTTGGAGGTCCCCCAGATCAGTTCACAGAATTTGGAGGCTATGTTGCTAGGTTGACACTGGTAACTCCAGTGTTACAATCACATCCAACTGAGTTCTGTGCCTTTCTGAGAAGATCTGCAGGCTTCTAAATAACATATAAACAGCATGATTTATTAGATTACACAAAGCAAATTTCTGCACTCAAGCTATATATCTAGTGTTCTGGTCTTTATTGCCAAGTCATTAACTTTTCTGCCTTAGTTTCCTGTGAAGTTGAGATAAAATACTAAGTACTTAACATCTGTGAAGTACAATATAAATGACAACAGGCACCAAAATTACACACTGCCTTGCAGTATAGCTGGTAACCTAAGTATTTGATTCACTTTTCTCTTTCTCTTAGTAAGCCATCTATGTCATTGTCTTGGAAACTGTAGGAAGGACAAGTCAGATACAGGTATGTGCCTGTTTCCCTGTTTACAAGCAATCTGGCAGAACTGAAAGTTGCATTCATGATATTCTCTTTGTAAAAGCAACACAAAATTCTAGTAAGACTTGCTGGATCTGAACAAATCAATGAACCCTTTTCACTGTCAGGCTGGCAGAACGCACACTGCTGTGACTGTAAATATTGAAATTTGACAGTGAAAGTGAACAATTATTCTTCTGGCCTTCTACAGTGTGTTCTAGCAAACTGTTATAATGGTGTGTTTAATAGTATGTATATATTTTATGATATGAATATCTTATTAGTGCTTTATGAATATCTTTTATGGGATCTAATATGTTTCAGCTTCAGATTCTACAATTGTAGATCTTCATAGAGTTACTTCTGTTCTTTATCTGGGTCAATCAGAAGAGGAGAAGTGTCAAGATGTATTGACCTTCCATGTTAAAAAACAAAGAATGCTAGATATTATCATGAGGAAAAAGGAAAAAAAAAAAGGTATGACATTTAAACTTACTGGATTTGGGTGGGTTTGTTCAGTTTTGGTTTTGTTTTAATTTTGGAAATCAAGTGTGAACAATAGCCAGCAGTTTTTAATATCCTCTGACATACTTTTCCCTTGGGATTAGATTTAAAAAAGCCTTATATCTACATCCTTGGAAAAATATATGCTTAGGAAACTGTGTCATAAACCTAAGTCCATTTGTTGTTATATCCATGAGAGTCAGCAACAAATAAAACAAAATCTGCCTTTTTCTAGCCACAGAAAACTTTGGTTCCTTTCAAAGAAAACAGTTGTGCTCATAAAGATGTCAAAAACTAAGAAGGTTATTCTTTGGCTTCTAGCTGTAACACTGTTCAGTTTCAGACTCAACATAACACATCTCCAAAAAAGTGAAGCGATGAGATCTCATACTTGAATTATTGAAAAAAAGTAATTTGAAAAACCTTGAGAGCATTGGTGCAATATAGAGAAATAAAAATATTTGCTCTCTTACTCAGAGCTTTTAACTATAAATAAAATATGATTGTCTTGCAGAGACATTGTACAGAACTTAACACACAGAAAGAATGCAGTGAGTTGTCTTGAATACCCAGATGGTGAATTTTCCCCATCTGCATCAGCTGATAGTTATGAGTTAAGTTGCTTGGTATAATTTCTTAAATAGTAAATACATAAATATTTTATTTTTCAAAACATTTTAATGATATCTTACCATTTGCAGAACCGACCAAGTAGAATTTGCAGAATACATTTTCTTGTAATAACATTATCAAAATTCTTCAAATATTTTTTTCATTTTACAACAATTGTTTTGATGCAACAATTTCATTATGTCTTCACAATGTAATACTTAAAGTATTGGAGGCAGTACCAGCCCCTGGGCTACAGTATTTGTGACTGGGTTTCTTCTGCTCTTTACACTGCTGATGACAACTTTCTGAGCCTAGAAGTTCAGCTAATTCTCAGTCCACTTTACCATCCACTTATCTGATACATACTTAATCAGCTTGTCTATGAGGATTTCACAGGAGAAAGTTTCAAAGGCCTTGCTGAGGTTAAGATAAACAACATTGACGGTTACTCTCTCATCCACACCAATTATTTGATTGTATAAGGCTATTGGTTTGATTAAACATAATTCCCACTTTAAAAATCCATGCCACACAACCACCTTGTCCTTTTCATGTTTAGAAAGGGTTTCCAGAGTGATTTGCTGCATCCCTTTCCTAGTGACTGAGATTAGGCTGTCATTTAGTTCCCCAGATCCTTCTTCCTGTCCTTCCTCAAGATACCAGTAACAGTTTCTTTGACACCTTAGCAAGTTGTCCTCATCGCCATGAACTTAAAAATATTATGTAAAGTTATCTCAAAATTATTTTGGCCAGTGTTGTGGTTTAAACCAGTGGGCAGCTAAACACCACTGAGCCCTAAACACCACTATTCCTGCAGTGGGATGGATGGGTGAATTGGATAAAAAAGGTAAAATACAGTTTTATAGGACAGAAAGGGAAGGAAAAATAATAATAATGATAAAAGAATATACAAAACAAGTGATATACAATGCATTTGATCATGACCTGTTGACCATTGACCAGCTAGTCCCTGGGCAGTGGGCCACCAGTTTTATTGTTCATCATGACATCATATGCACAGAATAACCCTTTGGCCAGTTTGGGTCAGCTGTTCTGACTGTGTCCCCTAACAACTTCTTGTCACTCCTAACCTCCTTCCCGGCAGGGCAGTATGAGAAGTTGGAAAGTCCTTGACTTAGGGTAAGCACTGCTTTGCAACAACTAAAACATCAGTGTTTTATCAATATTATTTTCACCCTAAATCCAAAACACAGTGCTGTACCAGCTACTTAAGACGAAAATTAACTCTATCCCCGCTGGTCCAGAAGCTCCACGCTTCACTGGGTGTTACACTTTTATTTTAGACTTCAAGAGATTTCACCCACACGAACCCTTGCAAAGTCTTTGATTCTTTGATACCTTGAGTTCACCTTCAGAGAAAAACTAAACATTTTTCTCTAAGAGATTTCTTTTACTTTGGTGATAAAATAGGCATTTTGGGAAAAAGGGTTTCACAGAGATAACATGCAAACAAAGAAAAAAACATTAAAACAGATTACTGAGACTAGCAAGCACTGCTATAGTAAGGGAACCTTTGTTACACCCAGCAAACACAAACCCCCTAAACTTAAGCGAAATACTGAAAATAGGTGTTTAAATTCCCCTCGGGAGTGAAAAAAAGGAGATTAAGAGAAGAAAGAATAAAGAGACAAAGAGAGGAGAGAGATATATTTACCACTCTGGAGGTCACATATTGACAGGTAAAGAAGGAAGAGTTCAAGGTGAAGGGGAAATCATGTGCACGTCTATTTATAGACCCTGTCCATTGTGGCCACTCCCTCTAGGCGGGATCTTTGGCTCACTGCCACTCTGTGTCCCCCTTGCCAAAGTGAAGGGTGCCACAGCCAATTAGAGGCTCCAGGGGGTGGGGGGCCATCAGGCTGACCTTACTGACAGTGCAGACACCTGGCTTTCCTTGCCATGTGCTCTGCATGGACACGGCCTTGTTGGCTGCAGCCCTAGGCCTGGCCCTTTGCCCCCCCGGCCACCCCTCTCCCCCATATGCTTACAACGTGGTTCTGACCCGATAATAACAGATCTGGTGTCTAACATCCAGCCAAAACCAGGACAGCTAATACTGTGGATTAATCTCACTAGGTCTTGTAGACTTGCATATGTTCAGTTTGTTTAAATGTTCCCCGAGCTCATCCTCCTCCAACGGTGGTAAGTCCCCTTTCTCCAGACTTTCCTTTTGGAAAAGACTGACATGAAGAATGCCTTGAGTACTTCGTCTTTTTTTCATGACCTTTTTCACTAGGTCTCCTCTCCCATACTGCAGTGGACTTACCTTTTCCCTAATCTTCCTTTTGCAGATGATATAGTTGTAGAATCCTTCATATTTGCTTTCACATCTCTCATCAGATTCAACTCTAGATGGCCTTTGGTTTTCCTCAGCTCATCTGTTTATGTTCAGAGTATTTATATTCACCCTGGGTCATCTGCCTCTTCTTTCACCTCTTGCATGTTTTCTTTCTAGGTCTGAATTTAATCAGATTCTCCCTGTTCATCCATGAAGGTCTCCTACTGCCTTTGCTTTTTAATTGCTAAGTAGTTGCTCTCCCTATTATAATAATCAATAAAAAGTTCACATTAACTTCTTGTTAGTATAGCTAACAAGGTTTCAAAGGCTTTTTTTTTCTTCAAAATAATATAATTAAAATAGTTTTTAATGTTTAAGAGAGTTCTAAGATTATTTTTAATATATTCTTTATTATTAAACAGTTTTCATCAGAAGAATGTGTATGTTACATTGCTAAATCTAAACAGCATTAAATGTAGACAGTGGCTTGAACATTGCCTGAAATTCTTCTGAATACTGTTCTGCCTGGTAGGCAAAGAAGCTGAACTTATTTTCTAAACCAATAGAATAATGTACAAGTTGTATACTGCTAAAAGCTGCAGTCACCTGAATTTATCTCACTGTAGCAGTAAATTCAGTTGCATACAAAAGTCATAGAATCATAGAATATCCTGAGTTGGAAGAGACCCAGAAGGGACCCAAACAGGGAAACCATAAGAATCACACTGTGTGCCTGAAACCATTGTCCAAACAGTTCTTGCAAAAGGTGCATGGGATATGCTGGAGACCACAGCACTCATGAAGGGCATTCAAACACAACAGAGATTAACATAATAGCATTGGGAGATTTGGGTCTTCTTGGTCTGGAAGTCAGAAGCCGGTGATGCACCGCAGGCCACAGTCTCAAATGATGACATCTATGTATGGTCAAACGACTCAAACCATCATGCCTGTACGTGAGATAGTCTTCTTATCTCCCATTACAGGCAGTGGTGATATAGTCAATGGAGCCATGAGTTGAAATGCATATTCATCCTGGCAAGGCACTTATTGCCACTAAATCTGAAGAACCCTCCCAATGGTATTCAGCTGCACACCCATAGATGTCTGATAACACTTAGAGCAGTGTGTGACATCTCAGTCACATATACATTTGCTCTGCTAACGTTTTGCACAGTCCTCATGCATCTTGCATCTCGCCTTTCCGTTCCATGTAGATATCTCTGACAAGATAAGGGATCTCATATGATAGTATATGTGTGTTTCTAGACTACTGAATTGAGCCTAAAGTTTGGACTACTGTTTGGAATGTTTTTTTTTCATAAAACTATTTAGTGGTGTTGGCCATCTATGGAAATCAGAGGAAAGAATTAAGTGTCAACACTCTTGATCCTTCTAAAACTACATGCCGTTTTTACTCCTACACCTTATGAAAATATTTCCCTTAATTAAAATGGGAAGTGCTTTGAAGAAAAACATTGCTAGAACTAGCGACAGCAAATTTCGTTTCCATTAAAATGAAAATATGCTGTTATGCCTGGCCACCTAGTAGCTGGTTATTTAATTCACTCTTTGGAGGTGGATTTAAATGCCTACATTTATGTATAAAACAATAAATTTCAGTCTGTGACCCACTGAACAGTCATGAAGAGTGACACACCTAGCAATGAAATTCAGGCTTCAGACATTTCTTTACATTGTAGACTTAAACGACAACAATACCCTTAGGAAAATGCATAATAGTTGTTGTGTTTCACCCTTGCCTTCTTCTAAGAAGAATTACTAATGTATCATAAATTATTTGGACTGGTGTTATAATTTTTTAGATAACAACTTCCAGAGGAAATTTAAACCGGCACTAAGAACAAGAAACAATTTTTGCTGATGTGTTCAGCCTTAAGGAAGTCTTACTTTTATCCCTTCAGAAAAAGACTGAAGATGAAGGGGACAGATGAGAACTTTTTTCACTAATGCTGTTAGAAGATTTGCAGATGATGACCTTCTTACAGAAAAAGAGAAGTATTCTCCTTTCATCCATAATTACTAACACCACCTCCCACCCCTGCCCCCCCTTATTATTTCTATAAATAGAACTTGAGGGAAACATATTGCTAATTCAGTATAATATTTTCTCTATTTTGTAATTTCTCTGCTAGACATAACCGAAGTTTTTAAGGCCAGGTATAATGAATTCCATCATCTTGTTTAACATTGTGAATACTACAAATTTAGAATTGTATCCAGTGTATTCTGTCATGAGCTTATTAATTTGTAGAAGTGATTGACGAGAAATGAAAGTTGAGCTGTATTAAGGAATAAACTATAAGCAAGTTTTTAATGTCTATGTAAGTTAAACATAATGTAAACAAAAATTTTAACAGAACATGGGTTTTCAATGCCATGTCAAATTGTCTTAGAGATAAAAAGGTCGTTCCATTTAAGCAATGTGCAAACCTTGAGTTTTAGAAACCTGATCAGTTGGCCCCTTTTGGTATTTCTTTAATAATTTCATGAAGTGCAATTACTTACATGGTTGGTTGTAATACTATGAAGAATTTACTAAGGATAAAACTTTACTAGAATAAGTAAAAAAAGGTTTTTAAAAGATACAGGAAAAAAATAAGGAAGACATACAGGGAAAAAATATCATTAATCTATGGCTGCTTTGGAACCTACGTCAGGATGTTGACTCTGGGAAGAGGTTAGTGTGAAAGCCTTGTTATATGGTTGCTTTCTATAGGAACTTTGTAAAGCAGCTGCAAATATTTCCCAAAATGTTAGCTTTATTTGAGATTTCTGTGTTCCACTTTAGGGATGGGGGGGGAATGTGCTACGTTAGTGCCAAAAAAGCAAAAAAATGATGGACACTCTAAAATTGATGAGAAGGCTACAGGTGAAATCCTGTCCTCTTTGAAGTCAGTGGAGCCAGGATTTTACCTCATAAAGCTATTCAAATTGCATTGAAATTGAACTTCCATGGACTTTCTCATGAGACCAGGATGTGAAAATGAAAGTGTAAATCCTATTCTCAAAAGTCATGTAACAATTAAGCAGTTTTATTTGTGCAAAAAAATCTGAGAAGGTATCCATTAACCAAAAAAAAAAAAAAATCTGTTGAATAGGCTCTTTAAAACAGTTTAGTGATAGGTTCTATTTTTTGGTTTTTTTATATATTAGAGTGCTAAGACTTTCAAATGTATTTGAAGTTGCTGATACTCTTCTGTGTACTTTGGGAAGAAAGCCTATACTGTTTCCAGAAGAACAGCAGTCCTAGTGTGAAAGTCAATGGCCTGAGGCATAAATATGGAAATTAAAATTTTCCATTAACAATAGAAAAGGTGACTAATTACTCTTGATTTTAAATACAGAGAACAGATTAACAGAAGAGTAAGCTGCTACAACAGAAAACAAACATCTTACAGAACTTATTGCAGTTTGTATTCTCTGAAAAAAAACCAAACTAAGTTTCTACAAAATATATGTTTGTGACATTAAAAACTAGCTAGCAGTATTCCTGAGAGTTGACTGACTTACTTTTTTCCCAGGCAACTTTTAGCATCTCCGTTTTATTTTTTTTTAACCTATGATTATCTTGCTCTGTCAAAACCCATTTACACAGATTTTCATACAGGTCTGACAACAGTAGTTGGAAGTAGAGATTACTGACTCACTCAACATTAAAAAAACCCCCAGCATTTACCAAATGTGTTGCCATCATGATTCCCAGGTTCATCGCTTAAGTTTCTGAAACCTACAGAAAAATTCAAATAGCTCTACCAGGGACAAAACTGATGTTAAAATGATTAAGCATGTATAAGAAGCAGCTGTGGAATATTTCTACTATTTAAATGGTCTTAACTTTATTTGTTATTGTGCTGGTTTTGACTGGGGTAGAGCTATTTGAATTTTTCTGTAGGTTTCTTCAGCTTTCTTCACAGCAGCTGTGCTTTGGATTTATGCCAAATACAGTGATGATAATATAGAGATGTTTTTGTGATTTCTGAGCAGAGCTTACAGAAAGCCAAGGCCTTTTCTGATTTTCATGCAACCATGCTGGCAAGGAAGTTTGGGGTGCATGAGAGTTTGGGAGGAGACACAGCTGGGACAGGTGACCCAAACTGACCAAAGGGATATTCCATACCATATGACATCATGCTCAGTATATAAAGCTGGGGGGAAGAAGGAAGAAGGGGAGATGTTTGGAGTGGGCTTGGTTGCTGGCTGTGATTAAACCATGACAGTTATTTATTTGACTTTATTTGTCAGTAGATCCATTATCCAGTCTTAATAATATTAGATCATGTTTTGGACATGACCTTAAAGATCATGTAGTTCCACCCCATGTGTCATGAGCAGGGACGTCATCCACTAGACCAGGTTGCACCTCATCCAACCACAAGAAATCTGTTCAAGTGTCCTCTACCCTCACAATAAAGAATTTCTTCTTAATGTCTAATAGAAATCTGCCCTTTCAGTTTAAAGTCTTTACCCCTTGTCCTGTCATTACATGTCCTTACAATAGTCCCTCTCCCTTTCCTGTGGGCCACATTTAGGTACTGGAAAGCTGCTCTAAGGTCTCCCTAGAGCCTTCTCCAAGCTGAACTACCCTAACTCCCTCAGGCTTTCCTCCTAGGAGAGGTGCTTAAGCCCTTTGATCATAATTTTGGTCTTCCTCTGGACTCACTCCAGCAGCTCCATTTCCTTCTTATGTTGGGGGCCCCAGAGGTGAAAACAGTACTCTATATGGGGGCTCACAAGAGCAGAGAGGGAGAGTTGGTCATGCTTTTTTTGATGCAACCCAAGATAAAGCTGGCTTTCTGGGCTGCAGGCACATATTACTGGGTCATGTTGAGCTTCTCATCAACCAACACCTCTGAGTCTTTCTCCTGATAGCTGCTCTCAATCCATTCTCTGTCCAGCCTTGTATTTGTGCTTGGGATTACCCTGAACCATGTGCAGGACGACACATTCATCTTTATTGAACTTCATGGTGTCAGGGTGGCACCTAGATGGCACCTCTTCTCTCCAGTGTGTTGACTGTACCACAGTCTGCAACAGATTGGTTTGGTTCAAAAACTTGCTGAGGTGCAATCTGCTGTCCATGTCACTAAAAGACATGTTAAACAGCACCAGTCCCAGTAAAGATGCTTGAGGAAGAGTCCTTGACCACATCAAGCCCTTGACCACAATTCTTTGAATGTGACCATCCAATTACTTCCTTTTCCACCAAGTAGTCCACCTGTAAAATGTATGTCTTTCCAGGTTAGAGACAAGGATGTCGTGCAGCACAGTGACAAATGCTTTGCACATGTCTGGGGAGATTATGCAACTTGCTCTTTCCTTATCCACCAAAGCTGTAACTCCATCATAGAAGGCCAATAAATTTATCAGGAATTATTTACTCTGACTGAAGCTGTTTGCTGTCACCCATAACCTCCTTGTTTTTCATGTCCCTTAGCAGAGGGCAGAGAATCTGCCCTATGATTTTGCTGTACACAGAGGTGAGACTGAGATCTATTACTGTTTGTTTTAAATTTTTCCTTTTCTGGGATAGAGTTGAAATAACAATTTGTAATTATTTTAAAAGAGAAAAGGGAATTACCACAAAAGTACTCCAGTAAAAAAAAAGGAAAACAAAATAAAAGATCCACGACGTGATGAAGAGAAACAGTCTTTAGTGCACTTCTTGTTCATATGCACCTGCAAAACCAGTTTTGCGTTTATGTTGATTGATTTCCCTTTATTAGGGAAATAGATAATTTTATTATGATCCCTACTTGTTTTTTCTTCCTTTTAATTTTTAGAGTGGCATAGATCTGTAGTCTCATTTAAGTATTCTATACTTCAGAAAGCTCACCTTCTCTAGTCTATTTGGTAAAATTTTGGCTGTTATTTGTACATTTGGAAGATCACATTTCTCAGCCTTTTAATTTTACAGCTCTCTAAACTTGCAATTTAGTAGTCAGCCTTTACATTTTGCAACATACAAACTCATAGTACTTGCCTTTTTTCTTACAACCCACCACCACAAATTCATTGCAATTTCAAGCTGTGTTTCAAGACTCTGAAACTTCTAAAGCTTTTCTGTTCTTTTCCCCCGACATGCTTTCCCTAGCTCTATATTCACATACTGCTTTCATAAGTCTGGGATCTCATAAAAAGATAAAACCAGGCTCAATATGTGTGTTTTTCTCTTTATTCCTGTGTATTTTTTTGTACTGTAAAAATTTAAAAATTCTATGCTTCATGACATAAAGTTCCCCATACCACATTCTACACATCTTCACTGCTGAAGGCAGATATGTTATTTTACAGTTGTGTTTCCTCATTTAATTTCTATTCATCAAAGTCCCTTTTATTTTTTAATCTATTTTTCTGTAATAAAATTACAAGACTATCATTACATGCCTTTTTTTTCTATCATGGAATACTTCTAGCCATCCTTCCAATATACATTATGACATGAAGTAGAATTAATATACTGTACCTTCAAAAAAATCATTATGCTGCATATCCTAATAAGATACCCTTCAGCTATCTCCCAGATCCATCCCAAATATTTTGTATTCTGCACAGGGCTGCCTGTGGAAGGGAAAATAGGGTATAAGTGATATTTAACCAAGTATCATGTAAGTGTCTTCATTAAAAAAACCCAACAACTAAAACTCAGACAGTTTTTATTCCACTCCATGTTTCAAACATTATTCCTAAGTCAAAAAATGTATTCCCCTGTAATTACATGATTTCATCTTCAAAACATTCCTGCATTAGATAAGTTTACCTTAAAACAACTTTTTGTTGTATTTTGAGATTTTGACATTTCAATGTTACTGATGACACCAATGTTTACTTTCTAGATCTTGCTTTTGCACAGTCTCAGAATTTGTTCTCTTGCTGGCTTCCTTTTCCATGATATTAAAGACAGTGTCATCTGTTGCTCCTTGTATTTCATATTAAGGTTTAAGATGTCAAAATTTTTCTGTCTTAATATTTGTAATATTTATGGAGTTTTTTTGGGGGTGGTTTTTTTGTTTATTAACAATGTTCTGGATTTTTTTTTTTTAATAGACATATACAAGTTTACACAGTTGAACTTGGTCTGGAATATTAGCATTAATATCCAGGTATTTTGCATCTTTTTCAGCCCCAAAATATTTGACATTTAAAAAAGAAATTTTCTCAAAAACATGCAGAAAATGAAGTCTCAGCCTACATATTAGGTTCTTCGTTAAGTTCTAGAGAGAAAATCAGAAGAATTCACAATAAGAACATTGTCTTCAGTAAGCTATAATCCTGCCATGTCTTCACCTCCAAAACTTAGCTTAAGTACTCATAGAATGTTTAAAATCTAACAGATGAAAGCAAACACCTGTAGTATGACTAAATAATACAGTTTGTTTGCTAATTTTCAGTGCTAAGCCAGCTATGCATTGGAAAGTGTCTGATTCATAAAATTATGGAATTGATAAGGTTGGAAAAGATCTTTAAGTTCATTGGGTCCAACCATTAATCCAGCACTGTCTGTCCACCACTAAACCACATCCTTAAGGGTCACATCTACATGTTTTTTAAATACCTCCAGGGGATGGGTACTCAACCATTCCCCTGGGCAGCCTGTTCCAATGTTTGATAACCCTTTTGGTGGAGATGTTTTCCCAATATCCAATTTAAATCTCACCTGTCATAACCTGGGGCCATTTTCTCTTCTCCTGTCACTTATTACCTGGGAGAAGAATCTGACTCCTACCTTGCTACAACCTTCTTTCAGGCAGTTATAGAGAGTGATAAGGTGTCCCTGACCTTCTTTACTCCAGGCTAAACAAACCCAGCTCCCTCAGTTGCTCCTCATGAGACTTGTAGACTTGTGCTCAAGACCCTTCACCAGCTTTGTTGTCCTTCTCTGGACATGCTCCAGAGCCTCAATGTCTTTCTTGTAGTGAGGGGCCCAAAACTGAACACAGGATTCAAGGTGTGGCCTCACCAGTGCCAAGCACGGAGGGACAATCACTGGCCTGACCCTGCTGGTCACACTATTTCTGACACATGTCATGATGCCATTAGATTTCTTGGTCACCAGGGCACACTGCTGGCTCATGTTCAGCTGGCTGTCAAACATCACACCCAGGTCCTTTTCATCTGGGCCCTGGGGAATTGTACTTTTGACCTGCCACTGACTGGATGTAACTCCATTCACCACTGCTCTCTGGGCCTGGCCATCCAGCAGGTGATTCACCCAGTGAACGGTGCACCCATCAAAGCCATGATCAGCCAGTTTCTCCAGGAGAATGCTGTAGAAAACAATGTCAAAGGTTTTGCTAAGGCCCAGGTGGACAACACCCACAGCCTTTCCCTCATCCAGCAAGCGTGTCACTTTGTCAGAGAAGGGGACCAAGCAGGACCTGCCTTTCATAAACCCACACTGACTGTTTGTGCCTGATCCCCTGGTTGTCCTGTACATGCCAAATGATGACAGTCAATATGATTTGCTCCATAACCTTTCCCTGCACGGATGTCAGACTGACAGACTTTTATTTTTCAGATTATTAAAAAGTTCTTAATTATTTTAATTATCAACCATCTTTTCAGAAATTATCATGCTTTTACTTAGAATGACATTATGGTTGTTAAAACACTGTCTACATAAGTTTTCTGCACATTCTATGTTTGTTTCGCAACATACATAGTTTTTGAAGCATATTATACTACTCATCTGCATGTACTAATTTCAGTTATGTACTTGTGTGTTCCAGAGGCTTCCAAACAAAGTAGTAAGACTTAAAAAATAATTGTCTTTCTTTGTCTATTTATCTATCTACTCACACTATATATATGTATATAATATATATATACACACACACTACATATATAAACCCAAGAATGTATAATTTCCAGAAGCAGTGTACATTTTAAGACTCTTGTTAAGGATTTTTTTATATATATTCCCTATTCACTCTGCTGTCAAAATATCTTGAATAATTTCATATTTAAAAAGATGAAGAGTTTGATACTGATATCAGTGAAATAAATACCATTGAATTCAATATACAATGACATAATTAATTATTTAAACTGATCACATTTCTTGTGGCTGGATGACCTTAAGAGAAGAGAAATATTCAGTATGGCTTCAGTTTATTAATTTCTGGCATATATCTAATTCTGCACACCATTTGCATCTGGTTCTACTCTTCTTGTTACTAAAGAGACATAAATTGGTCTAGTTGAAGATCAAGTGTTTTTATACACCTTAAAAAATATAGATGAAAGAGGGATGATTGTCAATCTTACAGGAAAAAAAGTCTATCCTGTTGTGCTATTACCATCCTGTAATATAACATCTCACAAACTAAATGTTATTTTGGGGGGATATTGCAGTATAAATTTTATTGTTGAACACATAAGTATAACATTTACTTCTATTTTTACTTTGCGTATGAAAAAAACATATTTGCTTTACTTTTGTTGCCTTTTCAGTTGACATTTCTTAGAATCTGCAGTTTTGTTTCTTTATTTTAGTCATCCAACAGTTGCTTGGAAGGTCACTTTTCCTAGTTGTTTATGCAAAGAACAAGATTCCTGATATAGAATGAGAGTGAAAGCAAGAAAAACCTTGAGGGGAATGATGAAAGAGATATGACATAAGCAAAATTATTCAATATTTTATATGTTGTGGAACAGCTGAATAGTTTCACCCAAAGCTCATAAATAGTCTTTATGTCTCCTAGCTGTAACTCTGAGCAAAGACTGGGATATAACATGAAAAATATATGTAAACTGTGTACGTCTCATCTAGAAACAAATGGTTATGGCTTCAGTTTATTTACCAAGTGGAGTACCATTCTGGTGCCATGCAATTAGCACAGTAGCACAGAGAGCATTTGAGATATATTGCTAATTAATTGTTAATAACCTGCTGGGAACATAACCAAGACAGACACTAAGTTGCAAAGCTAGTTATCAAGAGAGACAGAGAAAATGATTTAAAGGTTTTAATCAGAATTCTGCATACAGTTTTCTTCCTTTTTATATAACATATACATGTATCATACAATATCAAGAGATTTGTGTTTATAATGTGAATTCCATCTGAAAAGTTAATGTTACAAGTTCTGTGAAGCTCAGCACACTTAGGACTATGCTTTGTAACCAAGAGAGAAAATTATGTATACATGTAGATAATCAATAAAACACTTGAAGTAGAATTCACAGTCAGAAAGTCTGTCAGAATGACACTGATAAATGAATTCATCAAATTCTGTAGAGAAAAATAGTGAGTTGCTGATGATAAACACAAAGAATCACAATAACATTAAAATAATTTATAGATTTCTTTTTGAAATGTAAGCATATGATCTGGGTAAAAACAGAATTCTTTTCATGCATATAAAGAAGCTACTAATCCTCAAACTTTCACTGTTGAAACATATTCTCATGATTCTAATGCCTTTTATAGAAGAATAAAGTATCTGTAAAGGGCACCAGATATCTATGACTGGAAGTAGAAGATAATTATTGCCTACCTGCAGAAATTCTTTTCATGTAATAAGGTGATTATAGCCCTTTGTCAATGTCAATTTTCAAAAATGCAAGAGCCAGCTCTAAGGAGGTGAAAAAATAATAGAACTGACTGGAGACAGTTGACAATTTTGTTCTGGTCCTGCCAGGTATAATAATAAAAGTGGGGAAGGGGAGGGGAAGAGGAAAAATGAAAGCAAGTGAGGAAGGCAGAAAGGGAAGAAAAGGACTTTTCATAAGGCATACCCATGCTGAACGTCAAGTATTTGAAGAAATATTGAAAAGCAGAATATATTTTTTGAAAACTGAAATTTTAACTAGTCTGTCATTGCTAAACCTGGAGGGAGACCCATTTTGAATGCCTTTTATTCCTATTTACTTCTTTAGTTGAATTATTTTGAGTTAGAGAAATGTGAAAACAACCTCTCAAGAAGTCTCTGACACTGGCTAAAGAAGAAATGGCCAAAGCAAGGAAGCAGAATACATAGAAATTGTGAAACTAAGTCCTGTCCAGCAAATCAGAATTTTTGTTTTATTTTTTTTAATAAAAGCATTTAAGGTGTTACTAATTCAAGAAAGGTATTCACAATCTAGAGAGAAACCAGACAAAAGAGAATGCTGGCCATCCAGCCAAAAGATGACATGAAACTGGTTTATTATCTCCAGTCATTATAGAATCAAAAGGCTGAGAGAGTTAGGGATTTGTTCGGTTGGGAGAAAAGAAGGCTCCAGGGAGACCTTCTAGCAG
>JAWWLV010000001.1:62576288-62588739 GCA_035041135.1 Platyrinchus mystaceus | reverse complement strand
CGGCAGATGAACCTTAGGATTAAAGGGTGGGCTCAGTTCAGCGCAGGCTGTGTCTCACCTAAAAAAAATCCATTGCTCAGGTTTGCAAGGTAAAAACACCTTTCCCAGATCTTCGTTCGCGAAGACTGGCCACGTCTTTAGTGTTTATAGCAACAATTTTTCAGAAACAAAGATTTTTTTTAAGATAATTGTAATGAATGCTTGTTATGTTTTGTAAAGCTGAGCTCTCACTATTGCTGACTGAATATTAAGTTGTCACATTGAATTGCTACAGTGAAGAAGAATTAAAATAATAGTTTTTTCTTTCTTTGATCCCATAATTGAAAAGAAGCTTAGAGCAGACTAACATATACCTATTGTCTACAGGAAGAATTATTGAAAGTTGCATCACTTCAAGTGTTTCAAGGTAAAATGATTTTTTTTCCTGTCAAGAGGTTAGTTTTGTTTTGATTGCTAAGAGCACTCTGCTGCATCAGATGGCAAAATCATTGAAATCTATGTATGGTACCTTTTCTTTTGTTACCAGGAGAAACCATGTAGACCTATAAAAATATTTAGAAGTGGTGACAGAAAGTCACCTACTTCAGTTTCTGTCTTGGAAAATATTCACTTTCTCTCTTTCTGTTCCAGTGATAGTAGACTTCACAATTTTCATAGGCATTCTGCTTGACTGCGATTCTAGCCTAATGATTGCATTCACTTTCTTCTAAAATTTATCCAATGCCTTCATTACTGCAAATTACAATTATTATCACATTTTATTTCTTCTTTTTTCATGGTTTTTCCTACCATGTCCTATCCTTTCCCTCATGGAACAAAGAAGACCTTATGTCTTTGCAATGAAGTGCATAACTGAAAACTATTTTTATACTGCCATCCCCTCCTCGTGTTCTGTAGACTAATCAAATAATTCAGCTATGGGTAAAAGGTGTTGTCCATTAATCTCTTTTGACCTTCTGAGGAGGTTGTCTCATACCTTTCTGGAAGTGAGAAGTTCAACAGAAAAAGATTGAGATTGTGTACACAGAATTTTTAAAACTTTTTCACAGTGTCTTCATTATTCCAAGAAATAAATCTCATGATTACCAGTACAGCTATTTTTGTTAATCTCATTAGAAATTTTTTCAGAACAATGAGATTTCTCCTTACCAGCCATTTTTTCATTCCTTCATCCAAACAGAAGAGATAATATTTTCCTGAATGCTTTTCTCGTTCATTCACTGCTTTAGTTATTGCTCCTTTTAGAGTTTTCAAATGTGTTTCATGATTGTTCTTCCATCAGTGAAGTATTCAATCTATTTGCTGATAGTTAAAGACATCTTTTGATTTATGCACACCATATAAAAATTCCAGAATGCAAGGCTTCTAATACGCAGCATTAATATTTATAGGCCTTTTCCTGAAAGGTGCTGAACATTCACAGTTATGATTTATTTCTGTTTCAGTGAGTATTGATGATACTCAAAACTCTGCAGGAGCTACTAAGCCTTTTCAGGATTAAGTTACGTTCATTTTCCTTACGAAGGAAACAGCTAGTCAGACCTAGAGGGCACTCACTGGTGTGAAATAATAAAATAACATTTTTTTTGGTCAAGTAAGATCCAGGGATATCCTATAAGCCAAAGAAATAAATTCTATATAAAGGTTATGTGCAATGAATATTATTTTTATTCATACACTTTTGTTTAGTAAAGTTTTTTATTTTCTGTCATTCAAATCCTTTGAATAGCTTCTTTTTATTACTGCTCCAGGTTTTAATTGCAATGAAATGTTTCTGGCAATAATTTCTCACTTTCATCTAACTCTAAACTCTCTGCCCAAACTTAAATTTTTTTAGCTCATGCATAATTGACATGGGTCAGCTACTGAAATCCTAAATTCAGTATTGTTGGGGGTATAATGCATTATAGACTAGAATGTATTTCCAGAACTACACTGCAAGTTTTTGCCCTTTATCTCTCAAATTCACCTTTCTACTTTCTATTCCTCCACCCTGTTTTTATTTATTTTTACTTCTTCATTAGGAAGAAGTTATTTAGGAAACCATATTTTCTTGCAAGCTTAATGTTTTCAAAGAAATTTTCAGACTTTTATAAAAATTACATTTTCATAGAATTTTAATTTCTTACTAATAAATCACAAAATCATGATGTTGTAGCTTTTTTATACAATCTGTCACTAAAATCATGGAGACTCTTTAGGTCTTTCAGGTTTTGTATTAGTGTTACTGTGTCTGACACAGAAAAAGTTGCATATGTGAAGAAAGAGAATACCTCTGTTTTGTAAGGGCTGTTTTAGGACTCTGTTTTCAATATCTCATTTTGTGCACCTCATCAATATGGGAACCCAAAGCCTGAGAATGCCCATTGAACAACTAACTCATTTTACTCAACATTGTGCTTTAAACATTCTTTATAGTTGAGGGTATAAAAATTAAATGCACAAAGTATTTGAAAAACAGTCTTTCCTGTTTTATTCCACCCCTTGCAATTTCAGACTCAGTGGCCACATGCTGAAACAGCACTTTTTATTGCTATATAGTGCCTTAAACATGACATTTATTACAAGCTTTGGTACTGGAAGAAATGGCAGCTGTGTGTATTTAGTTTGCTATTTATTTCTCAAGGTTACCAGAAGAAGGGCAGCTTGTCATTTACATACCTCACTTACAGAATAGCTTAGTATAGTAGTATACATTTCTCAGGACATTCTGAGAACCAGAGGTCCATCCCAATTCACTTTGGAAGGATGAAAGAACTGCAGATACTTCTGGAAAATAATTCTCAGTCTCTGGCAGAAGCCTTTGATAAGCACTTTGATACTGGACTGACACTGACACTTTTAGCAGCAGAACAGTCATGTCTTTTTTATGACTTCAAAGAAACCAAGAGAAGTTCAACAAAGAAAGTTTTAACTCATTTATGTAAAAGGAGGTCAACCCAGCCATATCTTGTCTGAAGAGCTATAGAATTTCAACCCTGCTAAACTACTTTCTCAGTCAAAGACATAGCTGATTGTAGAGATATTTCCAATCCTATTCTTAAACTGGAGTTGCTCTACACTCATGTGCTTGCCCCAGATGCTACTTTTTGTTAGTACTCAAATAGAAGAGTTCAGACTGGGCGTATTCAAGATGGTAGTGGGCATTCATGTGCTGTAGTTGGTGAGCATTGCAATACAAAATAAAGTAATTCTGAACAATTCAACAGAGTAGCTCACTTCAGGCACTGGCAATCCAACCAACAGTGACTTTTGTCAGAAAATGAATATAAGGTATTAATCTACTTTCATTACAATACAAAGACAAGCACTACAGTATGTTTTTACCACGTAATCAAATAGCTATATTCTTCTTTCACAGGACTAAAATATTCTTGTCACAAAACTGGAGGACCTTCCAGTTGTGGAGTAGTGTTACAAAACTGCACCCGTGTCATTAAAACTTTTGTCTTGAAAATTCCATAGGGATAAATTTCTCAGTAAAGTGTAAAAACACTACCCATAAAGATAAAAATAAACACCTGTACACAGACTATACATTAGCATCCAATAAAAGGTGTGCTAGTACAATAAAAAGTGTACTACTGGAAAACCTTGAAGTGACATGTCTGAAATGGAATTAAACAAAAAATTACTTTTCACTTGCAAGAAATTAGACCCCTTTTCCCTTACTGATGATCAATGACTATAGATATTTTAAGTAAAAAAAAAAAAAGTGGTGATGAAGAACAATTATTTCTGTAGACTGTAATCAGCTTTTTAAAAGATTCTTCACTTTTGATAAAAAATGAAATTGAAAGCAGAATACATACAACTTTTAAAAACTTGTGAAAAAATTCTTCTATGTCCAATAAAATTGAAACAATTTCAGGAATTAAAATTATATAATCTAAGGGAAAAAAAAATTCTTCCTGAGAAATAACTATATTTTCTTTTTCTTTGTTATTGTTTAGAAGATAATTTTCTTTACAAAATAGTGGGTAGCCTTTTTCCTTAAGAAAAAACAAACAAACAAGAAAGTAGTCCATATTTATGTGGCTGTGGTAAAGAAATGAAAAGAAGAAGCAGTAGAGTAATCTGGTATAGTATTCAAGGTTCTAGATTAAGACTGGCTAACACTCAATTGTTTATATAATATTATTTGTAATGAAATTTGTGTTTTTTAGAGGCAGAAGTAAAACTCAAGACAATCTTTAAATGTTTTTTTTTGTTTGTTTTTCTTTTTTTTTTTTTTTGTTTTCCCAGAGTAATGACTCTGTTAAGCAAGTACATCTATTATAGGAAGGAAAAGGACTGATTCCAACAATTAATGAAAAATTTGAAAGATTTCAAAGAAAAGCTAGAATGTAGAGAAATGAGGAAATAATAAAGCCAACTTCGGAATACAGAAATGCAGAGAGACTAACAAAGTAAGGGAGACTAATGTAATGAAGTAAGGAAAAGAAAACAAACGAAGTCAAATGTGCAAATTACATCTGACGCTAAATATATGAGGATGATGTGAAAGAATAGTTATCTACCTCTTTGTCTAAAATGTGCCTCTTTTCTCACAGGAAGTTCTTTGCTATGAGGGTGGTGAGGCACTAGAACAGGATGCTCAGAGAAGTTGTGAATGCCTCATCCCTGGAAGAGTTCAAGGCCAGGCTGGATGGATCTCTGAGCAACCTGGTCTAGTGAAAGCTGTCCTTACCCAAGTCAAGGGGTTGGTCCTTTCCAATCCAAAATATTCTAAGATTCTACAAGTCTAGGATATTCAATTAAAAAAATTCATATGACAATAGAGATATTACTTAATATTCATATCATTCTACTGAAAATCAAACAAATGGGAGATACATCTAAAGAACAAAAAATGCCCTAAGCGCTCATGTTCATTGAGCTAGTTATTTTTTTTAAAGAAACAAACAAAAAACCCAAACAAAAAATTAACACTCAAAATTGTTTTGTAAAAATTATTTTGCACAATTTCTTTTTAAGCATATTTAGTGTTCTTAGATAAACCAGTCCTTTCTTTGATGTAACTATCCATATATTCTTTAGCATGGCTTTATGTTGGTGTAGTTACAGTTCTACAGCTATTGTTGTCTGAAAGAGATATCAGTCTTGGAAAAAAATGACTATATCCTGAGAAAATGTTACCTCATTTAGAATTTCAGAATTCAAATTCTTGCCAATGCATGTTGCAGAGAACATGTTGTGTGAACTTAGTATTCTCAGTAACAGTTTTGTGTTGAGTAGAAAGTCTAGATTGACTTTTTATTCTTGATTTTCAAAACAATGCATGGGATTATTGCCATATGCACGTCTCAGTTGACACATTTTCCTAACATATTCCCACAGTGTAACCGAAGTATAAGATTAAACCTCTCTTCTGTATTTCATTTGCAATTTCCTGCAGTTCTTTTCCTGGAATGGTATATTTTCATTCATTTTGCAGAATTAATTGATAAACTTTCCCATAAAAAAACCCAAAACAAACCAGCTGCATTTTTTTATTATTATGAAGACCTGAATATGTTTTAATCTCAGAAACATATGGTTGGGTTGGGCTTCTGATAAAACAAGGAAATATAGTAGAGTCTTTCAGGAAAGGCATTTAGATGCCAGAGAGGTATCTGTTTATATTGCCTAAACTACCAGGTATGGATTGGAGTTTAGGCACTATCTCCTAGAAAACAAGAGATCACAACTCTTAGAAATGGGGAAGAACAGCTGTTACTTGAATGTGGTTACCCCTTTCTACCCACCTAAATCAACAGTTAATTCATATTCTAAATGTGTCTTAGATACAGAAAACATTTGATCTCTTTCCTGAACCTGCACTAAGCATATATCTGTAGGGTGAGTCATGGGAACTCTCTCCTGTTCCTGGATTTAGTTTTGAAGGCTTTTAAACACAGTATTCTTGTGGTGTATATCAGGCAAAGGAGGATGGTAGTTGCAATATTGTTTATGCTAATGCAGTAGTGCCTTTTACACGTTAACTTTTCTTGAAAATAATTTGAAAAAGCTGTTCTGGAAGTGTAAGCCATAAAACTTTTAAACTCCCTTCTTCCTCCCCACCCCCCCACCCCCATTTGTCTGGAACGCTATTGGAATTTCTTAGCTAGCAGGATGTTTATTTACACTTAGAGTGAGTCATTATTTTAACTATTCCAGTCACTTGTTGCAAAATATGCAGAGGAAAAGCATTGACAGCCAGTACAGAAAAAAAAAAGATAAATTATTGTGTTATAATAACTCATGTTGCTTTTGATGCTTGCAGTGCTGCATTATTATTATTATTTTTCATACACACACACACAAAAGTGCTGATAATGAGAGAGATGCCATGAAGGAACAGT
The DNA here is from genome assembly GCA_035041135.1 of Platyrinchus mystaceus. Lineage (NCBI taxonomy): Eukaryota > Metazoa > Chordata > Aves > Passeriformes > Tyrannidae > Platyrinchus > Platyrinchus mystaceus. The sequence continues at coordinate 62,582,395 of JAWWLV010000001.1, read as the reverse complement.
CTTGAAGACTCCTTCTGATTAACAGCTATTTCTTGCTACCAAACATATACCTGTACTTACATAAATATTCTTATGTATGTGCTCTAGCTAGACTAATTTAGGATGAACATAAACACGTTACCTGAACAGCATTACCATTCATTAGCAAGGCTCATTTAACATCAATATAATTGTTATTCCAGTTGACTTGTACTAAAATCCAGCCATAATATAATTGCTCTATTATACATTGACCCAACATTTGCATTCACTTTTTTATCTTGTTGTTGTTATTATTGCCATTACCAATACTCTTACTATTATTATTGCTATTACTCTTGCTATTGCTATTAATCTGGCATGTTCCAAGAACAGGGCTCTGAGCAACCTGATCTTTTCGAAGACGATCCAGATTGTTGCAGGAGAGATGGAATAGATGATGTTAGAAGGGAGAGGGATTTTTTTTAATATAGGCAGAGAGAGACAGGACAAGGGGCAACGGTTTTAAACTGAAAGAGAGCATGTCCAGATTAGATGTATTTGTTGCCCAAAGAAGTTGCAGATGCCCCATCCTTGAAAGTGTTCAATGCCAAGTTGAGTAAAGGCTCTGAGCAACCTGATCTAGTGAGTGGCATTCCTGTCCATGGCAGGGGGTTTGGAACTTTAGGGTCCCTTTCAACCCTAACCATTCTACGTTTCTATGGTTCTAAGTACTGTTGTTAAAAGTTGGAAAATTCAGAACTGCTTTCTCAACTGAAAGACCTCTGTGATAAATATGTTGCTTTTACCAATGCAGAATAGCTAAGAAAAGATCTACTGCCTTCAGTTTCTTTAACAGCCATCATTGCTATCTTCGTATCTGACTTAAAAGTAGTTTGAATGTCCACAAGAGCAGTGCAAATTTTAAAACATTCCTAACCTTAGACTGAAAAATTAGAATAAGGGAAGGTTGAAAAGGAACAAAGTCTATATCTAGAAATAATAGTAATTTAGCAATGTGATAGAATGGAATGTGAAATAGATGACTAAAAGAATGAAAATTAATGAATTAATCCCCATTTAAGCCAAGGAGGTTGAACAGCTGTGGGACAAAACTCAATTAGCAATTTCAAACTAGCTGCTGAAAATACAAAACAGATAGTTCATCTCTGTTTTTTCTTGATACTAAATGTCACTGATTCCCTTATGTCAGTAGAAATACTATTATTTATAACAATGTTTTCAAAGACATTTGATATATAAGAGGAATAAATGACATAGCCTTGAAAGATAGTGATTTAATAAATCCTCTTCTGTTGGTGATCTTGCTTATGTATGTTCTTAAGGACAAGAATTTGCCAGCCATGACATGTGAAGACAGTGACAAGGAGCTTCCTTTCGGAAAACATATTATCATAATTTAGTCTACACTTTTACAGTGAATGTAACTGAACATTTGACTGTATTTAATTCATTGAGTAATATTATGCATTCTCCATGTGTGGGAGTATTTGCAACTGGTCATCTTCCTAAATAGGACCCTGGAGAGAATTACAAATTACTGAGCATGAATTGCAGAGATAAATTCCAAGACTGCATCGTATACAGAGACTATGATTATAGTGTCCTTGCTAGACACAAAGTACAAGAGAGGACACTTATGAATAAACTGTTTCTATAAAAGCATGTCTGTAATACTACAATACAGACAGAAGAAAACATATCAAACACCAACAGGATTTGCTAAAAGATTATTATTATTTTGATGATGAAGAATATATCATCCTATGATATAGCTTTTGGAAGTTTAGTAAGTACCCATAGGTATTCTTGAAGAATGTCTTGAAATTTTCTAGGTCATTTAGATTTTGAAAACCAATTGATTTCTGTTTTGTTCTTTCTTTGTCTCTATTTAAAAAGTAATGTACACTTGTTATAAATTGGGGAAAGGACAGTCTGCAAGGCAGGCATAGAAAGACTCTGTCTTCTAGTTGTTCTTAGTGTATACACACTTGTTGGTATTGAAATCAATGGATATTTGGAAAATTACTTTCAAAAGAATAGGAAGGAGAAGAGAAAAAAAAGCAAACTAAAAGGGGGGCAGAGCAGATAAAAAACATGCCCATTCCTTTTATGTTCTCATGTCCAGTTTCATGATTTCCCTGACATTGAAGTTAAGGCTTTCAGACAAGAACAACTGAAAGCAACCCTGAAAAGACCTTGACCCAGACTAAAATATCACATAGTGATATCAGTGAATGTCAAGAGTAGCTTAATTGCCAACAAAGTATTTTTTTATGGCTAGCCAAATCACCGTTGATTTCTGTTAGTGTAGTAAGATTGAAATAGGAATAAATATCTCTCTTACTTTTTCAAAATTAAGTGATTCTTTAAATGGTAACCAGATTAACAGTCCATACGAGTAACATATCAGATCCTAATTTAAATTTAGGACACAATGAAATGGAATGTCAGGGGAAGGTCAGATTAGACATTAGAAAATAGTCTTCACTGAGATGGTGGTCAGTCACTGGAACTGACTCCCCAGGGAAGTGGTCATGGCACCAAGCTTGTCAGAATTCAAGGAGCATCTGGATGATGCTCTTAGTCATATGGTTATTTTTAGGTAGTCCTCTGAGGAGCAGGGAGTTGATGGTTCTTATGGGTCACTTCCAACTTGAGATATTCTGTGTTTCCATAAAGAAGAATCAGCTATGTACATATTAAACTGAACACATACAGTGAGGCATAATAAATAAACCATAAATGGTCTCACTCTGGGTATTTTCACACAGGTGAAGGTTTCATTGCATTGCCTAACTCTTAGGATGGTTTGTCACTGTAAAACTTGGTCTTACAATATAGTTTACGGAAACCAGCACAACGAAGAAACTAACAGTGAAGTCATAACATTATAAAAGCCAAGGAGAACATTAAGAAAGGTTTGCCTAAAATGTATTTTATATTTGGAATTCCAAAATTTATCTTATCCTAAAGCACCTAAATAGATTAGATGTTTCTCTCTTACTGAAGGCACTGCACAGTCTCTTTTAAATTTCATAAAACAAATTATTTTTCTGAGACAAGATAAGGTTTTTAATCTGGTTTATTTTATTTCCTTTTTTATCACTCAGTATTCAAATACTGAGCTATGTGGCATTCTGAGTGAAGGTTTCCCAAACTTTTCTTGCAGAAACTATTCTAGTTTTAATGATTATTGCAGCAGAAACGAAAGTGTAAACATCTCAACAGTGCTTAACTTTTTAGATTATACTGTCCCTATTAAAAAACCCCCAACAAACAAACTAAAAACCCACAGAAAACAAACTAAGAAAAACACAGAGTAACAAAAACAAGGAAAAAAAAAAGCCAAAGCAACAAAACAAACAAAAAACCCAACAACAACAAAAAAAGACCAGTGTAATTAATACAGAAATTGTTCTCCGATTGTTCTCCTTTTAGGTATGCATTCTAAGAATTAAAATGCAGAATCATGTATTCAAGTGTGTAACTTGTTCCATTTGAAACAGCTTCAAAAGGAGAAACTGAAAGAAGCCTACATTAATATATTCCATGGCTGAAGACGTAGAATATTTTACTGCTTTTTCAAAAATCCAAGTTCAACTGTGCTCAGAAGTGGGTAATACAGTTAAGTCTGGGTCCCCTTCATTAGCTGAATTGCACAGTTGCAAGCCATTAGGAACCATTAGAAAGATGCCATCACCCTATTTTTATGGTCTCTTGGCTAAGATTATTCAAAGGGTACATGACACACCTAATGGCCTTCAGGTTGGATGGTAACTTAACTTACTATTTAGACATTTTTCTACATTTTCAGTGTTAGACTCTTAGTCGTCCAGAGATGTTAAAAAGCTACATACATCAACGAAATAGCTAGGAGTTTTATGAATATTAGAAATTACTAAATTTTATATGTAGGTTATTAAATGGGTATGTATAAACTTAATTCTACCTTTTTAAGTAATTATCAAATTGCAATACAATTATGAGCATACCACCAACTGCATAGTGTATCTCACAACCTCTGTGACTTTGTCTCTTCTTCTCTCTTTCTCCCTTTACTTCCCTACTATCTCTTCTCTCTACTTCTCAAAATGTATTTCCTCCTACATCTTAAATATTCATAAAACGTTCTGATAAAATGTCAGATCTTCATCTTGTTTTTCAGGCAGATGAATTACCTTTTCATTCTGATAGTCTATAATGTAAATTAGATTTTTTTTAAATGTCATTCCATTACTTAATCGGAAATAGTTGTGGTGCATCTAAAGAAATACAGAAAAGTCAAGTAAAATTAGTATTATATTAATTCAGAAAATGAAAATTTTTAACCATAACAAAAATTATTAAATTACATGGAACACCATGGATCAAGTAAATGGTAGCTGTAGTTAAGAACTTCAAACACTGAGATTTTCAGGCAAAACAAATTTTCTATTGTCTTTAAGATACTTCTGAATTACCATGTATTTAGACTATTGACTATTGTGTATACAGAATCCTGAGTTTGTGGTACTGTCTATGCTCCAGTAAATGCATATTTAGAGACAGATCCTTGTGAAAGAAATGCATGTGTCCAGAGATCCATTTGTACTGTTGGCAGACAAACATATAGGAAGATGTAATATAGTAAAATTTTTTAAAAGCTACAATAAATCACTAAATAGATTACATATTTACAATATAATACTAGTGCATTTGCAACTGATGAAAGTGTTAGAATACATACAGAACTAGCAGGTGGCCAACTGTAACTTGAAGAAGAGAAGACCTCAGAAAGTTTTCTCATATTGTTCTTGAGAATTAGGATCTGTAGGTATGGGTGCTGAAGGAGAAAATGAGGCTGCACACACAGAGTTGGATTTCGGGACATGTCCACCGACACTTTTAAGCACTGCCCTTTTATTCATATTCTCTCACAAACAGCACCCAGTGTTTTTCTTTTAGTCAACCAGAATTCCCAGGAATGTCTCAAACCAGTGCCCTGATCCCACACATTCACACTCACATCATGTGGTGGCTGTGTTCAGCCACTAGAGAAAAACATGCTTATCATGCAGGCTGTTTAAAGTGGTTTTCCACTTTGAGAAACAACATTCTCTCTCCCAAAGCACTTAGCCTAGGTTGATCCTCCCTTTTGATTCCAGTTAACTAAATGCAGGTGCAGAGTAACTCAGCTTGTTCCCACATGTAGCTCATTTTGAAAATTAGCAAAGATTGACTTTTTTTGAAGGAAAGTTGGACTGGGACATAGCATGCAATAGCATTCAAGCCTTTCTTTCCCACCTAACTTTTTTTTTTTTTTTTTGTGAGCTTTTATACCTTAGCAGTCCATTTTCTTAAATAATTAGTGAAATGGAATATGCATTACCACAGGTAATCAATAACACAGGGTGTGTTTGTTTCTTTCAAAATTCTTCGTAAAAATAATCCCCAACCCTTCTAAATTAATCAGTTAATTACCTTTCAAATGTTATAGTAGTGAAAAAAACCCAAACCTACTAAATTTGTGTGTATGATGTTGCAACATTTTGGTGCTAAATAGTGCTACTATTTTCCTGGTAACCTTGTCACTTGATGTATTTTTATGGCATGGCATCAACATGTCTAGTAATTCCATGAATGTATTTGGGGAGAAACAGCACTTTGTCATCCTTTGTCTCTGCAATGCCTTGGACTTTAAAAATTTTCCTTTATTTTTTCCTTAATTTTACAAGCAAAGACCTCTTTATATACTTATAATTGGACTTCCTTAAAAAAAAAAGTTTATGCACAATTAACTGCCATTTTTTGTCTTTTCGCAGTCTTAAGCATATCTTGGCCAATAGAGTATCTTAAGGGAATTAGTAGGAAACCCTGTGTGATTTTACCATTGTAGAATACACACAGTTCAATTCTTGAACGACTGTACTGCAGAACACACATATTTCACTTCCTGAATCAATCTCTTCCTACAGGCCATTATATCAAAAGCAGCCCTGCTTATTCTCCATGAAGCAGATATCTGCTGGAGAATAAGAGCTGAAGTAGTAAATCAGTGCTTAATTGTGAGTCCTTCCTTCCTTCCTTCCTTCCTTCCTTCCTTCCTTCCTTCCTTCCTTCCTTCCTTCCTTCCTTCCTTCCTTCCT
>JAWWLV010000001.1:62524421-62552796 GCA_035041135.1 Platyrinchus mystaceus | reverse complement strand
TGCCACTAGCTCAAACAATAACATTTGATTCAGTAAATACAGGAAGATATCTTACAGCCTACAGCAAACAGAAATGATATATGATGCACCAAAAGTCCTGGAAAGTCATCATGGACTATACAACTGACATTTTTTTTTCTGTTTACACAAAAGAGACAAACAAAATTACTATCTGTCTACTTATCTCTACATGTTTCTGCAATTTAAAGCTCTTTTCCCTTCCCTTCCCTTCCCTTCCCTTCCCTTCCCTTCCCTTCCCTCTTTTCTTTTTTTTTTTTTTTTAAATAATGTATATCTTATATCCTGAAAGATGACAAAATAGAGTGGAAGCTTTTTTATTGCTGATTTTTGGGTCATTTTTACTTGAAAACTCATGCTATCACTGAAAAAAACAAATGCAGTGTTGCATCTATATTTCTTCAGCTTTTCCCTTCAAAGCCTTCCTTTAAAATGACATATAAAGACTTCTACATATAGAACTGTTTTCAATATATATAAATTCAATAAATTTTATTGAATCATCAAATCCTAAAGAACCATGTTATATATCTGTAAGACTGAGTTACAATTTTCAAATGCACTCTTACCTTTCATTTTTACTTTAGTCTTAAAACAGCTGACTATTTCTCATTATGCTGAATGTATTCTGCTGCTACCAGAGAGGCCTGTGATGACAAGGTATATATCACCATGTAGGAATCGTGACAGTTTGCCTTACTCTGCAAAACACCACACTTCAAGACAGTACCTAATTTGAAACACTACCTAATTTGAGATATTTCAGTAATAGTAATAGCAAAGCACTCTGCCTGAAGCCTTTTGCATTATTTGTTTTCCATTTTTTTGGGTAAGGAATCCTGGGTTTTGAGGAGGCTTTTTTGGGTGGTGTCTTTTTGCTTTGTTTTTCTTTTCTGAAGCCTGCTAATTTATTCAACTCTTTAAAATTAAATCCCAATTTTAGGCCTTTTTTTTTTTTTTTTTTTGTACTCCGGTTCTGACATCTGTTTTTGAAAACGAGAAACATTTTATTTCAGAAGACTGTCCTCACCAGAGCTTATGTCAAAGAAATTGTCCTAAAATTTAGTAGGATTATTTTTTTGAACTGAACAAAAATAGATCATGGAAGTTAGTATAAGAAAACACAAAATCTTTATTATGTCTTTTTTTTTTTTTTAAGAAAATGTTTACATATGTTTCAGTGGCCCAGTCATTATATTTTTTTTTGTATTTTATATATTCACTTGAATCTTTAGACTATTCTTGAGGTTCTGTGGATGAATGGAGTATTGGCAGAATTAAGACGTTGAACAACCTGACAGAGAGCAGGCGAGACAGCTATTTTGAGAATTCACTAATTTAAGTGTGTGCTGCACTAGTGACCTTCTGCCTCTGCCAGCCCATCAGGAGAAGGGGACATGTCCATCTGTGCCTGTGTCTGGTGTGAGTCCTGAATGTGGGTGCTGCTGTGGGCAGTGCCTTGTCTGAAGCTACGTTCGTGTGTGTGTGTCTGTGTCTGTGTCTGCACATGCACGTGTGTACATGTGGAATTGTGTGTGTGTACACACACCAGCCTGAGTTCAAGCAGCAGGGTACAAGGGGTTCTGGGACAGAGCAGCCGGAGAAGGAGGCTGCTCTTAACATCCCTTAAATATTTCCTCAACTTCATTTTTTGAATTTTCTAAGTGAAAGCTCTAGAAAAAAAGGGAGGAGATCTGATATACTGTAAAGTCAAACAGAATCAGGAATATTTAAAATATTAAGGAAAATAGTCCTTTCAGAGAAAGTTCTGACATACTTTACTTCATCACCCAGCTTAAGCCTGAATTTGAGCTTTAGTAAAATGGATCAAGAACATGCTGAGATTTAACACACCTGTTTTCAGCTGTTGAAAAGTACAGTGCTGAAGTCTCATCATTGACATTCTCTCTCCAATTCTGCAAGAAGTGCTAAGTTTTTAAAATAGAGCTAAGTTAAATCTTCAGTTATCTGCACATAACTAATCAACCACAATTTTTTCTGCAGTCAATACACCCCCAATGAACAATTTACTCTATTTTAAGGCAGGTGTCTAATTTAGGTAGATTGAGGGGCCCTGTGAGATGCCTATTTCTCTCCAGACAATAGAAAAAAACTACAAAAAAACCCGGAAAAGTTAGATATACATGCAGCCACCTAAGCTGTATTAAAAGCTAATTGAATAGGAAAGTTGGCTCCTACCTTCAAGTTTTCTTCCTTTTAGATTACTGTAAGTGAAAGAAACACAAAGAGCACGAACATATCCAAAAAGCCTCATCCATTAACAATATTTGTTTAGTTTCCAACTTAGCATTTAACTTACTGCTAGTTCTAGCAGAGTTGTGAGGCTGTGGGAAGATCACAACCTGAAAGGGAAATTGCCATACAATTTGAAGTCACTGATTACCCCTTAAACTATCACCGACTTTGGTATCCTCCTTTTTGCTACAGTTGCTCTTTACTTTTCTAAAAGTAATTAATTCCAGTTTAATTACACAAACAAACAAGCAAGCAAACAAATAAATCATTTTGTCATGGAAAAGTAAAACAAAAACCAACCAACAAACAAAAAAACCCCATTCCACACATGACTCAGGGATACAAGCTAAAAATTAAATATTTCAATTCTCATTAAAAGAATAAAACAAATTATTATGAACATATTTCCACTAGGGAATGAGGAAAAGTCAACAGAATGAAATATTGTCACTTGTTCATGGTTTCCTGTTCTTCTCCAAATGCTGTGTAATATATTCAACTCTCAAGCAGGAAACATGGATTTTATGGCAATGTTCTATTAAACTGCCTTTTTTTTTCATTACACAAAATGCTTTATAATTTTACTTATTTGCTTTAAGTCCTAGTATTCATGTTAAAGTTGCTAATCACTGTAGCTGAATATAAGATTTACAGTTAGTTTTTAAAAATTAATTAGATGTATGCCAGACTGTTTCATTGTGAAAAATAAAGCTTTCTTATGATTGACTTAATTAATATTCTTGCTTTTGCTTTGGTTCTCTCATTATAAAGACTATTGATTCTGGTGGCAAATATAGGGAACAGTTGGAATTAGTTACTACCGAACCTTCAAATTTCTCTTTTATCTTTCGTGTTTTGGTAGTCACACATTAATTAATTCTGTAGTGTCCTAGGTAAATGTATAAGTTTTATGGTTTTCAGATATATATATATTTTCCAAAAACCACTCAAACACAGTCTTTTTGGACAGTTCAAAAATCCTTTTCTGTTAAAAGAAAGTTTCTGATGAAAATTTTTTACAAGCTGTACTTAATAACATTTCAGAAAATGGCCTTAATCCCAGAGGAAAATATGATCTTAAAGCCAAAAAAGATTTGCACAATAAAGAAACATAAGAGTATAGAGCAGCTACACTCAAAGCAGGCTGGATTATGTCTCATGTCCTAGCAAAGTTTTGTATGACAATCAGAATATGTAACATCCATAAGTGATGTCCTGATCTGAGAAAGACCTAATATATTATTAATTCCTTGACAAGACAGTATAGAAGAGACAGGAACAAAGATCTGTATTTTTCTACCAGGAAGCCCTTCTCCTCTTCTATGGAGGTTAGTATTAATCATGGAAGCATTCAGGTTGTAAAAGACCCTTAAGATCATTGAGTCTGACCACAAACCAAACACTTCCAAGTTCACAGCTAAATCATGTACAAACCAAACATGATATACCTACACACCTTTTTAGTGCCTCCAGGGATGGTGGCTCAACTGCTTCCCTGGGCAGTCTATTTCAATCTTGATGAACTTTCTGTTGAAGAAAAAAATCCTAAACCTCTTTTTCTCCAGGCTAAACAAAGCCAGTTCCCTCAGCCTCTCCTCATAAGATTTGTGTTCCTGACACTTCACCAATTTCGTTGTCCTTCTCTGGATATGCTTCAGCACAGCAGTGCTCACTGTAGTGAGGGGACCTCAAACTGAACATAAGATTCAAGATAGCACATGGTGTGAATTCTTGGGGAGTCTGTGTAGGGCCAGGATTAGGACTCAAGGATCCTGATAGATCCCTTCCAACTCAGCATATTCTATGCTTCTATGATGTCAGCATAAGGCACAATTCATAGATATTTCACAGATAATGAAAAGTATGGAGATGAAGATGTTAATATAAAATTATATTGTATAATGGCACTTGTGAAAAAAATAGTATAAAACAGACCTAATAAAAATAGAAGTATATTTTTTATATACTCACAATAACATTCAGATTTTTTTTCCAGAAAAAAGAATGGTATTATTTTATTACCCTGACACATCAGTGAGTGAGCTGAAGTGGTTTCACACATGAAACGAGTGAATTTATAAAGAAACATGAAACATTACAGCAGATTGCTAAATACTCAATGGATAATTGATGAAACCATTGATAGGTGTGTTTAGTATCCATTTTGGTAGTAGAGAAAACCAAATATTTGAACAGATAGACATACTCCCAAACCTATCAGAGTTCATAGAGCATCTGGACATTCTCTTAGTTATATAATTAATTTAGTTTTAGGTGTCCTGTGAGGGACAGGTAGTTGAACTCAATATTTATGGTTCCCTTCCAATTTGATATATTCCATGATACTATAATTGAAATTTAATTAAAGCATCTTTCATCTCACCATCAGCAATATTTATTTTTTAAAGTAGGTAAGAAAATCCTCCATACAGTGGATTTAAAACACTATATAATTACTTTTGCCTCTCTCTAGAAGGTGGGAGAAACTGAGAATCTGAAACTAGGAATAAAATAAAGTGATACCTGGATACATTTTTATACATAAAAATACTTTTAATGTCTGAGTGATTAATTTAAGACCCTTTTAGGAAAATTATGCTCTATTAGTTCTGTTTAGATGTGTGAATCTAACTTTTTAAGAACCTGAACATTTATTATTTAAGAGTCTAATACTTTACAATACAGTAAGTGTCCTAACACAGAATAGGCAAAAGTGTTGATTATCTTAAAACTAGCTCTGGGAAAAGGTGTAGTTTCTATTATAGTCTAAAATGATTCACATATTTAATTTGAAACTATTAGGAATTGCCTAACCAGTCACCCAGCAGGTGCAAGGTTGCTTTGACTCTCCATGTGCCACCAGGAACAAGGCTGTGCATGTACTCCTAGTAGATGTGTACGTACTCATCGGCACAACAGACACATGCATCTGGCCACACCGTGGCCAGAAGACATTATCTTACAAGCATCCACTTACTTGCCAACAGCACCCACATGAATGTGAATAGCACTGGCTCAGTCCTGTTCCATGTCTCTACATGATCAGAAGTGAAGCTTGCTAGTGTAATGTATGTAAGTTTGTATAGCAAAATATGGATTGCACCAGTAACTGGCCAGTAGCTGGCTTTAGATCCCCAGCCTCCCCAGCCACTGGCACCCGGACATACTCTTCAATTTATGGCACTCATGTCTCTTCTCACTTCCTGAAAACAAAATGGCATATTTAGCAGCTGATCCGGATCTTCAGTGCCCCCAATAGCTAATTCTCAGATGCCAACCTCTACAGTGCTTGGCTTAGATCTATGGTCCCTCCAGTAGCTGACTCTCACATTCCTATTTCCCCAGTATCATGACCCAAAACAGTAGTATCACCATTCCTAGCTTCCAGATCATGCCACTTACCTGTGACTCTGGCTAAAAGTTTGCAAGTGCTGCACACACAGATTGTAGAGCGCACCTCCACTTGGGAAAACATATCAGATGCTGCCAGATCTCTATCTGCCTCTCCAAAACAATAAAATCACCACCATGTGGCCTCCAAGCGCTCACGGCCCTGCCCTTCCTGGAGTTCCATTAGCTGGAAGTAGATATAATTGTCTCTCTCTTTCTCTTTACTTCTTCCTCTTGTCCTAATTTCCTCTTCTTGATACTTGGGTAACTTAAACCTAGATGGGGTGGATTTTGCTAAGTCAGTGCTTTCTGAAATGCTTTATGTTGATTGAATGTTTGCTTTAAACTTTTGCCAAGTTCCCTTATTTTCCCAAAATTTCCAGGAAAACCGTGTTATTTTGAGCCCTTGAAAAGCATCATAGCATTTTACCTGTGTGCGGTCCCAAGGTATAAAAGAACTGAAGGCCCTTTTAATAAACCCATTGGGCAGATTTTTTGGAGCCTTGTATCCTTCTAATGTAAACTCCCTTTGATGAGCTTGTGAGAAGAGCCTAGGGTCTTAGAGCTTGTCAATCAGTAAATCAGCAGATCACACACTTGACATGTCCTGTTGCTAAAGACCTCTACAGTTAGAAGAAAATTGTCCACTTAAATAAAGCCTATATGTATATCTTACAGTGTACATGATATATGAGAATTTGTATCCAGAGCCCAGGTAAAAAAATATTATCCAGGCACTTCATAATTCAGTCAGTGCTCTGCCAAGTTGCTCCAAACCGTTCTTCTGTCATTTACTTAGAATCACATCTGACCTAGCAGAAACTCTGGCAGATAATACATTAAAGTTATTTTCAGTATATAAACAGACCTTAAAAGTAGAGAGTTCACAAGCAGAGGTTAGATCTCTGCCTCAAAAAGTAAGGTGAAAGCGCAAGATTATGACAGTATCATCGCACATACACAGCTTAAACTATACACTTAAATGTTCCCCATGCTCTATCTGGTCTTTTCCTTCCTCCTTCTTCAAAAGTGAATCTGCTTTGAGCATCTCTAAACTTCAGGGTGCTCAGTCAGCCTCCACATTTTTCCTCATTATTTGAAGCAACAGTCTCCCACCTTTTTGTCCACAGTAAATAATCTTGTATTCTCCTAGTTTTTTTGGTTGTATTAGTCATTAAATGATGCTTTCCAAGACCAGGTTGTAGTCTCTGTCCTGCCTGATCCTTCATCTTTTAATAATTCATTTCCTTATCACCTTAGACATCTGTTAATTTTGGTTTTCTTTAGCAGATGAGTGACTGACACACTGGGTCAAGATGTCATGGCTTTGACTAAGTACTGAATACCTCACAAAAAATGGAAGCTATTTTTTTCTGATGTTTCTTTTTCTCTGAAGGTGTAGTTTCTGGTTGAGAACTAATTTCTTTCAATTTGCTCTTTTTTTGTCTACTTTACTTGGTGGGGGTTCCATTTAGTTTACTAAAGGACAAAATTAATTACTTATAACATGTTTTACTTTAAGAGGCAGAGAAGGCATAATGGAACAAAAAAAGATGGCTCAAATTAGTCTAGTTAAGACTCTGTATTTCAATAGAACTAATATCTATGCAGAGAAATATGTTTTAGCTGCTGAACCTACGAGTTGTGTAAGTAGGTAGAAATACATACAATTCAAGTATGACAAATCATAAAAGGTATCCTACACTTGAGGGTAGCTACAGCTGTTACCATGATGTTTACATATACGGGGTTTGGTTTTTTTTTCTTTTTTCTATGAACCTTTTTTTTTTTTTAGGAAAAAGCTTTGAAGTCCTAGAGAGCTGCTGACAGATCAGTTCTCTAGCTTGTGCTTCCCTATCACTATTTTTCAGTAGCTTATACAATGCTCAGGAAAAAGAAGAACAAATGTATACAAGTAACTTCAAAGGACAACGACAGAAAACCCAAAAAATAATATGTTTCTCAAAAAGAGGTCAGTATTGATCTCCCTCTAACAAGTACTCTAGCTTATTATTTGTTTTATTTGCTATGTTTAGACAAGACTGGTAATTTATTTTCCATTTAAATCTGTGACATCAAGGAGAACATGCAGACACACAGAGCTTTTGAAAATGAAGCTGTTCAGGCTTCTTAATCACTGATCCAAAAGCTATTGTTACCAATGGTAAGATTTCCAGTAATTTTTAAATATGTCCAACTATTTCAATATACTTTAGATCAACTACTCTTTTGGGGGTTTAGGAAATTAGGTTTAGGCATCATTTATCCTCAGATAAAATGTATTATTAAGACTGGTAAAAGATATTAGTTGGTTTTGTGTTTGTTGACCTTCAGACAGTAATAAAAAAAAAGCTGCCAGAAATAACACTGAAAAACCAAGTACCATGATCCAAGTTTTTTTCCCTTAAAAGAAGCAGAAAGTTTTTAAAAATGGCTTACAAGATCCTTATTTGGACCACACACCCAGTATAGCTGTAAATGTGACTAAACTGGGAAGTTTTTGAGGGGAGTGGGTGTAACACAGACATACTTCAATAGTTTGGACATTAATTCAAGGTCAAAATAATAAAAAATAAAAATATAATTATAACCCCTGCATGTAGGTGGACAGAGAATTATCTATTTATTTGTACAGAAACAGTAAACAGGATTTCAAAATATTCATCTTTGTGCATGTTTAGATGGTTTAATAAATTATGAGGATAACACAACAGGAACATAAATCAATATTTTTTTCTGATTTATATCAGTATCAGAAGATATAATTATTTTTGAAAGTGTCTGTATAAAAATTAATTGTTCAGTCCTGCAGAATCTCACAATGGATTTAATAAATTTTTCCAGTTGTAAATCACAGTCTTCATCAATATCACAAAGAAAGAAAACCAAAGCAAAACCAGTGTTTTCTTCCTTGCACAGTGTGCTTGACATCCTGTTTAAGTTTAATGCATTCAGATCTATCTGGTTTATCCTAAATATTCAATTCTAGGAGAATCACTGTATTCAGTAACTTATTTGTAGTTTTATTAAGTAGATCAAGAAAAAGAAAACCCTCTAGAGTAAATTATTTTATTATTCAATAATTCTTTCCCACTTAGATGAATTTGCCCTTTAATGTAGATGGGTTTTACCACTTACTGTATAGGTATATGAGAGGGACTAATTCAGATTTAGGGCTTTAACTGTATATTGCTAAAGTTAAGAGAAATAGTCTAAACCTTGAATTTTGCTATTTTGTTATCTACATTAAGAGTAATCTATTACAATTTTTTTCCACACTTGGAATTTATGCTGCATGCCAACTAAAGCATGCCAATCAAGTTAACAGACTAAATGCATATTTTCACCTTTTTAACCAGTTGTTCAGTTTACCAACCAAAGTTGGTGAGCAGAAGAATATCTATAATATCCCAGGCTCATCAGAACACCTCAAACTATATATAGGGCAGCACTCGATGACAATTGCCATGCAGTGCTTGACCTTACTGTATCAGCAACTACAGGAAATATTAAATAACTCAGTATTTGCTATACCAAGAGAACTTAGGTTTTTTTCAGTGGTAGAAACAGAAGGTTAAGGGGAGATCTTGAAGCTGTCAAGAACTACTTTTTTGGAGAAGATTAGAAGAACAGTGAAGACTTAACCAAATTTTTTTCAAAGGTGCACCATGAGAACAGCAGTGGACAAAAGGCTGAACACAGAAATTTCTTAGTGAAGGATTTTTTTTTTAATTTTTATTTTTTTAATCTTTTATTTTTTTTAATGCATTTACTGTGAGTATGATGATATAGTGGAACAAGTTGCCCAGAGAGTTTGTGGCATCTTCATTCCTGGAACTTTTCAGAATTCATCTGACCCTGAGCAACCTGATTTTTCCCAACCTAAATTATTCTATGATTCTTTATACAAATAAAGAAGGACATGTATACACACCACCACCGAATTCCCCTCAAGATATATATCACATATGTGTATATATGTATGTGTATATATACATACACACACATACATCCCTTTAACTGGATTTCCATCAATCTGCTGGGTCTTTGAGGAACAATGCATTAAGTATTTCTTTGATTTAGAGGTTTTATCATATCCACTATGAACAGTTGACCATCATTTTGCACTGGCATCTATTTTTTTTTCAGGCAATCTTATAAATTGCCTCTCACTTATGCTATCAATGAGTTAGAATAAATGCAAATAACATATTATTTTTTGGTAATGCTGGTTTTACCTTTCTGTTATGATTGGTAGTTATCTAGCCAGGCTGTTTGTGGTTTGCTGTATCTAGCTGGGTTGTCTTCACATTCCAAATAAAATGCATACAGTTGGTAATGTTCACTGAAACTTGTTAAATGGATTAAAAAATTTAGCAATTGCCATATATACTAAAGGCTAAGTTCAGCCGTTCAAACATAGGCCATACAGTGCCCTTTAAGGTACCTTGGGTATTCAAGATATTCACACAGGTTTATCAGATATGACACAGGATTTATGGAAGATCTGCATTATTCCGGAACATCAACTAGTGGTCAGGTAGGAGATACTATGACATATAAAAAGGTATTTGACAGCCATGTCTGGATAATTGAACTCAGCCGTTTAAGGAGAAGTTAACCTCATCTAAGCTTAAAATGTCTTCATTTATAACTAGTCACCTTTCACTTCTTTAATAAACAACAGAGAAAAATCAGGAATTTTTGCACTGAAATTAATCTGTCTAAAAGCAAATAACCACTCAATAAGATAAATCATGTCTTGGAAGATCATAATATAGCCAGGTATATTGTTGTACATGACTAGGTACGATGTAGCCATACACATATGCATGTGATCAGACAGATGTATTTGGAGTCTATTTTTAATAAAGTAATTTTTATTATCTGAAATTTAAATATGCTAATTTATTCAGTCAGATAAACATAAAGTGCTTTGCTAAAGACTTTACTTAGTTCTCTAACTGTTTTCTGAATGTTGCCAATTTTCTGCCTCTCGCTCATATGGACAAGATTTGCCTGAGCAGACTGAAATTGTCTACAGCACAGAGGGAGCCATAAGAAGAAGTGTTCTAGGGCCCCAGGGGATGCTCTCCTTTCAGTTAGGGAAAAACATAAGTAAGACCAAACATAACTCTTTCCCAATCCCATATAATCTTTAAAGCCCATCTCAAAGAAGAAAAAAAAAATATATATATTTAAGAAAGCTGTTGAGGTTGAGACAATGAGACCAGGCTACCACTGTCATGCTGTTAGCTAATCAGTGGGAATTTTATTATTAGCACTTGGTGTTGCTCAGTATATCCCTCTACTGGAATTTGGTATCACAACTACAGTCAGTAGAGAATTTTTTCAATATATTGCAATTCACTAAAATTTTGTTACTGTCCCATTGATTTCAACAGTTTCAGACTATTGTATGTAACATTCGTTTAAATTTTCCTTTCAAGCTTCTCAGCTGAGGAATTGCATGGGGTTGGAGCAGGTGAGTACTTCATGCTTACATAATTAAGACTGTTAAATCACCTTGCCAGAAATATGACTACTACAATGTAAAATCTAAAATATATTAACAGATAAGATGTAAAACAAAATAGAAAATAATGTTTCATTTTCATTATATCTTACCTTTTTTTCTTAGAAATCAGATTAAAAGCAATATGATACAGATTATATGGTGTTATGTATGATCTTTAGTGATCAAAGTAATACCCTGTAAACCAAACCTTATCTCTTTAGGAACATATAAAAAATAGTTAAACACTGCTTTGGAGAAGTGTGTATTTTATATGTTTCTGTTTTAGAAAACTGGCAGGTACCTTTTATTTGTTTTATTGAGTATTATGTAGTGGGTTAGTGAGTGCAGGGCTGAATTCTAAGAAATAAAGATCTGCTTGGCAGTGTGGCCACACAACCTAAATAGAAGATACTAACCCTATGTTTCATTTTGACAGTATAATCCCTGAGAAAAAAAAACTTTCTTTTTTCCCCCCAAGATATTTTTGGTACACATTTTCTGCTGTTACTTTAAAGTAGAAGGCTTTCCTCTGTATTTATTGAAAACAGTGCTAACACAATTAAATCAAATTCACAAATACTCAACTTGAGTTATTGAAATTTAATTAAAAGTGACAGCTGTGTCTGGTTTTGTCTTGGATAAAAATACGCATGGAGTTTTGAGTAGGAATTAGAAGGGAGGGAGGGAGAAAAAACTGAATGACTATACTTCAAAAAAAGGATTTAGGAACAATTGTGTCTTTTTAACTCAACAATCTCCTCCAGATTCCCCTGTCCCAATTTCTATGTTCATATCTTTGAAGTAAAACTTTAAACCTAAATAATAAAGTTATTGCATATGTACAAATTTCCTTCATGTTATACAGTATCGAGTCACCACATCATCTTCATAAGATTTAGAATTATTATATGTAAAAATTCCTCCAGTGTTAGAGAAATACAAAGTATACCATGAGGGACCTTTGCTATTTTTCTATACTTTTGTTACTTTATAAAAAAAATTAAATTGATCTCCTATGTCTTAAACAATTAGCATGATATATATTCATGTCAGTTTGATATTGAATCAAAATTGTGTTTCTGGAAATATAGAATGTGAATATTTTTAATAAGGTTTCAGTCGCAGAATGGTAAATTCAATGTGACAAAAGGCACATGTTAGCCTGTTTCGAAAAAACTAATGTCATTCATTTTATGAATGGATAGTGTGCAAGAAATCTAGAGTGCAATTTTCATTTTATTTGAAATTTATTAAAATGACTGTCAGGGTTGAAGATAATAAGCATTCAACTTCTCTACGTTTCTTCTGAGTTGCAGAGCAGGTACACCAGTACCCTAGTAGTGAAGTACCTTTTTTAAGAAAATACTAAGTGTGCATTTAATGAAAGTGATCAGTTCTTGTACCTAAACACCACAGTAGGAAAAGCCTAATACTAGGTTCTAGCTAATTTTTTATTTATAAACTGCTCTTCTAAGGTTTTGATGGGACAGGCCTTATCATGTACCCTGACTGTTTATCATGTAGATGTTTTCTTCTAGAAGTCAGTCAGACACAGCAGCCATTCAACAGGTCTGAGACTCTGAGAAAGCTGTGACCATCTTTACTGGGAAAGCATCTGTTTGGACTTTATCACGCTTACGGTCAGAAGATCCATTAACTTCCTGAGATTCTTCCACACACTTTCTCTGTTCTACACTGTCCTTCATTTTCTGCATACACAACAGATTCTTCTTATTGTCACTTCTTGTGGAAGCCCACAGAAGGGACTATGTGAGAAAGGTAATCTCCTTTCAGTCTTCCAAACAATATCTCTAATCTCTCTGAAACAAATTTCCTGTTACCTCTGCCCTTTACCTATCTCACTCTCTAAGCACAACGGGAACAAAATCATTCTAGAATTATTTGAGTTGGAAGGGACCTTCAAAGATCATCTAGTCCCAATCCTCCTGTTATGGGCAGGGACACCTTTTGTTCAAAGCCCCTGTCCAACCCTACTTTGGATACTTCCAAAAATGGGACATCTACAACTTCTCTGGGTAACCTGCTTCAGTGTCTCACCACAATGTCATCTGAAATTATCAGTGTGTAAGAAACTGACGGGAGAGGCAAGAGCTAAAATCAAAATCAGAACTCTTATAGAGTGAGAGTTAAATGTGTCATTTCTCTTGCCCATGTGGCATCTTGCTTGAGGCACCACGTAGTTCTGACGTCAGAGCTGGACCATTAAGTGGAGAAGACTTTTAAAAGTTCACTATGCCTTCACCACTGAATGTTAGCAGAAAACATGCAGACCTCTAAGGCACAGTGTGAGTCATAAGGCTGAGGGCCAGCTTTTAATATGAAGTTGTAGAGTACTTAAGATCACAGTTATACAGACCCTGAACTACATGTAGGTAACATTAAAAAGTCACTGATTTTCAAACCTGCTTGCAGCTGATAGAAGGTCAGTGCCAGTCTGTGCCATGGCAATGGTCAGTGATCTACCTGTAAGGCTGTGGGAGTTAATGGTGTTGGTGTAGAGCAGTATAGACATAGCCACTTGTGAGTACTGGGTAGAATAATAGTGTTCTACATGTTATTTTTTAAAGCCTTTAAAAAAAAGTGTTGGCTTTGGTTAATTTGTTAGCTTCCGTGGATTTAGGTATATTAAAGCTAATTAAGCTTGCCAGATATGTTCTTTATATCCCTTGTTAAGACATCATTTCAGAAAAGGTCTATTAACTATAAAAGAAACCTATTTGACAAATTCAGATAGTGTCTAACTTTTAAGCAGCTTAAACCTTGTAACATAAATCCAATATGTCGAAAGATACACATTAAATCTTCAGATTGGCTGAAATACCTTTCTCTTATTAAGAAAGCTTTGCATTGTAATTCTAACCTTGTAAGGTATTCAGTATTTTTTAAAATTTATTCAAAAATTAAACTATTTTATTTGTTTTTTCTAAGTTGAATTGAAACAGCTTTGCCTATATTTAAACTCTTCAGAAAGAGAAACAATGAGCTAGCAAAAGACAGTTACATCAATGTGAAACATATGAGCACCACTTTTTTTAGAGCTTTACCTGGCTTGAAATGTGTTATGA
Organism: Platyrinchus mystaceus; assembly: GCA_035041135.1. NCBI lineage: Eukaryota > Metazoa > Chordata > Aves > Passeriformes > Tyrannidae > Platyrinchus > Platyrinchus mystaceus. Next base: position 62,538,528 of record JAWWLV010000001.1, on the reverse strand, counting down.
ATAGTGCACTTCACAGGGTGAGTGGCTTATTTATAACTCAAGAAATACAAAATATACATAAAGGAAGAACCTTTAGTGTAGTTTAATGCTATCTGCTAATGAGCTGATTCAATAGAGTAAATTTTTCTTCTTAAAATTTGAGACTACAATGCTTATTTAAAAGTGTGTGAGGACGGTTTTTACTTTTGTTACTAATAATGGTACTAAAATTCACATTTTACTAATTTTAATACTTGTCAGAGAATTATTTCCAACTACTGATAACAAAGATTAAATTCCAGTTAGTTTCCTGGCTTTTTAAGCTTGAGTTTGTAAATTTTTTCTACATATCATTCTTGTTCTGACATGGATTCTAAATTATTTTATTGGACAAATGAAATGTCTCATTTGCTTATTTTTAAATGTGAAGGTGAATCTCTGATTCAAACCAAAAATATGTGGTTAGACTGAACAGAAGGTCAGAAATCACTACTGACTTCAGTAATCATTGTAGAATCTGGGCTAGACTACTGGTTTTGCAAAGTATATTAAGTCTGATCTTAATTCACTCAAAGGGGTTCTTTCCATTGACTTCAATAAGGTTTCAATCAGACTTTAGGGAAATGCTTTGTTTTGACCTGGTAATAGTATCATGGGTTAGAGAAGACACCGAAGTACATGAAGGATTCTGTAAATAGGTTAATACACATTTTATGTGTACTCAAGGTGTTAACACAACATTAGGTAGGTATCAAAATTCTCATTCATGTTACATGGTAGCTTACTGCTCATAGAATTGCCTTTAGAATCAGAGAGTAGGATGCGTGCACCCACTCCAGCATCTAAGGTAAGCCTGAATGTTGACATTTAAGGGAATTTTCCAACAGTAAACTAAATGAAATTATTATTTAATGAGGGACTCATCTGTAAATTACTAGGTAACTTTGTAAACTAAAGAGCCTTCTAGGCTGGGCACTCTCTGAGTGCACTGAATATTGTTTGAAAATAAGTATCTATAGTCACTTTCTTGAAAGAAAAAAGAAGACACACACACCTCTCACAAACAATATACACACACATACACAAACACTTAGAAAAAGGAAGAGTAGCAATACTTCTTACCTTCTGAACAGTATTCTTGTGGGTTTAGCCCTGAAAAAAAAGCAACCAGCTTGATTTTGTTCTTCAGAGAGTAAAGAACTCAGACTCTTTGTTCTACATTTCAGTCAGCTCTGCCCTACTGTCATTCTGTACATTAAATATTTTAATTGACTGCTGGAAATAGAAGATATGGATTTGAAAGGTACTTTGATTTATTGTTACACTTCAACAACCCTTTCAATAGCAGATAGATTTGATAATTATTAAACGATGGGTAATGTATGCTGGTTTTTGGAGGAGTTTGGTTAGGTTTGTATGTAAAAGGATATGGTGATTTTTGGGGGTGGGTTTGTTGTTCTTTTTTTTTTTCATTTTGGTTTGGATTTTTTCTAGTTTCAGTTTCCATTTAACTTTAGCACCTATTCAGTTGTTCTTCAGATAAATCAGTTCTTTCTCTTGTGTTGTCATTTGCAGTGGAATAGATATTTTTACAACCAGTTTAACTAGTCTTTACAAAATAATAACCCATATGCTTAAATGTACAGTGACCGAAACTTCATTATATTTGGGGCAGTGATGTCTAGAGGCAGTATAGTTCACTATCATTTCAGAAACAATATCAGTGTTAAGGAAAGACCTAATATAGATGCTCTTTCTGGGTAATTTTTTTGTGTTTCAGTAGCACAGTGATTCATTCAATCAGGCCAGTTGCATTTTACAACTGAAGGCTTAGCTACATATTTTAAGCAAATACTGAACAGGAATTTGTATTTCTTTGAAAACTATTCTTAATCTACTTGTAATCAATCATTGTTAAAGGATTTTTTAAGCTATATAGGGTAAATGTCTTAATGTGCTGCATATTACAAACTAATTAGAGTAACTATTAAACCATTAAGGTAATATCAAAAGTGTAGATTATTTCTATGTATAATGCACCGTATCATATTAATAGTGTGCATTTTGATTATTAATTTACATGAATTCATTATAACACAATCTCTTTAATCAAAAGTGATATTTTTTTCTGATGTTTCCTCCTTTTATTCTGCTTCTCTCAAGGCAGATATACATGCAGAACAAACACGCTTTATTTCCAGCTGACATTTAAGGCACACTTTTGCCTTTTGTATTTTTCTGCTTGAATAAAACAGTTACCCAATGAAATAACAGAAATTTTTCAATCTCAGTCTTGCTGTGTTTCTTTGGAACTATAACTGAAACTGTCAGAAAAATGAAAGTAAGAAAAATAGCACACTACATATTGCAGAATAATTGGTGAGAGGGAAAAAAGTATAGAAAGAAATATTTTAAAATATCTAGCTTTAAAAAAATATATATAGCCTGTGTCTTTCTTATAAAAAAATGTGATAGAAAAAAATAATTTAAAAAATCAAAACTTCTGAGAACTTTGTGAGTTATACCACAACTCTATTTTTAAAGACCCAGGGCCTCCTCATGCTGTGAAGTTAATTGCAAAATCCTTTTGACATTCATGAGAACAGATCTAGTCCTTGCTACACTCCAAATGACATAGTGTCCTGAAAACAGCAACCACTGACTTTGACTGTTCCTTTTCTATATTTATCAAGAAGAGAAATTTAATTTTAAGATGTACTCAGAAAAAGCCAAATCCTATTTGTCCTTCCTTCATTAACTTCAATAACTTTTCCAAATTTCATGCTCTAGTTGATTAACAATATTTATAACACTATATGAAGTTATTTACATGAACATAAGACATTATGTGCACACAAGTTATCCTACGGCCTAGACAGAGGGAATCCATCTTTTTCTGCAGTCACCCCTTTCCTAGAGGCAGCATTTTCAAAAAGAGAAGTTCTGTGTGTAGTCCTCTCCCCTCTCTTGCCCTCCTCTCCTCTCCCCTCCCCTCTTTTCCTGCCCTTTCTTTTATCTTTCCTTTATCATTTTTTTTTTTTTTTAAATAATGTACATCTTATATCCTGAAAGATGACAAAACAGAGCGGAAACTTTTTATTGCTCACTCTTGGGCATTTTTGCCTGGAAATTCTTGTATTGCTCTTTCAGTAACATTTATGTTCTCCATTAGTGCTTTATCATGTAAGTATAACAATAAAGCAGGCATTACTGACTGGTACAGTGCTGAGCAGCAGAAGGCCCTGTAACATGATTTCTAGAGAAGACATTTGTGTATGTCAGGGATCAAACATGCACAAATCAATGCACAACCCTAAGGCAGCAGTGATGAATTCCTCAAATATTTAGATGACTATATGGAGTTTTCAATTAATTTTTGAAAGAAAATAATTAAAAATGGGATGTACTGTTCCTAGACAGGGTAAAGCTTTCTGTTGCTTAGACCAAAGTTGTCATTTAATTGAAATTGAGCATAATAGCAATGACAGATGCACTACTTATTTTTCACACAGCCCAGCCTCTGTTTACTCACAATAATAAGTAAAAGAGAAAAACAAGCTACTATATCCAAATACTGAAAAGTTTCCAAGTTTCGGGTTGGCTAGTTGTTTTGTTTCTTTTGTTTGTTTCAGTTGGGTATTTTTAAAAATATCTGAAATATTACAATGATGGGATAAAATGAAAAATGGTGATAACTCTTACTGCCTATGTAATTTCCTTTAACAGTATTTTAAAAAAATACTATTGGAGCTAACTTTCACAAATAGCCAAATGAAAGAGTTACTTATATTTTTAGAATTTCTAAATTTAATCGGTAAAATAGAAGAAATGTATACAATTTACATTTTTCAATAATCTGTGTTTTCATCCAAGTTAATCCAATAATTAAACAAACATAAAGCAGATAAATACTTCATTTGGTGAGAAAACAGAGAAACAACAGGGAATAGAATGACTAGTTTGTAGCAATGAGAAAAGTAAAAAATCCTTTTCCATTGATCATAAGGATCAATGTTTAATATCGTTATCTGTAGTCTCCAAAGAGGAAGGAAATATTGAATGTGGCATTTATATATTCAGTTTCTTTAAAGTCAGGGAGAAGGGAGCAGAAGTATAAGTTGACATACCAAGAATAAACCAGAAGGCAGCTTATTGTAAAAGGAGTTTCTGAGCTGACAGGTGCTAAGTAATTTGTAGCAGCAATATCAGTTCTTTTATGTACATGATAATCTCTAGAAAAGAAAGCATTCACATTGATGTGAAGGGAGAAATTAATTTAAAAACATCAAATTATTTGTAATAAGCATGCTGGGAATAGAACTGCTAGTAATAGGGAATGGGATATAGACAAACAATTTAAGCTATATGATATAGAGGTAGGATGGTATGTTCATTCATAAATGCTTCATTATTTGGCTAAGAGGAAGAAAATTAAGAGGTAAGGTAATGAAATTACACATAATATTGTTCTGTTGCAGAGAGAAAAAAAATCAAGAACTCTTATATAACTTTTTTCTATGTATGGACAAAACACTGTCAAAGAAAGTGTCATACTTCAAAACTAACAGCAATAATTTTTTGTAGAGTTAATGTTTTCTGGAGTGATTGAAGGGCAGCAAAAAAGTATTTGGGAGCCAAGAATCTTGGAGTCTTGTTCAAAGACCAAATTTGCTCAATTACAAGACAAGATTACCTTCAGGTACAATATTTTACTGAAAAAACTTGGAAACCAACAACAACAAAAAACCCCATAACTACCCTTCAGGGTATAAGATACCAAGCATCTACTTACTTTTTTTTTTTTTAATTTTTCCAGAATGTCTTCAGTGGATATTTTTGAATCATAGTGACAATAATTTATTATCAAATGCTGATAGATTCAGTGTTTTACTAAGTGGGCAACTAACAGCATCTCATATGACGACAACAACATGTGTGTGCTTTGAGGTAATTACCAGAAGAAAAGGTAAAGCATGCAACATGATTATAAACATTCTTTTGTTTCTTATTTCCTTGGTAGAGCAAACTTGCTTGTAGTTGAATGGCATAAATGCTGTTAACAACCAAAAATGTGGTGGGTTTTGTTGCTGGTTTGGGGTTTTTTTTGTGATCTCTCAGATGTCACAGCTTTCTGGTTTATTTTGTTTTCAAGACATGCTTGAGCCAAAATTAGATTTCTGAATTCAATACTTAAAATAAATGTATCATCTTTTTAGTATATATTTAACACCAGTCTGCTGCTATTCTTTCCTGGTTAACAAATCTGGAAAATGCGCTTTTTTGATTAGTGATGTTAATTAATATTGACAACTTAATATGAGATCTTCTATAATGTTCTTTACTATGTTGCAGTATAACAGAAATAATAACACGAATACTAAAGGTCACATTCTTTATGAAGCCTCATGCCAATCGTTGGTTTGTGATTTGTGTCATTCTTGTTGTCAGTACCTATTAATTTTTTAGCAGTGAATACATCTCAGTAAATAATAACTTGGATTATGAATGGAAATTTTTCTGTCATATTTCTTTATTAAGTAAACTTTTGAAAGTGTACTTTTCACATTTCTGATGAAACTACATTTAATAACAAATGAGTTGTTGTTATGGTCTTGATTAGAGAGAATATTGTATTGGGCTCTGACCTTCGTCTTTTATGTACAATATTAGCTTACTTTTACACCTAAATTACTCCTTTAAAATTAGATATTTGTAGAAACAACTATGAGATTAGTCCATGTACATATCAGATATTACAGAACATTATTTTGCTTTGGTTTATTCTACTATAATTTTCAGGTATCATCAAGTAAACTTGAAAATCTATTGTAGCTCTGTGGTGAAAAATCAGAATGTGTTTTTTGAAATAAACTTCTAAATATCAAATGTGACATCTATCTATTTTAATCAGATCTCTTCTCTCCCTTAATGTGTTTTCCTTCACTTCAGTTCACATCAGATCATAAGCAATGGCAATCTGTTTATCTGTGGAAAGTCAGGACAGCAAAGCTGACCAAAGAAACAAATGCATATTCATCTACTAGTACATATGGTTAACAAAAGCTTTGTTGCAAATGCACTAGAGTGGAACATTAAATCATGTACAAATCAGAATATTAAAGGACAAGTGATTTCTCTGTCACTTGAGAATTTAAAGAATAGCACTATACAGTGTTGGACATAAAGGAAGTTTTTAAAATGAGAAATATGCTAGAAGTTACGAAACAGAAAGATTGAAGTATGGGATAATATATTGTGACAGTAAAACTTCAGACCTTCAATATGTGATCATTTTTCAACCAAGCAGTCCACCTGAATTCATCATTTCTGCTCATGATAGTAAATATTTCTTCTCTCAGCAAAAATAAATATGTTCATAACACACATTGAAATTAGGTAAACAGAAATAATGACTATTATATAAATCTCTATATAATAAATTTTATTTCTAAATTTTACTTTTTCTTTAAACATGAGCAAGATATGCTACATTTTCATTTTGTTGATGGTTTAAGGCCCATAAATAGTACTTATTAGATATTCTTATGTCATAAACAGTTGCAGAAATGCTCATTGAGACTACATTTAAACAAAGCTACAGAATACCTTCAAGTAATCACAGAAGTTGTTTATTACTGGACAGTTTTGTTTGTAGTTCAGGTTTAATTAATCTAAACTAGAAAAGGTTTTGATTAAAAGCCTTTCCCCCCCCCCCGCCCATGCTATAACTTTCTCCCTTTCAAAGCATTTATCATGGAATTCATCTCACCTAGTAGTTCATGGTTTGTCCCACCTACTAATGGTGGACCACTTGCACAATGATTTCTCTGACTTTGTAAAGAGTTAAGACAGCTGCCTGTATGAATTAGTTCTCTGTTGAATAAAGGAGCTTAGATGACTATCTTAACCTGGATTAAATAAAAAAAAACAAACCCCACAAAACAACCCACAAACAAACAAATTATCCAACCCCAATAATATATAACAACAAAAAAACTTTTAGACACCTAAAGCTAAGAAGGATAAATCCAAGCGCTAACTTTCAGAAAGTTCATGTTACGTGTCTGCTTCTTTTAAGTACTCCCTAACCTTGTCTTCTTTCCTTCCGAGTCCCCTTCTTGTCTCAGAAGCCTACGAACCCTGAATTTTAGTCTTACCAGCAAAGACTGATGTGAAGAAGGCATTGAGAACCTTGGCTTTCCAACAGCACTTGGGATGATCTTCTTCATACCTTTTCCAGGTACTGAGGTTAGACTAAGAGGTCTGTTGCTTCCTGAATCTTCCCTCATACCATTCTTGTAAATTGGAATAATGCTGGCTAGCTTCCCATCACTGGAGAACTTCCCAGATTCCCAAGGTCTTTGGAGCCCATGTAAAGAAAAGGGACCAAAAAATTCAAGATTAACAGCAGATTGAATGGGAGAAGAATGTGTTCAACCTTCCCCCCTTCACTATGTGTTTAGTAATTAGTCTTGTTAGGTACAGTGTTTTATCACAATAGCTTTGCGAAGTGTGCGAACCAGAGGGAGGAAATTAAATGAAGCAGACGGAGAATAATGGTAAAACATGGATGAAATTTCCACGTATTTAAGACTTTAGATTCTCTATCTAATCAATTCAAAAAACATATGGATGTTCAGAAGAGCACAGTTTGGTGACAGCAAGCTATCTTTGATATGGAACTTGATAAATAAATACGGAATTTTTCTATTACTTAGTTCCTGTCAAGTTCTAAACCAAACATATTCTAAGACTGATCAAAACAATCACAGTTTACTTCAGTTGGTGTTTTGGAGCCAGGATTTGTATTTTGCCTAGGATTATCAGTACACCTTCATTAAGAAGGAAAGAACTAAATCTACCCTGTCCAAACTAATATTTTAATATTGGAAATATAACATGAGAACATGAAACCATGGAAGTATGGAAAGCTAAGAAAATAACAACCAGCTTTTGGTCCTGAAAACCTCTTCCACATTTTTTATGTTAAATGATAGTTATTCGCTTGACTTTAGGTCTTAGAAGAATCTTTAGAATGCTGATTTTTTTCTTTCTCTAGATTATTTCAGTTTTAGTTAAGAGGATTAGAATCTCTCCCAAATCTATAAAGATGTATTCGTGACCTTCCACAAATCACATCTGTCCATTCCTACTTCTGACAAGGGTCTGCGATAAAGACTGTTTTTTGGACATAATTAAACTTGTGATGTCATAGCTGAGTAAGACCATGATATAAGCAGCGATCATTTTGCATGCTTTATGTTACTTAAATATTATGAGTGTCTTTCAAGATTACCTATTGGATGACTCATGGGGGTGGTGATCACATCAGTTTACTTTCTTACATTTTATTCAGAGTATTACAATAATTTCCCATTGCTGAAGTTCATGATTGCTCCTGCCCAGTTCTCCAGCCTGTAAAGACCCAGACCACCTTAAAATATTGGACTGGACATTTATGATAGATATTCATTACTTTGGTGATAGATATGCTTTACTTTCAGGAGCTGAAAGGGCTGCAGATGAACCTAATTCATACTTTGACCTGTGATCATTGCTAGTCATTATTTGATTGAAAATGTAAGAAAATGCAGAGCCCACAATGGAAAGAAATGTATGACTGGTCACGAAAGATGTGTTAAGATATACTTGTAATTGATCATACTGTAGTTCACTCAGATAGGGTAGCAGTTATAAATTGGGCTATTTTTCTGAAGATTCTGCCTGCACAAACCATTTGCTTGACAACCTTTGAATTTTTTCTTGTCTTCTCTGTATTGATTTCCAATGGAATTGTCACTCTAACTGATTAATCTGTGTAGGTATATGGAGCACAGATGTTCTCTTTCTCTTTTTTTACTTTAAATCTCATACAAGCAGTCTTGCTCTTTGCTTGAAACAATGGGGAAGCAAGGTGAAAGTGTGTTTGAAAGGAGGGCACAAAATATCAGAGAAAAAAATATTTAACAAAGGATTAAGAGGAATGAACATGGAAAGATGCAGGCAAGCAAGTTTCACATTGTCACAACATAGATAATTGGTTTCAGTATTTTCTGTCATTAACACTTCATATAAGTTAATGAATTTTTAGAGGTTATAAAAAAATCTAATTTTTTGAGTTTGTGTATCTACTTGAAAGTATCATATTTTAATCTGTTATTACTGTCTGGTTTTGTCTGTTAAAGGCAATCATGAATTTTAAGTCAATGTCAATTAATCAGAATGAGGTCCAGAGAACGTATAAAACTGCAGCCAGATGTGTCTCATGGACATTTTTTCCCCCCAAAGTATGATTTTTATTATAGAATCATAAAATAAATCCAGTTGGAAACTACTCATAAGGATCATTGAGTCCAACTTCCTGCTCCTTGCAGGACTACCTAAAATTTATTGGACTTCAATCTGGGACTGGAAATGAGGTGAAACTCAAATGAAGAATTACATTATTCCTGTTCAAACACAGGGGCTATGTCTCCTTAGCTGGTTTGTTCCATGAGACACAAAGTAGAGTCCACCTACGAGGAAAGGATGCCTAAGACATTCTCAGCAATAACAGCTGTGAGATCAGGAAAGTGGAACTTCCAATTCCACATCTGAAGGCTTAAGGATAGAGAAAAGACAATGAATATTTAGTTAATTCCATTAGAATTCTATTCCTTCACATTACCCAATAAGATGTTCTCAAGATGACTTCTGGTTTACAAAACTGAAAAGTTTGTTTCAATCCTCACTTTGTTCATGAGTAAACATACTTACAGAGAGGTATTATATGGTATTATAATAGAAGGTTTGTGCTCAGGCTACACAAACAGATATTGTTTGGGATCCAGCCACAGTAAAAGCTTTGAAAGGAGAAGATAAATTTTAATTCTAAATACCTGTCAGACCACTGTGTAACAGCACCTATCTAAGAATAAAGATCTTTGTGTCTGGCAAACCCCACATTTTTGTTAAGGGGTTTTGCTTACACTCAGAAAAATTCTCTTATATAATAATCTGTCTGTGGATTTTTCTTCTTACCCCCTTCCTCTTTATGCTAATAAGCAACTAAAATACGTAATAGAGAGTATTCACCATTCTCTGTACTTGACAAATACATACACATACATACATCAGTATACAAATTTTCTTTGTGAAGCCATTTTGGGTTTTTTCAGATGTTCTATATTTTTTCTCTTTCTGTTTGGTTTATCTTTAGTGTTTTTCTAGTACCAAATAAAGTGTCACAAGTCTATAAAGTCATGAGTCAGACCTCTTTTAAAGGGAGTTACAATATATTCAACTCTGCACACTTCTTTAATAACATGTGTTAATGTAAGTGTATTATTTTCCACTTGAAACATACTTTTGGTTCATATAAGTGGATATGAACCAAAAAAAACAAACCTGTCCAAACCAAAACTGTCCCTTTCTTCCCTAATTTTGTTTTTTTGGTGCCAGCTTTTTTCATCTTGACACCCCTCTGACTCAGTATCTCCTAGTTTTTTTAACCTAAATCGTCTCTACTAAATATCAGTGTAACATTCTCTACAAAGAACATTAAAAGAGAACATAAGAATGCTTTCAGGATAGTTCAGCTTTCTATTTCTGGCCTTTGTTTTTGCATGTAACAATTTGTGGGAGATCTACAGATTTGTTTATAGATTTTTTAAATTTAACTATATTTGAATTAAAAATATGACTTTATGCTACATGTTCTGACTATGTTTAATTTGCTTTGAATAGTTTCTGCCTTCAAAAATAACATTTATGCCCAACTTTTACATATTAAAAGATATAAAATGTGTTTTCTCATACACAAAGTCAGATGTACATTAGATGAATGTAGACTTATATTTACTAATTCAAATTTAAAGAAAAAAAATTACTTAGGCAGAGGTCAAATGTGTCTAGTGTCTCAATCAACATTTCATTTTGTTTATCTGTGCTTCAAATAATTCCCTCTAAATCACAGACCATGTCTTATTCCTCTTCAGTGTCTTCTCCAGGCTTCGAGTTTCTATCTTTAGGAAGATAGGCTAGACCTGAAACTCAGATCTCAATATGATGATAGAAGTCTAGCTGCTCCTTTTCTTTTCAGCTACAAATTCCTTAAACTGCCTTACTTGGCTACTTCGGATGGTCAGCAGGAAACATTGCCACTTGCTGACTCAGTGGGAGAGCACTGTTTCAAAACAATCAGAAGAAAATCATTCTCTGTTTATTTTTCTCTTATCTGGGACTAATTAAGCTGACATTACCTATAAATATGCATTACCATTATACATCAGAAACTTCATGTAAAAAGGTGTTCTGCTGTTTTGAGGTAAAAATGTGACATCTTTTTTTCACATTATCACCTTCTCACATGAATAACCTAGTTAATGGAACTGCTCATGCAGCTAAAACCCCCTGCAAGGTGAGTACAGAAAGTCCAATTATGCTCCCAAATCACAAGGGGTAAACTAGCAGCAGAAGCAGTAGAGTTGGCTACACATTTCACAAGGAAAGGCAATTTAACAACCAAGACATTATTGTCAAGAGGCTTTAGCCAAATGTATGAATTAAGCACATGAGGCTGCCTTCCATGGTTTCATCTGTAACAGATTCCTCTCCTGTAGGTGGTTCTGGTTTAGTTCTCAGGCAGCTGCTGCTAGGAAATGAAGTTTTAACTCAATAGGAAAACAAACTAATCTGCAACTTCCTGAGGAGCAAAAGGGGGAGAGAGGGAAAAATGGGTGGAGAGGAGCAAGCAAGATATTTCCGTGCCAAAGTGCACAAATTTTTTTGTTTTTTTTAAAATAAAGTAGTAAGCCTGACATGATATATATGACAGTGGCTGGGAAGATAGTTGGAGTAGCAATGAGCAAAACTGCTAAAATATATGGTTAACTGTCTCTTTAAGTAGTATGTTACCATGGCAAGTGATTCCTTTCTTCATGAGGCAGACTGGAAAGGACAGGAGCACCAATAGCAAAGTCTACCCAAGTTCCTTTATCTGTTATAACTCAGACTTTTAATCTTTACAGAGTCACGCTGTTTCTTTTGAAAATGAAGTACTGGCTGAGTATAGAGTAATCTAGCTAGTTCATACTGGTATATCCTTTTTTGCTACTATTTATATATAATTCTGCAGGTGCCATTAATTTGTAATTGTTTGGGATTGTTTTGTGTTTTGCTTTCTTTTTTTCAGATATAAGAATTTTTCAAAAAATGATCTTGTTAACAAATATATCGGCATTATATGTGAGAGAAGATATCTCTGGTGTTTTAAAGAAGGGGACAGAAACCAATCAGAATCTTCATTGTTACATGCAAAAACAAACACCAGGTTTGTGGGATTAATTAGCATACTGAATTTTAAATGGTGGCAAAAAACGTCTTGTTACCAGTTCAGTGACATTGATAATTAATTTAGACAAATATTAGTTACCAAATATTACAAATGCTGGCATTTTCTTTGCAAATATAGTGGAATTTCAAGTACAAAGTATGTTGTAAACACTACTTATTCAAAATGTTAAGATGATCATTTTATTGAAAACTAATGTCAGGTGTATTTTGTTTAAAGGAAGAAAGTAAAAGCCTTTAAAATCTCCACATATCTGACCTTAATGTATCATGCCATGTTGTGTTACATCAGTCTGAATGCATTAATTTTTAAATATGTGATTCATTTTTAAATACATGTTGTGACATACTGTAACAGGATTCACATTGTTGAGGATTTAAGGGCCCCTGCCATAATTGTGAAAGACCTAAAGTAAGAAAAAGATTGCCCAAGCTTTGTTAGTGCAATTTAGAAATATTCATAAAAAACAGAATCACAGTTGGAAGGAACCCACACAATAATTACATATGTATGTCATATAAGAATGTCAATTACCTTAGCAAAACTGCCTGGTAAACAGTATATAAACTGTTTCTTCAGATTGAATATGTACCAATGCTACATTTGTACAATTTCTAATATATTTTCAGATAGCTAAAGGTACAAATAATTGTGAAAAAAACTTGTTATTAATGTTTGGGATGCAGTGCATTACTTAAAGTGAACATAATGTGCCTGGACAATACAGTATCTGCTCATTAAAAAAAAATTGCTGCTCAACAGCTAGTAACAGGTTGAAGTAATATAAAAATTAATAGATGCACCAGGTATTTTGAAGCATGGACCACACATTTGAAACACAAATCATATGATTCATCAAATCCTTTCAGGACTCTATTTTCATGGAACTTGAGGAACTAACTATCTCAAACAACTGTTAATATTTTGGATTTAGTGTGCCATATACTGTATTTTGTGTTTGGCTGAAAAGTGCTTTTATTATATGTGTTTCCGGAGAGAAAAGTAGTAAGTTTAATAGCTCTAATGTATCACTATAAATTAAAGATCAATGCTTACATTAGATTTTTACTGATGTAATGTGGTTATTTCAGTGAAGTGGCTCTTTCTTTACAGCATTAGTAAATATGAAATAAGGATAAGGGGCAGAGTAATTTGGGACCCACTGAGTTGAAATTTGTCATCTAAATGCACTTATATCATCACAGCATTTATTAGTAGAACTCAAAATCTTTTATTTCACAACTAACTTGACAAATGTATAGCAGTGTAGTTCCCTTGAATGGGGAAGCTGGGATAGTGCTGAAAACCTCAAATGTACTTAAATCTTATCACATGAAAAGAATGAAAAAACCCTATAGGGAGCTTTAGAGGAAAATATAACAAAAATAATCTTTATCTGGTATAAAATAATTTCATTGAAGGCTGGTAAATTTTACTCACCAATCAATTTCAATTGATAAAGTTAGTGCAATGATGAAATCTCATGCATCAACCCTATGATCATATGAACTATAGGACCTCTTAGTTTATCCATCATCACGGAACACCTTAATAAATTCCTATTAGTTATATCTGAACAAGGTAATGGAAGAAAGTATGGCTACCCCCTACCACTAGTATCATAGTTAGAGGAAGAGGGTTTGCAGGATGAGGTGTACCTGTGATCCAATGTGGGCTTCAATATGATTATTGCTGTGGGGGAAAAGGAGGGAGATGGAGTAATAAAGAAAAAGAAAAAGAAAAAGAAAAAGAAAAAGAAAAAGAAAAAGAAAAAGAAAAAGAAAAAGAAAAAGAAAA
>JAWWLV010000001.1:62495220-62524343 GCA_035041135.1 Platyrinchus mystaceus | reverse complement strand
AAGAAAAAGAAAAAGAAAAAGAAAAAGAAAAAGAAAAAGAAAAAGAAAAAGAAAAAGAAAAAGAAAAAGAAAAAGGGCGCTGAGTCCTCCTGTGAGATACCCGTCAAATCCATTGTTTCACTGCCTTCTGGTAGTGTTCCTTTAGGTTACAAACTGGGGCTCACAAATTCAAGCAGCATTGAATTACACTGCTATATATAATATTTGAAAGCATATTTCAGAGTGTAACACACACAGAAGCAAAATACACTTCAAGAATTTGAAAATAGGTAACTCTGAAGATATTCTGAGGGAGAGTGAGCATTGGCAGCTTGCAAAAATATCACAAGTATAGCACATTACCATGAAAATTGCAGAAAAACCTTGCTTCTTACTGCTGCCTTTTAGTGTATGTTCTTCAGTGTAGATGAATAACGAAGACATGTAATTTAAATAAAATTCTGACTCTTTTCAATGTCTGAGTGGAACATGTCTCATTGTGTTACAATCAATGAGGAAAAGCCATTAGCTCTTCACAGGACAGGTCCTAAAATATCTCCTTAACATTTCAACCTGAGTTTTTCTATAAATCTCTCTCAGTATGTGAGTGTGAGTGTGGAGAAAGTTTTCTTTTTCTTTTCTTGCAGAACTATCTCAAAAGTTATTGCATGTATTTAGAAATCATTGCACTAACTTTATACTTCAGGTTTCCTCTAAAAACTCTATAGACAACCTTCTGTGTCATGATGTATTTCATAGATTAATTTAGGCAGAATAATATAATTATTTTATTGTGTAGAAAAATAGAGTTGAAAAGTTTACAGAAAGAAAGAACCTTAAATTACTTTATGATGATTTAGGTTCAAATGAGATCTTTGTTTACAAACAACATCTGATTAGTCACTATATAGTATAGTTGATACTTTTTTGCTTGCAGCAAATTAAATCCTATAGCTCCGATTTATCAATTTATTTTCCTTACATAAAAAACTTCATCTGCATTTGAGAACCTCCATGATTTTTGGTCACAAAGGAAAATGGCTTACCCACAAAGAGGGGAATTCATCACCCCACGTGGCCCCTGGGAACTAAGGGGAAAAAATGGCAGATGGTCCTCCCTGCCAACCACTCCCTTCTACCCAACTAAACAAAAGGAACAATGGGAAACCAGGAAAA
Organism: Platyrinchus mystaceus; assembly: GCA_035041135.1. Taxonomy (NCBI): domain Eukaryota; kingdom Metazoa; phylum Chordata; class Aves; order Passeriformes; family Tyrannidae; genus Platyrinchus; species Platyrinchus mystaceus. Next base: position 62,523,188 of record JAWWLV010000001.1, on the reverse strand, counting down.
AAGCAAAAGTCTAGGAAAACTGTGTTGTTCACAAGGAGTCATACTATTAAACTGCCCACTCTACGTTATCCGGTCAAGTTCAGGTCTTGGCTATAGCAGTGGTGTTAGTCCAGGACCTCTTTGTTCTCTGCCACGTGTTGACTCTGGCACTGCTGCTGCCCTGCCATCCCTCTGCTCATCTTTGTGGCCCTCCTCTGGATCCACTCTAACTTCTGGTGCTGAGGACTTCAGAGTTAGACGCAGCACTCCAGGTGGGGTCTCACAAAGACAGAGTACAAGGGGAGAATCACCTCCCTTGACCTGCTGGCCACTCCTCTTTTGATGCAGCCCAGGATGTGGTTGGTTTCCTGGGATGCAAGTGTACGTTGTTGGCTCACATACAGCTTTTCATCACCAGATCATCCATGTCCTTCTCTGCAGGGCTGCACTCGGTGAGCTCATCTCCCGGTCTGCACTCATATCTGGGATTGCCCTGCAATTGCAAAGTACACCACCTTTCACTTGGCCTTGTTGAACCTCATGAAGTTTTTGTGGGCCCACTTTTGAAGCAAGTCCAGGTCCTTCTGGATGGCATCCTGTCCTTCTGTTCTGTCAGCTGCACAGCTCAGCTTCATGTTATCTGCAAATTTGCTGCGGGTGCATTTGATCTCACTGTCTGTGTCATTGACAGATGTTAAAGAGCACCGGTCCCAAGACCGGTCAGGCATCAAGCGAGCAAGGGAGGGGGAGCAGGAGGCGAGCAGAGGGCGAGCTGCGGGCAAGCGGCGGGGGGCGCGGGCAACCACGGGCTGCTCTGATCCCGGCACGGCTCGGGTCTCCTCGCCCCGAGGTGAAACGGCAGCACAGCACTCTGAAGGCCCACCAGCACATGTGGTCCTGGGAAGAGAATGAGAGTTCCATTTTCGTCTTCTCCCTGAATGGCCCCGGCAGGGGGGAGGGGGAGAATTTGTCCTTAAAGACACAGTCCCTCCAAAACAATGTTGAAAAAGGGAATAAAATAGAAAAACCTCCTGTAGCTATGACACGTGTCCACTGGAAAACTATGTGACTTGTAGCTCAGCTGCTTATAGAGTTCATAAGTTTTGCAGAGTACAACATGGACTGTCTCAGAAAAAGAAGCCCGCTATGCTGATTTGCTCCTATTAGTCACTGAATTACAGTGACAGATGGAGAATTACAGGCAGATAGAGACTGAACATTTACAGACATTCTTTTGCTCACTCCTACATTGATACTTTTAGGTTCATATTAAGAAATTTGGCATATCCATTTGGTTTTTTCTTTATCCATGCTGTAGCAATGACCTAAAGCCTACACTAGAATTTTAGCTTAAATACAGGGCCAAATCAAGACCTTAAGGAAAGTTTAGAAACATTACAGTTCCTAGAAGTTATGATACCAGCTGTGGAATTTAGATCACATAAGATAAAAACTTGAGTCTACCTCTAAGCAGATCTCTATACATAATTGTCTACTTGTCATGCACATGATTAATGTAACAGGATGCATAATAGAGAGGAAAGGCTTCATTCAAATTCCTAGTCATAGATGCCTGATGACACCTGAGATATCGCAGTGTATCTGCAGTGACTTAAAACTGCCTGTTCAGAAAAATGTGGGTGTTCCATAAATCCTGTGTCATCACTTCTAGGTGCAGATGCATACCTTAGAAACCAAAGTGCCTCTGTAGTTAAAGAATTTAGTTTCAGTGTTAGGCAATAGAGAGCATTATCACCATTTACTTATGCTGTCCTGTACTTCACTTCCTCTCTCTCAAGTGAATACAGGGTTACCTATCGCCAATACTGTTAAATGATTAAAGAGAGATCTGGAATATATAAAAAAAATTGTGTCTAATTATTACCAGAAGTTGTTCTGTCAATACCATCATACTGCTTTCTGTTCCTTATCCTTACTGAATCCTAATTGTGCTTGGTTTCCTATTGTATTTAGCTTTTTACAGGTCTAATTACATTTCATGCTATATTGTCATGGTTTGGGACAAACAACAAGACACCTGCAGAACTCAAGCAAGCTGACAAATCTCAGGCAGATCTGCTTTATTCAAAATGGCTCCCCTTTTATAGGAGGAAGGAGGAAGTTTCCAGAACAAGGGGCAAGAACATTCCAAATATGGAATGAGGAGGTGCGAATTACACAAATATGGTATTAGGTAGGCGGGTCAATAACCATTTAAGGTAGGCATGGGATGGGCATAACCTTATAGGGAACAACTGCATTTCAGTGAAAACTGTCCAATAAGAAAACAGAGAATCAACTGAGGTAAAAACCTTTACAAGAACTTGGGATACAAAATCTTTGAAACATGCATTAACATTGTCAAAAACATCAATGATAAAGTCTCTAAAATGTGGTCTGTTAAATGAAACTTGGTCCTTCACTTTTCTCTTCGAAGATTCCTTTTCTCCACTTGTCAAAGTTTTCTTTTTCGCCAGGGTCACCTCCAACAGTATATAGCACATATTTTTACATGTTTACTAATTCTCCTTTAAAAATTCCACATTTTTCTAGACATTTTATAATGCCTAGTATCTTGCCCTAAATTGTATGTCAATATTTCATTCAAACATTTAAAAGAGTATAAATGTTTTATCTTTGCTTTTCTTTTTTGTGTGTTTATTTTAATTTATTATACAAATCTTGTACACTGTTTTAATCCTAAACTTGAGGAAAAATAGAAAGAATGCATCACATTTTGTCTACAATATTCAAAAATAAGACATTAATAATTGGATGTTTTGACAAAAAGGCAACAAAGTATTAATGTTTCATCTTTTCTCTATTTTATAATGTATTTCACTTTTTTGAATAGACAATCAAAATGTTCTCTTTCTTTCTTTTTGAGTTTTTAAAAAGTATAAAGATATTGTATTTCTGTTATTTTTTAAAAGTTATCTTTTTTCTTCAACCTGAAAATCAAACTACCACTGAGAAATTTGAAGCATCTTCCTTGTATATGTTTTGATCTTATGTTTATGTACAAAAAATATTAAAAAAAAAACAAGCCTGCTTGCAAAAATATTTAAAATTGCATTACAGCTCATATTCCAAAATGTAAGTTATATGATATACTCATGTGTAACTGGCTATGTACTGAGTCAAGGAATTTTCCTATGTAAAGATTACTTCTGCCTTTTTATATAGGATCAGGATCTCAAACATTAATATATTTATTACATTCAAAGTGACATCCCTTAATTTACTAATTCTGAAGACTCTGATTATTATCACATTTTTTAATTTTAATAACGGACAATAAAATCTTCACAATATAAAACTTTAATTAGAAAACAGTAACAACTTAAGTGTAACTTGCCATTTCATTTAAATTGCATCCAAGTAATTGTCAATATTTTACACTACATAGTACTTTTCTGAGAGATGGTATGACAGAGGGAAAGGGAGGCAAGTGGAAGCACGGGGACAGAAGCAAAAATAGTGCTTAGTCATTCAGGGAACAAGAGGTAAGGCTGTCACCTCCAGTTTGACAGTTTAAAGGCTGGAGCACAGGAGATGTACTTCTTATGCCATCAAGTAAATACTCTGATTTTAATGATAACTTGTTTCCAAGTAGTTTTCCAGCCAAAGTCAATGTCTCTTGCCTTGGTTGGATACATCAAGCTTGTTGCAGATAGCAACGTATATCAGACCCCTTAGTCCATAAACTGCTAAAACTTCCATCATTCTCCCTGCAGTTTCAACTAGTTCTTTCATATGAACTTATTTCTCCATTTAAACCAAAACTGCTATCCTTTATTCACTGTCATGGTTTTAGCTACAGTTATGTCTTTCAAAGTCCAGGCTAGTTTCATTTTGCTTCCCTTTATTCTGTGGCCACACAGTCTGATCTTCCCCATGCTGCTCATCCAGACTGTCTTATTTCCTTTTTTTTCTCTGCCTTATGCACTTGAGATAATATTTTTTTCCTATTCCCTTTGTGATCAGTCTCAGATTATTTGGAAATTAGACATAATCAGGAACTGAGCCCAAGAAGCATACCTCAAAAATGGAGTTATTCACTATCAATTCATTAGCTTAACCCCTCATTCTGTTTGGGACCACTCCATTTAGCTCTTGGTAAGACAATTTCTGGATATTTTTCTGTTACTTACTTCCAAAAAAAGGTGTTATAGATGAAACTGCACCAGATTCAGTCTCTTATTTTATACTCTCTTCCAGAACTATCCCTGAGGACTCCTAACTTTCAAAAAACTTCTACATTTTCTCACACCATGCCCCAGGATATTCAACTCACATCTTTAGTTTCATATAATAAAAACTCCACCTTGTTCCAGAACTGCTACTAAGACTAAAGAAAGTTAATAACCAGGGAGTAATAAAACCTCCCAAAGATGTATCATAAATCTCATAAGAAACCTAATGCACGGCCTTTCATGTTTATCCCTTTCTTTTTAATTGAAAAATGTAAGATGCATATAATTGAAAAGGGAAGTTACTAGCTCTGCTGTTTAATGGGTGAGAGCATTGCATACCCATTGCAATCCCATGAAAACCTGGCAGTCAGAATCATGAGTCATTCATTATGCAACCTGAATCTGAGAAAAACACCTTAATTGTTTTTCAGTGAGGATTGTTGTAAACATCAATTGGGAAACATTGTTTTATCTGTGACCTTCGCAGATTTGAAAGAGTAACAGTGGAGTGCAAGGATAAGTGCACAATTCATAATACCACTTTCAAGTTTCCCCTTTTCCCAACTTAATTGTAACCAATTCAGTATAATCATTAATCTCAAATAATCGAGCGTGGTTTTGTTTAGCTTCTTGCTTTCTTCTTATCATACCCCAGGCATGCATGTATTTTCAGTCTTCCCTGCATTAATTTGACAGCATTATATATAAAAGGAGATACTGGCTAAGACTCTTATTGTATTCCACCTTTGTTGATCTAGCTGTTAAATTTTATAAGGGTATCCTAGAATATTTCAGTATTTTAGAAATGCTAATGAAGTCCCTCTGAATTTCACAACTCTAAAAGCTTGAGAAGTTTTACAGCCAGTTTTGAATACAGCTGGATTCATTCAGCAGGTGTACTTAGTATATCAACGATACTTTTGTGTACTCAAGTGGGCTAAAGCTATTAGAAAAAAGCTATCATTTCTTCAAGTTAGGGTAGTTGACTGATAGTTATCTGTAGTAACATAGTGTGCAAAAACAAGTAGAAAAAGGCACAGCTGAAGTGTGCTATAATCCAGGTGTCTGACCCTTTAGGAATGATAGGAGTTCATGTGAGATAGAACAGCTTCCAGCTGCTTTAACACACACCGAGGATCACTTCTGCCCTAAGGATCAGGGACCCACAATTGATTTCATGACAGCCCCTCCCAGTGCTCTATTAGAGGGAAACTTGTGATAATAGGAGAGAGGAGTTTTTTGCCCTAAATCAGTCCATGACAGTTTAACCTCCAGCTCTTTCCTATAAGCTGAAAATTTTTTGATCTTGTTATGCATATATAGCTGGTGTATATGTATTTAGATTTGTTCATCTTTGTATAGGGCCTTAATTAAACACCCTGACTACATGAGTAGGTGAAGGTAAATACATTTATGATATGTCCCCTTTGGGCACTATTTCCTGAAGGCTGAAATTATGGCTAATCTGGCTTTAATTATTAAATTATAGTGATTGCTTCTCTAGTTCCCACAAGTGTTTCAGCATGATAAATAAAAGGTGGAAACTAGATGTTTCCTAACCTATAATGTGCTCTGCATCGTTTATTTGCACTTCTAGTCATGGCATACAAAGGTGCTGAGAGTTGAAGAGATAATCTGCTTAGTGTCTGAGCAGCAGGGCAAAATAAATTTATATTATTCAAGCAGCAGTTCTTCATGATGATCAGAGTAGCTTTAGTAGGCTCTGAAGGGGTTTGTCCTTTAATTCTTGCTCACCAGAGGCACCATGGCTGTGTCCCAGGTCTTAGAGTTTTATAGTGCAGTGTAGCAGGTCTGAATGATAGCCCATTATGTTGCCTCTGCGAAGGCTTCAAAAATAAATGGTAATCCAGTCAAGTAATGGAGAAATTTGCCAAAAGCACAAAATTCTTCCATAATATCAATGGAAATGTGCTTAAATCCTGAAGAGTATTTTGACTGCTTGAGTGATGTCTTTAGACTGGAGAAACAAAAGTCTGCAAGAGAAACAAGAGGATGCAAGTTATGGGCTTAACTTGCAAGTACCAATCCCAGAGAGCTACAAGAGAGCAGAAATTTCCCTTACTCTTTGTAGACTGTTACTTATGATATATTAGAGAACAAAAGACCCTTATCCTCCAGCAATTCAAGCAATCTTTTTTCTTTCATAATTGTTAATCAGGTAGTATTTATCATATTCATCCTCCTTGCCTGAATTCAGGAAATCACAACACAGGACTTCAAGCGGTAGATCTTACTATTGGCAGTGTATCTATCACCCAGAATATTAGCAATTTATAAAATGCTGTCAAAGAGTTTATTCAAAAGTAAATTGTACTTAGCTGTTCGAAAGACAGACTGTTTATTTGTGGGTTCTGTGTTTGGTTTTTCTTTTTCATGTCAATATATGCTTCCTTTTTGCTTCTGAGTCCATATATTTCTGGTGAAATTGGTATCAGATATTGTCGCATTTTCCTTTTCTATTCCAAATTATTTTTCACCAAGCAATGGAAGTTCAGTCTGCCCTTCAGAATTTCTACATAACAAATGCAAATCTAGATTTACATCTACTTACAGGTAACTTCCTTTTTTGAAAAGAATTTCTGGTCTGCTGCATACCTTAAACATTGATACTGTGTTTTATTTACTTATTATCTGACATAGACTTCTTTAGCTCAGAGGCTGATTCTTTATCCTCTATTTGAATGCTTGTTAATACCATATCTGAGGTGTAATTTGATGTGGACACACCTGGTTTACAAAAATGTAATAAGTTTAAAAGAATATACTTTAACTTGTGTCATATATTATTCTGGACACACTGATCATCAAAACAGAAATGCTGTAAAAATGCATGTTTTCTTACTGATCCAGCTGATTAATGAACACACAATCCTATTGGGATAGAGCAGTTATTATCTTTCATTGTATGCATGGTTGATAAAGCAATATGTGATACTGAATATTTTCCTGGGAACAGGACCAATATAAAAAAAAGGTAGTTGTATACCGTGGAAAGTATTATTGATGTTAAGAACATAAAATATATTCTGGTGCAAAAGAAAATCAGTAAAGCTAAACATGCAAAGAAATATTTCTCTATGTCAACCAAAGTGCAAAGACACGAACAAAACATTCTGAAAATTTTAATACTTACTCTTGGATGTAATTCTGAAAATTACAAGTCAATGTCAGCATTTAACTGATACCTCAGATGGCTGAATTGACACTTGAATATTTTGTCAATGTTGCAAAAAGTTATTCCTAAATAAGTCTGCTGATATATAGATAACAGCACATTCTGCTTTTCTTCTATCTTTTTGTCTAGGAAACTTTTTCTCAGTATTGTTGTTTCATTGTTTCATTCATCCAGAACCCCTTCAAAACCAACAATGTATAGAAACTGGTTTCTTATCAAGATGCAGTAAAAAAGGTACCTGCCCAGACAGTATATTCTGGTTTAATTTCACCCGAAAGAAAATCCACAGGTCATGCACCTTGAGACCATTTCACAATGCAAACCAAAGCATGATTCCAACAAAATATGAACTATTAGAAGTTTGCTGCAAAATGTCACTCCTGATCTAAGATAAACATTAATTCATACAAAACCTGCGGTTTCAGTAGCATCATAAAAAGCTGTTAGGCATGTTTAGAAGCAGTTTTACTCAGTTTCCTGGGTATTACATTGGGTTTAATTAATAAGATTTTCTTCAAGCAAACTGATAAGGGTAAAAAACAAGGCTCATCGTACATATAGTGTACTTTAACAATAAAGAGTTTTGCATTAGTAACATCAACATTTTATTTAGATCCTTTTATTCCACTTTTTTTTTTTTTTTTTAGAAGCTCCATAATAGCTGCAAGTAGAATATTAAAGGCCCTACTGGTTTTGTTTTGATGCTATAACATATGAAAATTCATTTGAAAATTTTTAAAAACTGAATAAATCAGTTTTGTGTCATCCATTTGTACTTCTGCAAGATGATCAGGTCTATTGAAACTGTTGTCTTTTTTGCATCAAAATTATATAAAATTATAAAAAAAATTATATAGAGATGAACTGCAATGCTCAGTTACCTCAAAGTTCAAGGTACTTTTTTTACACTTAGATGTAAGTATTTATGTATGACTTTTTCTTTTAGGTAGTAGAGATCTGAAGCTTAATTCAATTCATTAACATAAACAACTAGCATTATTTGAGATGGCTTACTGAGTCTTGGCTGGCTCCAGCTTCTGTGCAAGAAGGCAGTTTCATATGAAGCAACAGTCAGTTCTCTATAAGTGTTACCAGTATTTCAGTAGTATAACCAAAGGAGTACAGAGAAAGCAAATCAGGTATAGATGTCTAGGACAATCTGCATAACATTCTTCACTCTCTTATGACTGGATCACCATTCACAACAGTGGGAGCCCAGACACCCTGTTCACACACAGACACCTAAACAGGAATTTAAGTAACATATCTTACATGTCTTACATATGAATCCCATCCTTGTATTATATGTAGATAGATTATATGTGCTTTTGGAGGAAATAAAATATAATTTAATATTATTTAATTATTTAATTATTAAATATAAATAAATATAATTTAATTTCCTTTATTGACAATTAAAACAAAGTGATACACCGTCTCTCACTATCTATACTATCTCTTTGTCTAAGTCATGTTTTACACATATTCATAGAGTGTTTTCTATGAGAGTTTCAGGAAGTACAGTGTCATGGTCTGGAGGAAAGTGACAACCTACTCGGGTTCATGAAGGAAGTAGGTCCTTTATTTAAAATAGCTCTCCCCTTATACAGGGGGAGAGAGGAATTTTCTGGAACTGGGGGTGTGAACAATACATACAAGGAAAGGTAAGAAGGGAATTTGACTCATAAAGAAAATCATAGGAGGGATTACATATATATAAGGGAAGTAGGAGAAGGACATGACCTTATTAGAGAGGTCTGCACTGCAGCACAAACGAACCAATAAGAAAACAGGGATATAACATAAAGACAAAACAACTGTGGAATTTTATAAAAGTGCAAGGGTACAATATATTAAAGCATGCATTAACAGTAAACATTAAAACTTTCTTATAAAACTGTCTCAGTCCATTGAATCTGTTCATAGATTGGTCACAAGGTGCTTTTCTTATCTAGGTCCTCATCCAGAGTTTCTTGAAATTTCATTTTCCACTGCTGAAACTTCTCTTTGTCATCTAAGCCACCTTCAACAGTACAGTGTTTATGGAATCATCTAATTAAATACTTTTTTTTTTCTTGTTTGATGGCTAATTAGGTTTCATATTTGCTTATGCAGGTAACTTTGGGGCAACTGCACCTATTAGTGAAAAAAAAAACCCTCACACCACTTTGTCACAAAAAGGTGGCATTTCTATCATAGAAAAGACAAAATTATAGAAGGCCTGAGAAAGTGCATATCAGTCTAAACTGAATAGACATGATAGAGAACTGCAAGAACTGTTTTTATCATTCACTAAGGACATTCAAATGAAATCAACTTCCAGCTGTTTAAGAGCCCGTAACTAACTGTCCCTCATCTCACTTGACAGACGTTTCACTCAGAGAGGGAAACCAGTGGAGAATATTAATGTATCCAGGTACCTGACCACAGGCAGTGACACTTGCATGGGGGAGGGGAAAGCACTACTTACTCCTTTTTGTTGTTGTTATTGTTATGTTTTTTCTGCTTTTGGACACAAATTGTGGATGGCATAGTAGATGGTTTATAACTTTGTCCTCTATGTGGAGGCAAAATTAGAAAAGTAATACTGAATAAGTTCATAATCACCTACAATGTCAAGGTCAGTCTAGAAATAGGCGTTTATTGCTCAAAAGTTCCATCATTTTTATTCATAAAGAAATTTCTGTAAAAATAACATTCCAGTCCAAATGAACACAAACTATTTTTCTAGGGACAGTGAAAACAATTGCCAATGCATCTGAACCATACTAATGCCAATTAAGAGTGTGAATAGTCAAAAAAACCTGCTTATAAATTCAAAGTAATCTCTTTCAATTAAACATATAATAATAAAATCTTGAGTGTAACCAGAGTCCAAAAAAACTAGTTGAGAAGACTGGGGGTTTGTTTGTTTTTTGTATGTGAAAAATAGTACTTTCCCTAGAGATTGACAGTATTATTCAGGGCAGCTAACTGTAGCTGGCAGATTTCAACTATGCCCAGATGACCAAACAGCACTAGGTCTATGATGTGACTGTACTTGAAAATGCAAACCAAAAATATCCTGCTGAGGCTATGTCTGAAAAAAATCTGTGATTTTGCTTTCCAGGATTGCATCTCTTAATTGGATCTAAATATGTATATAAGATATTGCTTTAAGTTTATGCAACTGTAAGTTATCTCACCAGGAAATTAATTTAAAGAAGGAGGATAAACGACAAATACTTTGAGTAATAATTTCTTTCTGAGTATGCAGTTAGTAAGAAATATAGAGTATTGCCTTGCTAAGACTGTGAACGTGGAAATTACCATGTGACTTAATACATGAAAATAAGGGAAAATGCCATAGTGTAAGAAAACCTGTATTAGTACATGTGCACACTGTAGACTCAATCACTTGTTAATGTTCTCTATATACACTGTAGATGTAACTAATCAGAAAACTATTAGTTACTCTTTATGTATATATTAATGTGGGCAGAATGCTGAAATACATGGGAAAAATCAAAATAAAGGTGATAGAAGAGGAATGTGTTATTTAAACAGAAAGGAATAGATTGCAAATTTGTTAGAATAAAGACTTGGAAGAATTGAAAACTATTACATCACGGTATAATTGGGGTTTTTTTGAAGCTGTGGTTATAATCATGTTGTAACAGCTGAACATTGTAAGTTAAGAGCCAGTTCCCAAATAATTTTTGATTAAGCTACTGACTGACATAAGTGTCATTTTTCAAAGTCTTTTGGCCTTAAATTTTTTTACTGGCACAAGCTATTCATAAGCTTAAACTGTTCCTACTCATTGAAATACAAATCCAACTAAAAATACTTTAAAATTTACATTTATTACAATTAGCTTATCAAGTTGTAAAGTGATGATTAAACAAATAAAGAAAATCCTTAGAAAAATGAAATAATCAATTATTAAACAGATTTTTTTCACTTAGTGGGAAAGAAAATTCAGCATAACTTTTATATACTTTAATCTCCTTTAATTTTTTAATTTGCAGTATTATCCAATGGTAGGATATTTCAAAGATAGAGAAAGTGTGAATAGAGTATAGGAAGCGGATTTACCAATATATACATAAATGAATGATTCATATATATCAATACTAATGTAAATGTGCTGATTGTGGCTAACTACTTATAAGAAATTTGTACATTATTGACTCTTGCACTATTCAACTCCTTAAATATTTTACTGTCTTCTTTCCCATGTAGTAATTAAAATATTCTTTTCAAGAATTCCCAAGAGCTTGTTTTATTCTCTTCTGTATTGTAAAATCAGAAATATAGTTTAAAATTTTTGTGTACAATTTATCTTGCAGACATATTTATTTAAAGACTATTTGATTTCTTCTTAGTAGCTATAGCATGTAAAAAGCAGAAGACTTAATATTATCCTTTTCATACCCTTTTTTTCTTTATTCAAGGGCAAAGACAGCATAAATGGAATATTATTAACCAACATCACTGTTTAAGAATTGCTTTGACTTATCAGAAAGTTGACTTCATCTTTGAAGTCAGGAAGATAAAAAAGAACCATTTTTCTTTCCTCCTGTTTTTGTTTCTTTTAAAATACTTGTTTAAGAAGATTATATTAAATGTGAATCATAGCATTAGCAGTCTTTTATGAAACCAGATTCCAGGAGAAAAACAAACAAAAGAACAATTCTGTGTCAAAATCTTGATATGTTCTGTCTTTGAGAACTTCCTCAGTAAATTGTAACACTCTATTTGTTCTTGAAAATTAATGCTTAAATTAGTAACATAAGAGTGCCAGCATTCAAAGACAGATATCTGATTGATAATAATGTAAAACTTTTGAAAGGCTGAGACAGTCAGGCAAGGTTTTTGGTGACTCAAAAAAACAAAAGCAAACAGACAACAAAAAAAAAAAGCTAATGTCAAGAAAGAAAAAGGGATTCAGGGAGGAGCAGACTGGTGTTCCTAACCTTATTCAGCTGAAGATTAGAGAACAATACTTCCTGTAAACCACATCAAGGCACATGTAAGACAAGAGGACAACTGAGAATAGCCATTTACTGACTGTGGATCATGCCTGACCAAACTGATTTCCTTCTGTAAGAGAAAGATCCTCTTGGTGGGCAAGAGAAAAGGAGTGCTTGGTGGGCAAGGGAAGAGGAGTGCCTGCCCTATGTTACCAAGATTTTTTACATGGTATCCCAAAGCACACCTTCTTGTAGCTGTATTGGAAATAAATGGTCTGGATACATGGAATGACAAGCTGGGTGAAAAATTGACTAAATTGCCATGCTGAAAGAACACTTGTCAGCAATTCAAAACCCAGCTGTTAGCCAGATATTATATGTCAGCCTGAGTTATTCCTCAGTGTTGATGCTGAGGTCAATACTATTCAACATCCTCATTAATGGTCTGTATGATGAAGGAAATTGCATTTTCAACATGTCTCTGGACAGAAGGACAGCTTTTACACTGAAGGACTGGCTGCCATTGAAAAGGCTTTCAACTGACTAGAGGAACGGGTGGACTAAAATATCTTCAATTTCAGTAGTCCTGTACATGGGACAAAATAATACCATTCAACAGAACAGGCTGGAAGCTGACTGCCTAGAAAGAAGGTTTACAGAAAAGAGACAAATCATTTGTTTGAGACAACAAGTTGAACAGAAGTCAGGAATGTGCTGCTGCAACTATGAAAGCTAAGTGCCTGCTGGGCTGCATTAGCAAGACACTGGAAAAGTATTAGGGAGAAATATTGTATGTTTGCTCTGTTTCAACTATCCCCTAGGTATCTCTTTACTGCCATTTTAGGAGCCAAAATTCTGATCTGATGCGGTGTGGTCACCCTCATGTTCTAGAAATGGGGCACTGTAATGATGAAGGGGTACATTCCCTACCTGAACTAAAGAAAATACAGTTACCTGTAGAATAGTTTTTCAACAGCTAATTTCAAGGAGTGTGGTATAATGACTGTCTGGAACAGTTTTTGAATGTATCTTTAATACTAAGAGGAAGAATCATAGAGTATCCTGAGTTGGAAGGGACCCATGAGGATCACTGAGTCCAACTCCTGGCCCTGCACAAGACCACCCTGAAAATCACACCATCTGTCTGAGAGCATTCTGCAACATCATCCTGGACTGTCAGGCTTGGTGCTATGACCACTTCCCTGGGGAACTTGTTACAGTGCTTGACCACTCTCTGAATGAAGAACATTTTCCTAATATCCAACCTAAGTGTCCCCGACACAACTTCAGGCCATTCCTTTGGGTCCTGTCTCTGGTCACCAGAGAGAAGATAATATCAGTGCCTGTCCCTCTGCTTCCCCTTGTGAGGAAGCTGTGGACTGCAATGTGGTCTCTTCTTGGTCTCTCATTCTCTCTAGGCTGTACAAGCCAAGTGACTTCAGCCACTCCTCATATGGCTTCCTCTCTAGACCCTTCACCATCTTCATAGTTCTATGGACACTCATAGCTTTATATCTTTCCTATATTGTGACGCCCCAAACTGCACATAATACTGCACACAAGGTGAGGCAGCACCACCTCAGTGCAGAGCAGGACAACCACCTTCCTTGATGGCTCTCAGTGCTGTGCTTGATGCCCACCAGGACATGGTTGACCCTTTTGGCTGCTGGACACACTGATTTATATTGAATTTGCCATCAACCAGGACTCACAGATCCTTATCTGTGCCACTGCTCCTCAGTCTCCCATTCCCCAGTAAGTATGTATATCCAGCATTGCCCCATCCCAGCTGCAGAATCCAGCACTTGCCTTTGTTAAACTTCATATGGTTAGTGATTGTTCAGCCTTCTAATAATAACTCTCTAAGTTCTTTTCTTCTTGGGGAAGTAAGGGCTATTTGTCTCATTAGGCAGAAGTGGCACTTGCGAGATAAACTGAAGTAACTTTTTGAGCCAGATTACCAGATGGGAATTTCAGTACTCTCTGGACTTCCTATTTAAAAAGAAGTTCATGTCTTAGAGCAGAAAGAATTCAGGAGGCAGTCCCTGAACTGTCAAGGTCAGTGCACAGCACTACCTGAAGCCAGCAACATAAGAGAGCACAACACTATTGGCATTATATTTAGATTGGTTTTTTATTTCAGTCTTTTTTTACCTATAGGTGAGATATACACTAGGTGCAGTTTTGACCCAAATCCAGAGCAAGGATTAAACTCACAAATGTAGGTACGTAGCAAGATACCATAAGTACTATGCACCCACAACCCTTGCAAGTATGATTTTTATGCTTTTGAATTAGCTTTTTTTAAATGTAATTGAAATTTAATTTGCCACTGGGATATTGCAGAACAAATATTACATTAATCAGGGAGAAATTAACTGATTTATTTTAATTATACTAAAATAAGATGCCACTGCTTCAAGGGCTTAACCCAGGGGTAAATTTTTATTACAAAATTCTGAAAAAAATATTTGAATGGAACAGCAAACAGTCTTAGCTGATATCTCAACTACAGTACATCATCTCCTTCTTTTTATGACTGTGCATTTAAGGTTCTATTGTGCAGAAAAAAAAAATTAAATTGCTCATGCTTGATGAATTGCACAGCGCTAACAAGTAAGTTGTGCTAAATAGAGGCTTGATCAGACATACCCATCTTCCCAATAACACCCTTTGACTAGATTTATGGTTGATTGTTTACATTCCGCAAAAACCTTCTCTCATTTACCAGTTTTGCAGCTCAGATGCAGACCTCCTCACTGAACAGAAACCCTGTGTATGACAGTGATTATGCCCTCAGGTATCCTTGTCATGCCATGCTTGCTGCACAATCGAAAGTACAATTGCAGCACAGAGAATGGAACACTCTAATGGCTTTATGACTGCAGAAATATACATATGTTTGCAAAATCTTCCCTCCCTGCCCATCCACTTGAAACAGTGCACAATTTATCTGAACATTGTCTGCTTTACTTTCACATGATATTTCAACATCTGGGGACACCGTAGTTTTTATCTCTTTAAACAGGAAATAATGTTTGTCAACAACAACAAATACCATTTCTGATTTGGGACTGCATCACATCTTTTATATATATAAATGCAGTTGTGAATGGGATCCTCTAATTTTTATTTTAACTACTCTGTAAAATGGTCTTTTGTACCGAATATGACATATCCTGAGTTTCCGTAAGTCTTTGTGCTTGTGGAATGTGATGTAGTACTTCTACTGTATGTTTAATGCAGCTAATGTAACTGTCCCTCTAAATCTTAGAAACTGGAACCATAGAGGTCAACTTAAGTTACAAACGTATTCAGTGCTTATTGGACACCACAGAATTGGCTGACAGCTTAAATGTCTTTGTGAAAACAACCCACTATTATTTTCATGCCCATTTTTTTAGTAGTAAGATAATTACTATTATAATAATGAGTGAATCTTACTACTTCTTATTTTAGGAATAAAGTTGCTTGATTTTAAGCACAAATCATCCTAATTTTTTGCCAAATATTTCATAACAAGAATTAATTTAACATTTTAATTTAAGAAAGTAAATTATTTCAGAGATAGAGAGAGAAAAGATAGGCATATAGTACATTTGCTTGTGCATATTTGACTATTAAATGTTTTCCTCTCTGTACATGTAGCAAAATATGTGAATTAAGTAAAAACTTACTGCAGTATAAATGTTTACTTGATCCTTTCCTTACAGTACCTTGATACACTCAGTCCAGAGCATTGTTGCATATATAGAACTGTCTGAATTTCAATGCAAAAGACAAATATAAACTACATTCTGTGGATTCTTACCATAGGACTGTAGGAAGACTGAATACCTGAAAGAGAGAAAACAAAAATGTTGAAGTTTTTCGTATAAAAGTGGTTCACTAAGCTGCCTGGTCTTTCCTTGCAAAATTATGCCTGCATTCAGCTGCTGGAAGTTATCAATATTTAACTGCCACTGACAAGACAAAGGCAGATTGCATGAACCAAGAGTTATTTATGTGAATACATATCTTTACCTTAAGTGTCATTTATATTAATAATTGATTTTCAGTATACAATTGTACACAGTTTGAATATCATTAACAAATTAGGACATAATTATCAAATATTCATTGACAGAATAACTAGCCTAGCAGATAACACTGAAACAGCGGAAATAATTATATATTTCTTTCAAAAAAGTTTTTAACTATCTAAGATGACATTCTTAAAATTGAAGCAGAGAACTATAACTAGATTAATTAAATTCTCAGAGAGAGATACAAACCTGACTGAAAATCTCACTAATGAATTGATACCAAATTTTTGATTGGTTAATATGTAAGTTTTCTGGTCTGGACCCAATTTTTTGTTCAATACTTTTATTGAGTTAATGGGTAGAATACAGAGCATATTCTAAAATTTGTTGACAACATCAACAAATCTGACTAAATCAAATTAGAGGGTTGGCAAACACATTAGGTGACTGCATTTTGAAGTCTGAAAAATTAAGATTTTTTTTTGAAATCAACAAGAAGAACAGCACTTAACAGTAGTTCAACGTTACAGTTCAGTTATGTAAAATTACTAACACAAAATATAGAATAAGCAGTTAAGGAAAGTTACTGCTCAAAAGATGGAGGCCCGCGGTGGTCCATAAATAAACCACTGGTGGTGATGAAGAAATGATTCTCTTTATGAAAGAGGAAAATATCATCTAGGAAAGAATATGGTTTTTCTGTCATAAGTTTCAGTTTTGTCTCGACCCACTTAGAAAGAAATGTACAGTCAAAATAGCAGACAGCAAGCAAGAATAACATGAAAACTTAAAAACATAGGTAAGGAGGAGCGCTCAAAGACAATAGTTTTGTTTTATTTAACAGACAAAAAAAAAAGACTACCATGAAAAGGATAATAAACAGGTGTCCTCATTCTGTTGGCAAAAGAAAAGGTTTATGTTAAATATTAAGTATTTTTGATAATAAAAGCAGTGAACTGTGATTATAGAATACATTTTTGAAGAACTGAATAGATATATGTGTGTGACTATGTTTATGATTAAGTAATGCCTCATCCTTCTTCAGTAAAGAGGTACTGAGTGACCATTCTATTCTACTATTTATATGCTTTTTTTTAAATATACATTAATAAAGAAGTGGAAAAATAATTCAAATGTCTTGAGCTATGAGATATGCCAAATTTGTTGGGAAATATGTCATAATTGTATTATGATAAGATATAAATATATAAATTATTTTGAACATTATTTTCATAGTCTACCTAGATACCAACAAGAAAAAGAAAGCAAATGTAGAATTGTTAATTTACTTGCAAATCTTTGTGGATCAGTACTTCAATAACATTTATGAGATAGGGATATCTAATGGACATTCACCAAACACCCTCCCCCTTTTTTTTTTTGTGTTTATGGTGTGGAGGGCAGAGATTCATTTATTCCATGGGAAGTTTTAAGTTGTGTTTACTCATGCACATGCTTCTTGCCATTTCTCTCAGAAGAGATATTCATATTTTTGTTATGCTGTATCAAAACATAGATTTCCATGTGCCAGATTTTTCATTTCTTAATCAGACTACTTTGAAAAATACATTTCAGATATAAGAGAATACAAGGAAATTTCACTATATGCTTGCCCTGGTTTCATGTTCTTCTGAAAACTACTACTGATCAATTATAAAAACCATTGTATTGAACCTGATGAACCATTGGTCTGATCCAGCATGGTCAGATGTCAGGTTTTAAAAGAACTTGTGGCCTTGCTTCCTCTAATCCACATCCCAGAAACAGGCTCCAAAAAAATTCAAGATATCACTGTATTTTCATACAGCGCCTGACAGAAACCACTTTGTTTCATGATTTTTCTGAACAGCAAAGTGAAAGACCTTTTAGGAAGAATCATTTTAGTCATTTCAGGCAGCATTTTTGACATATTAACTTTTTAAATGGAAAAGGAATATCTTGGAGGAAAAAACATGGAGCTTATCAATAATCGTGGTTGTAGAGATACCTTGGTCACTTACAACCTCTGTGATATTGTGTTGAGTGATTTTTTTTTTATTATTTTTGCTTTTTATAATTAGTTAAACTTCAGTTTTAAACAAATTAGTATATAAATGAATGAACATAACATGCCACACAATTTCTTTATACGAAACTAGGACATTATTTTAAAATCTGCACAAAACTATAAACACTGAAAAAATAATCTTATCTAACAGCTATATCCTCAAAACAACCACTTTCCTCTGATTTTTTTTTTATATTGAAGATAAATTCAAGTTATACTTTATTCTTTGAAAATGAAGAACAGTGAGCGTATTAAACTGTTTTTTACCTTTGATAAAAAAATTAGTTTTATAATTCATGGAGATTGA
Organism: Platyrinchus mystaceus; assembly: GCA_035041135.1. NCBI lineage: Eukaryota > Metazoa > Chordata > Aves > Passeriformes > Tyrannidae > Platyrinchus > Platyrinchus mystaceus. The sequence continues at coordinate 62,504,483 of JAWWLV010000001.1, read as the reverse complement.
ACAGGCAAATCACGGTTAATGCTGAATTGTAAAAAATTCTGATGAGTGAGAAAAGAGTTTGTATGAATGCTGACACAACAGAGCTGTACTGAGCATAATGAAGTTTAACTGATACTCAGCAAAAAGATAAAATGTTTTAAAAACAAGCTTAAAAGTATATATAAACACACACAACTATTCTATCAGTACAAATAAAATTTTTTCCTCTTAAATCATATTTTCTATATGATACTGCTGACATAAAAATAAACCATTTAATTTTTTCCAAATGTTTGTATGCAATTATTTACCAAAAAAAAAGAAAAGGGATGATAGCAGAGACATCTGAATTCCTTAAGTGTAAAATTGTTTTTTTACCAAATTTTTGTAACCAGTTCAAGGCATAACTTGTTTTGTGAACATTTTATGCATGTTTTATTGATCACAGTGTTAAAAAATGAGTGATTCATTTACATCAACCATTAAATGTGAGGAGATAAAACAATGGAAAATATATTATGGAGATGAGCAGAATTTGGATTGTACGTCTATCTGACTTCCATGGATTGTCTATATTTTCTTTATTGGAAAAACATATAGGCGCATTCCTAGCCTAGATGGAAAATCCATCTCATTGTTTATTAAACATGTTAAATATGTCTCAGTACACAAGTAATATTAAAACATATAGCTGCATACAGAACAATAGTATTTGGGATCTGCAAACAACTTTTTCTCCTGACTGATGTTGCTACTATTTAGCCCTCTGAGGTTAGCATTTATTGATTCTACTTTCACTTTGATTGGATCTTACCTACTTCAGTGCTTCAGTAAATTGAAACCTTCTCCAGTTCATGGAAGAAATCTGAGAGCAAGGTTGTGAGAAAATGTACACTGACCTCAATTTGTTGCAGATGGTATTGGTAAAAACATTGTCATCAGGTTGCAGAAGTGGCCTCAGCTAGCCAGAGATAAAAATCAAACCTCCTATTCTGAACAAACCTTTAACAGAAGCAGATTTAATTACTCCCAAAGTACAAATCACAGCACTATTTTCCTATATTCTGTAAATATGAGAATCTTAATTATCCTACTTGTTTTAAAGTTCAGCATCCAAATGCATTCTCTGCTGATTAAACTGGTTTTATGTGATATGAGATTTATTTCATATCTATAATGTTATTATCTGTGTTATTGACTGTTTATATATGTTTATGTAAGTACCGCATAGGTATATGATAATCTGTAATGCAATATAATGGAAAATAATATTTTATAATGTAATATAACAAATATAGTGTAATATAAAATAGATAATATAATAACCAAATCCTCATGACATGAACCCTGGGCCAATAAAGAGAAGCACCGACAAATTGAAAGTTGTTAAAGTAACAATTTTAATTCAAAAGTTAGAAGGTGCTTCTCTTCAGAAATTTCTTTTTAACCCTTTAGACAGATACATCTCCATTGCAACTTAGAATGTTTTCATAGAAGTGATTAAATTTGAGCATTTTCCTTCTCAGATTAATGCTTATCCTTGCAAATGTGCGACTACCACAATATGATCCTTTCACTTCCTTTCTTTTTCTTTTCTCATTCAAAAAACCTCTGCCACTGGAAAAAGAAAAGAATTACCATTTACCCCTACTTCTTCTGATGTCATATGTTAACAAAAAAAAGCTTTGTGTATCTGTGAGTTAACCTTAACAAACAGCCAAGCACCCACCTGGCTGCTCACTCACTTTCCCTCTTCAGAGGGATGGGGAGAAAATGGAATCAGAAAGCTCATGGTTCGAGATAAAAACCAGGAGATCATTTACTAGGTACCATCACAGGCAACACAGACTGAACTTGAAAAGAAATAACTCTATTTACTTCCAATAAAAATAAAATTTAATTTTTAATTATAGTGAGAAACAGAGACTAAAGAGCTTTCCTCCCCCTGCTTTATCAGGGTCAGCTTCACTCCCTCATTCTGGACTCCTCTACCCTCCATCCTCTGTAAACAGTGAAGGTTAAATGTGTGGTGTTATTGTCAGTAATTATGGGGATTTCTCTGCTCCTTCTTCCTTCTCACACTTTCCTTATGTTCTCCCCAGTAGGTGCAGTTTCTTCAGGAATATCTATCTTGTCTGGTGTGGATTCTTCACAGACTGCAGTTATTACCTGCTGCAACATCTTAGAGCACCAGACAATTATTTTAGGCGTGGACTCATTTTTGATTGAAAAATGTCTTATTTCCTAATTACTATACTTCTGTCACAATCTAAATATGTAAAAGACAAGGTTGCTCAGTGAGGGATAGTTCAAGTAAAAGTGTCCAGGTTTCTTTGAAGTGCAGGGTAAGTTCGAGCAACACCTCTGGATTCCTTTAATAAAGAACTTTATGAAATCACATCAGTAAAGTATATTCAGCAAGACTTTGAGACACTGAGTATTCCAGAAACTTTTTACAATAAAAGTTCTAGCTCAGCACATGTCACAATTGGAAGTGATTTTGTTACAGATGGATGATACCGACTGTAAATTCATTCACAGGAAGTCATTCACAGGAATTCAAGTGAATTCCCATACATATGAAGCAAAATCTGCTATAACCCAGTCAAGAAGGGTATTCAAGTGTTTTGGGTTTTTTCTCTGTAAGTTGTTGGAGCTTTTTTGTTTGGCTGGTGTTTATTCGTAGAGATCAGGAGAAATCAGTTTTATGTCTCTTATTCCACCCTTTTTTTCATAAAAACATATATGTAATGCCATAAAATATTTTTGGACTAATAAGATTTTGTCATATACACTTCTGTACTTTATCTACCTAGCCTTCATAAACAAAAGGATGAACACCTTCTCATTCTCCATGGTTGCTCCATCAGTCTTCACAGATGAATTATCAACCCAAAACAAATTGTCTCAGAGTCTTGAAGTTCCGTCTCTGTGTTGAGTTACACTATTGGTTGAATTCATAGTACCAGAAAATCTGATTTGACCACAAAATACCATAGTTAAAAGGCATATATTCCAAATCTAAGCACAAATACCTTACCAGGTTTTGGAAAGTTAGTTCTTTTCTCCTAAAATGTTTTAATACAGTACAAAGTTTATGTCTGTTTGTTATTGTTTGGAATTTGACCTTCAATGTCACATGGTGGTACATCAAATGAAATTCTGATCATGTGAAATTGGATCAGTCTCACATGCATCAACTTGATTGATTAAATCTGACAAGATGCATCAGAATATGACACATATGATTCAAAATCAGACATAATGTTGGCTTCTGAAAACAATAGTGTTTCTTAATAATTTCTGAAAGATATATTTTCCCTTAGGAATAGAAACAAACACATATCAACACAGCAAATGATTTCACTGGAACTTGATAATTAAAGAGGCAAGAGAGAAATAGATATTTTTTCTCCCTTTCAGGAAATGCACTGGCAAGTAAACAATGTTACTTTCCAAAGTAATTTCAGTGTAAGATAAGACTTTTAAATAACATTTTGTCTTATAAAAAAAAAAAAAAAGGAAATTATTTGATGCAGAAATAGTCCTGAGAGAGGAAACACATTTCATGTCTCCTTTGAGTACTGCCCCAGACGTAAATCTTATAATGTTGTATCACACCATTTAGCCTAGCCATGATGACACCATTTAGCAACATCCTAATGGGCTTCTCATGGTCCACATGCTATCCAATAGACTCCTGTTAATTCACAGTATTCACAAAATTTTTCATACTTAAAGAAGCAAATTTCTCTCTAGCAAAGAAGAAAATGTATTATGTTCAAATTTAATTTAAAAAAAAAAGAGAAGGATTTGCTTATATGGTGAGCTTTTATAGAGATTACTATGAGCTCATTTTATCATCTTCATTTCAACTGAATAATGCCATGATTTATTATTTAGCCATAAAAATCCAGGAGATAACTTAGGAAATAAGGTAATAATGAATTTAAATAAAACAGAATCTGGATTCAAAATCCTTAAATAGTTCATTCTCCTTTAGGATTTGTTTCCACACACACCCCTTTTTCTTTTACCTGAGTGGCCCTCTGTAGATAAGAATCACAGAAGTTCTCACTAAAATTAGAAATAAGGAAGTTACTTGCTTGCTAGCAATGTAAAAATAATAAACATTGCTTCCCTGAACCCCCCAAAATTAAACCAGGTGATGAATTATATGCTCATTCCTCCTTAACCAGACAGTCTTTCAGCAAAGACTTTTCTCATGATCATTTTAACAGCCTGTACCCACCTGTACCTGCGGCCTGGAAGCCAGAAAAATGAAGGCAGTGGTTAAACCTCCAGCTTCAGTGACATATAACCAGATCAGCAACACAGATCATTCTGTGGTAAAACACTAACTGCTGACTGACTTATACTATTCCCATTATGTATTTCTATCAATTCCATTATTTCTGTGGAGGTCTGAAAAGATATCAAAAATATCAAATTCAATTAATATTAAAGCTTTTAATGCAAATGTATAGTGAATAAAGATTCATATAGTTTGTTGTATGCATATTTTAATGTATATATTCAGAGATTTACTCAAAAGAGTTAGAGTCCTGAAGTCCTGTCATATTTTCATACGTACTACCTTTCCCTGATACAGAAATTGTCAGATATGTAGATGATTTTGAAATGGGTTGTCTGCTGTCAGAAATTACAATCTAAATAGGCAGCGGTTAGATTTGGCAGGAATGTTATCTTTGACACTGGGTAAAGAGAAAAAAGAGGAAGAGAAAAAATATTATTGAAAGCTGAGGAAAACAGAACTTTTCTGTCAAGTATTTTTTTATGCTGGCATCTCTAAGTATGTGCCCTAGAGCATTTTGTTCTTACTGTATTTCATTATTTCACTTGCTTATGTTTCACAGTACAAATTACACTCGTCTAAAACTGATAGCCAAACAGTTATTTTTAAACATTTTTTCCCAGTACTGTTAGCTATTGCTATGAGTATTTGAGACATATCACCACGAATGAGGTCTGACCTTAGTGCTGACCTTAGTCCCATTTCTTCCACTGTGCAGCTAAACAGACAACTGAGTAAGCTTTTGAAAACAGAAAGCAGTTGTCTTAAGTGAAGGTGCCCAGGTGCTGGCAGTGGGGGTTGCCACTGTGACACAGCCAGTTCCAGTCAAGTCCAGCCAACTCATCTTCCATTCAATAGTCTGGTAGATAGATACATTAAAAATGGAAACATTTACCAGGTAGCAGGAGTTGAAAACATGCTATCTGAGGACTTAAGAGTTAAAAATAAGTGATACTCTAAGACAAGAATACCTGTACAGAAATAAACTGATACGTCAGAAAGAGAAAAGCAGCCAAACTGGTAAGTGAATTAATATAGTCAGAGGGTTAGAGAAAATCAGATGGGCTACAACAGATATTGACTGGGAAATAGTGCAATGATTAGTCCAATTAATAAATAGGAAAAGGATGAAATTAATGAAGGTTTTAAATAGCTGAATTACTTTAAATCAACTTGTCAGTAAGAAGCAAAAAAATCTGACAACAGTTTTGGTAATTAAAAAGTAATGAAGATATTTTAAAATCATCTATTGAAAAAAAGCCAGAAAACAAGAACTTATTTAATTTAAATGCATACAAATGAGTTAGTCAGATGAAGACCTGATTTAGTAAGAGTACCATGTACCTATTTCTAAACAAGTGAATGCTTTCATGCATGACAATAACATAACAATACTCGTGATTAAACTAAGCAGTCACTTAATTACCCTACTGAATTACAGCTCATATAAGGTCAAAACAATACTTCCTGGCTTACAAGGCACCTATATGATCTTCTGGAGATATATTTATTGATTTTTCCCCCTCATCTAGTTCAAACTGAGTTGGATACCACATGTGCAGAATCCACAGATCCAGCACAGAAGGCCACAACATGGATGACTGACTCTATAGCTTTGGATTTAGGTCACTGTGTCGGTTAATGGTAAGTTCAGTGGTTTTGTTTCTTGATAATACAAAGTCACTGATTAAAAACATCAAGGAATGTCCTGATGCTTCCATCATCCTTTCTAGAAGCCTGTATGTCTTATTGCAGCTCTATTGAGGCTCATTCTGGCATTTAATAGTCTTTCTGTGTTTGCAGTGTCTACACAGTGGCCCACAGTTGGGGTCAGGGATGGAATATGTATTATTTTATGAGTCAGAACGCGATTATTTAGTAAACATTTGGAGGATGATGAAAGTGTTATTTCAAATCAAATTAGAATGAGAGAAGTCCCATGAATTTGTTTGCTTTTGGGGTGAGTATCCTAACAACTGAAATATTATATAATAAACAAGGCTGACACTGCATCAAAGAATTCAATTGAATTAGTCAGGCTTACATCATACCTGATAAATCAAATTTTTTGGATGATTAAATGTCCAAAAGCCTGTTTTCGGCACTGCAAATACCTTTAGGCAAAGATAGGTGCTCATTTGCCAGTTATGAGCATCCATAACCCCAAATAATATAAATTTTTCCAAACACTTTTGCTGTTATATTGATATTCCAGACCTGGAAATACATAAAAATTCTAATCTTGGACAATTGACTTTATAAGATTTTTTTTCTCTCTTTCCCTGATGCTCAAAAGTCATTCTTATGCTGTAGAGAACAGTTTAATATCTATTTTGAGGATCCCAGTTGCTGCATTTGGGCATGCTTTGTAATGCACTAATTAGAATGCAACTGTAACATGACTTTTGGAGAGTGATCTGAATGACATCTTTTACATACCCTTATTAACTGCTAATACATCTGCAAGATTTAAAAGAACATCTTATTTGATGCTCAAGTGGTTGATAACAAATAATTTAAAAATTATAGTGTTATGTATAATTAACTCCTTTAACTATCCTTTTACTAATTTCATATGATTGCTATCAGTATGTTTTCAACAAGCAAAACTACATATAGGACTACAGGATATTTATAATCATGCCAAATCATATTCCTGGAAGAGAAACAAACAAGTTTTCAAGAGACAAACACCCTTTAAATATCATTCTATTTTGTCAGGACTAGACTCAATACAGAATTGTTTTCTTTACTCTTAAATCTCTTTCTAGTTGTATTCTTTGTTTCACCTTGAGGGGAAATTGCTTGTTCCTGCTAGAATAATTTTCTTTACACTTGAGGACCAGATATCTTTGTAAGGGATTAATCCCCAAACCCCTGTGGGCTAAGTACATGTAAATGCCTTGCTTTATTAGTCATACTTGGCAAATATGAAAAAAAGTGCCAATCCTTATAAGGGTTTTATGAAGCACTAGGTTATAACTTGTACAGCAGCAAGGGAATCAGCAGGAAACACCAAATACTCAAGAGTTCCCTCTTCCCTAGGGTGTCTTCCTCAGACAAGTAGCAGCATTAATCCCCTTCTGACTTTGTCCCAAAGAACTAATTCTTTCGGAACAGAACAGGAAAAGAGGGTTCTCCAGATGCTATCTATGAAATTATACCTAAGGCCTAGAAATTCCCTTAACTTGCATGGTACTATTTTACATATTTTAGTTGGCAGCATCTCAGACCTGACATAATTTATTTCCCCTGAACTACACTAAATATTCATAGGGTTTCATACTCCATGCTTCCCTATAGCATACTTCTAAGAAATAGAATTGAAAATAGAACCCTGTTATCAATGATCTTTCTGCATTTATTTGTTCCTTTCTTCTGGTTAGAAGACTCTGTTGGCTTCACTGGGTGAATAAGCAGCAATAATTTTCTGATTAGGTAAAGAGAAATTATTAGATATTTCCTGAGAAATGGTAGTAAGCATTATTAGGTAATTTTATTGAAAACAAAGGGAAAAGGAAATGGGCATGTGATAATTATGTCTCAGAATTTTACACTATTTTACACTATTTTCTCACTTTTTTGACATATGTTTAGTTACAACTGAAATATTTCCAAGATTTGGCTATTTTTCCTAGTGTAAGACTTAAATCAAAAAAGATGATGGGAGATAGATTATTTATTTATTTAGTTGGGATCAAAGATGCTGCTTCTCAGCTTCTACAGAGAAAAGTCTTCATTGAAGTCCTGTTTAAATTCACATTTATAAGAAAACTGTTGAATCTCCTGAAATAAAAGACAAGCTCTGTGTGCCATAAATGCTTCTTATGTTCTTTGTTCTTACATAAGGAGATCTAATATATCGAAGTTACCTCTCCAGGAACTGCTGAATTATGAAAATTGTTAAATTATTGTTGTCCAATATGATTCATCTCTCCTGAAAAGCTTAGACATATAAAAGAATATTTTTTGACAGGTAAGGATGAATACTTGAGACTCGTGCACCAGCACAGTACCTTGTGATAGCAGCATCTTGTACTTGTATAAAAATGAGAGGAATCCTTCTGCCATAGTTTTTTAGACCGCATATGTGCCAGCAAGAGACCTTAGCTGTGTGGCAAATCTATCTTTCTCTGATCTTTCAATCAGTTCTGAAAACCATTTCCATTTGGATTTGCTGATCATTGCTTATCATTACACGTAGCTGTTTTTAAAGAACAATAACTGCCATGATTCCTTTGGCAGTTTAGTTTTATCTAACTGTAAACTAAAAATTTAACCGCTTATCTTTATGGGAAAGGTTGTATACAAAGTGCTCTTGGCCTACTGAAAGCCACACATACACCTTAAAGCCAAATTGACAAGATACTGACTGGATAAGTACATGATAAGATGAGTAGAAAGCTGGACTGACAGTCTGAAATAGTAGTGATTGGTAGCACAAAGTCCAACTGGCAGCCAGTTAGTAATGGTGTCTCTCAAGGACCTATACTTAGGCCAATGCATTTTATATATTTATTAATGATCTGAATGATTCAATAGAGTGGATAGAGTACACCCTCCATGAATTTATGGAAGATACAAAATTGGAAGGAGAGATTGGCACACTGAACAGGAGGGCTGCTGTGTGAAGGGACCTCAATAGTCTGGAAAAATGGGCTGAAAAAACTTCATGAAATTCAGCAAAGGTAAATACAAAGTCTGTTCCAGAAAAAGTCCTTGTCGTCCTGGTGGGCAAATAACAGCATCCAGACCTGGGGTCCCCAGCACAACAACGACATGGATGTGTTGGAGCGAGTATAGAAGAAGGATGCAGCCCCTTCCCTCTCTTTTCTCTGGCTCTCTTTCTCCTCAATTTCTCTTTTGCTTTCTTTGTCTTGCAACCCCAGCTTCAGATCATCCTCATATCAGGACTAAAGTGATGTCTAAGAACTGGTGATATTCTTTATTTTCTGCCCTTGCTTTGCCA
>JAWWLV010000001.1:62483303-62495120 GCA_035041135.1 Platyrinchus mystaceus | reverse complement strand
CAGATCATCCTCATATCAGGACTAAAGTGATGTCTAAGAACTGGTGATATTCTTTATTTTCTGCCCTTGCTTTGCCAGAGCAAAGCACAACTATCATACCCTACCCTGTACTCTGTATTGAACTTTGTTTTGGAAGTGGGAAGCTTGCGGAGGTGTCTGTGGCTTGCGAGCCAGCACTTTTAAGAAGTGGTGGTGTGACTTGTTTGCCAGCAACTTTGTGTAATGGTGTGTTGTGGCTTGCTACCCAGAACCTTTGAGTAGTGGTGTTGCTTGTAAGTCAGCGCCTCTGTATGGTGGTGTGCTGTGGCTTGTGTGCCAGCAATTTTGGTTGTGTGTTGTGACCTTTTAGAAATTTGGTTTTGGAGTTGAAAACTTATAGAAGCGCACCATACAAAATTAAGGACTTGAGAGCTGTTGCTCTTGTGTGAGTTGTGTTGTAAAAAAATGATATTGTAAAAATTTAAGGGCTTGTTAGCCAATACCTTTTGAGTCTAAGCAGCTGGCTGCTTGCCAGAGTGAAGAAGGTGGTAAAATAAAACATTAGAATTCCCAGACATGAGGTCAGGTGACTTTTTTCAGCCTGATGATAATTTACAAAGAACATCACACCTTCCAGTACCTGAAGGGAGTCTACGAGAAACATGGAGAGAGATTATTTACAAGAACATGTAGTAACTGGACAGGAGGGAATGGCTCTAAACTGAAAGAGGGTAGGTTTAGATTAGATACTAGGGAGAAATTCTTTACTGTGAGGGTGGTGAGACACTGGAACGGGTTGCCCAGAGAAGCTGTGGATGGCCCATCCATGAAAGTGTCCAAGGCCAGGCTGGATTGACAGAGCTCTGAGCCACTTGATCTAGTGGAAGGTGTCCCTGCCCACAGCAGGGGGGTGGGAGCTAGATTATCCTTCAAGTCCCTTCCAACCCAAGCCATTCTATGAATCTATAATTTTGGGGTGAAGACAGCAGCTGAAAAAACTGATTCATGGGATTTTGGGCACCCATATACCAGAAAGACTGGATGTACTGGAGCATTTCCAGCAAAGCCCATCCAGATGCTCAAGATGCTGGAAAACCTGGCATATGAGGGGAGGCTAAGATAGCTGGGCCTATTCAGTGTTAGAAGACTGAGCTAAGGAGACATTGGTGTCTATATGGCAGAGTAAAATACAAAGCCATGTGTTTTCACAGCTGTAGAGCAGGAAGGGGGCCAGGAGGGGAATTATGGTATGAGCTGCAATATGAGACACTGGAACTCAAGGAAATCAAATTTTGTCATGAAGGAGGTCAAGTACTGGAGCAGGTTGCTCTCTCATTGGAGAGATTCAAAGTATACTGATCTGAGCAGAAGCCCAGACAAGATTACCTCTGGAGGTCTCTTCCAAGCTACATTGTTCTGTGAGTCTATGACCTACATGAATAATTCACAGAAAAATCTGCTGCTGAAATGCAACAGATTGCTGTTCAGTGAAGACCAAACACTGGCCCATAATCTGAATGTGCATTTTTCATGCATAGCATCCGTTCCTAGGCCATATACAAAGAAGGGACAAAGAATAAGTGAGTCTTGTGGGTTACCCTTTCCAACAAAGTCTTTTTTTTACCTTTTAAGAGTGTGTGCAACATCATTGGGAGAACAACCAGAAAAACACTCAACCTTCATTACTAATACCAATAGTATCATTAGATGAGATACTTTTATACCTAATGGAATAACACAAAAAACTCTGTAAAATTTTTAACACCTTACCATAGTGTGAAATGGTTTTATGCTAGCAGTGTCAACAACAGAGACACGTAATATTTTTTCTGTATGGTATGTATCTACTGCTTCCTAGCTTTAACTGTGGAGTTACTTCCATGATTTTCCTATGTCCAGTGAATTTTGCATATTCTTAGTCAAACATTACTTCTGTTACTCATCAGTGACTCTGAATCACTTTCTACATCCAGTGTTAGCATATGATCCTCACTCCATTTACAAACTTTTTGGCCTAATCAAATATTTTCCAATATGCAGGAAATTTTCCATTCCCTTATTTGACATTAAATAGACTATGGGAGAAAGACTGCTGCCCAGAAAAAAGTATATAAAGCTGAAAACAGGCAAATGTCTTCTGTCTTTTCCAGACCCATTTGAACCAAAGATTCTTCTTGTACATTTTTCACTATAGCAACCAATCTGACACAAAATGACAAGAATGTATTATAAACATTTTTGCTTTGAAGATAAGTTTATCTCAATGCCCTAAGATTTTTGAGGCTTTTTTAGAGAGTGAGCATCTATAGAACTGTGAATATGACTTGGCTAAATGAACTGATAAGCCAGTTGATTGGCAGCTGATAAGACAGTTAATTTAACCTTGCTATCATCAGTGAATCTTGCTGTGTGTTCAAAATGGTAAGGGAAAAAATTATCATCTTACTCTTAAGTTATGCTATCATTTCCTCATATGGTAATGTAACTCTCTCATCATCATTCTTTTTCCTAATTAAAGGACCTTTTCCCTAATACAAGTTGTGGATGCCCCATCCCTGGTCAAGGTCAGGCTGGATGGGGCTTTGAGCAATCTGGTTTAGTGTCCCTGCCCACAGGAGGGAGTTAGAATTTGATTATCTTTAAGATCCCTTTCAACCCAATCCATTCTATCATTCTATGGTAATCTGTCACTTCTCCAAGTGACAGAGGAGCCAGCAAAGAGAAGTGTTGTGTTGGACCTTATTCTTACCACCAAGGAGACTGGTGGAGAATGTGAAGCTCAAGGGAAACCTCAACTGCAGTGACTATGAAATGGTAGAGTTTGAGGTCCTCAGGGCAGTAAGGATGGTGCACAGCAAGTTCACTACCCAGGACTTCAGGTAAGCAGACTTTGGCCTCTTCAGAGACCTGCTTAGTAGAGTATCATGAAATAAAGCCCAGGAGGAAAGAGGGGATCAAGAAAGCCGGTTGATATTCAAGTATCAGCTCCTCCAAGCTCATGACCAATGCATCCCAGTGAAGGGAAAAAAATGCCAGGAGGCCTGCTTGAATGAACAAGGAGCTTCTGCACAAGTTCAAAGACAAAAAGGAAGCCTACAAGAATGGAAACAAGGGCAGGTAACCTGGAAAGAATACAGCGAGGTTGTACAAAGATCCAGGATCAAGTTAGGGAAGCTAAAGCCCTGATAGAATAAAGTCTGGCCGGGAAAGGACCAAGAAAAGTTTCTATAGGTACCTTGATGATAAAAGACTAGAGAAAATGTGGATGTATCACAGGTAGGGCAAAGAGTAACAGCTTTAAATTGAAAGAGAGTAGGTTTACACTGGATAGTAGGAAAAAAATCTTTACTAGGAGGGTAGTGAGTCACTGGAACAGATTTCAAAGAGAAATTGTGAATGCCCCATCCCTGGAGGTGTTTAAGGCCAGGCCAGATGGGGCTCTGAGCCACTTGGTCTAGTGGAAGGCTCCCCAGCCACAGCAGGGGAGTTGGAGCTAAAGGATCTCGAAAGCCCCTTCCAACCCAAGCTGTTCTATGATTCTACAAAAAATAAAATCCTACTTGTCTCACATTGAAATTGTCTAAATATTTTACCTTAAAAAAACAAAGATCACAGAATCACAGAATTGACCAGGTTGAAAAAGACCTCTGAGATCATCAATTCAAACCCTTGATCCAACACTGCTATGGTTACTAGACCATGGCACAAAGTGCCACATCCAGTCTCATCTTAAAAACCTCCAGGGACAGTGAATCCGATGATAGTCTTTTTTTTTTTTTTTTTTTTTTTTACAGTTCAGTCACTTTTCTGGAAATAATGGCAATTTGAAGATTGACAACAATCTTTCTCAACTCTAAGAATTAGCCTTGTATTGGAATCAAGGAAAATAACTGCATAATTTTCTTCTTTCTCTCTCTTCCTAATTAAAGGGAACAAAAATGAAACAAAGAGGCATTGTTGCTTTAAGACATGTTTTAGAATTACTACATCTTCTAAAGTTCTTTCTGCTTCATACTGTATAATAATCTGATTTTTACATTAGACAAAGTGGAAAAGCTTTGGGTTGACCTAAAAGTACAATGCCTTGGACCTTTCTGGGCTTATCTCGGTCAAGGAAGTTTTAGGCTTGCAAGAATTGTGATTTTTTCAGAAATTAGACTCATAGTTTATTTTAGTTTAGCCCTGTGAATATTATGTTTGGTAAGAGGTCTAGCAAGTACATTCAATCACTAAGTAACAGGCATGCGAGGAACTGAAAAAAAGTTATTAAAAAGTGGCTTGAAACAACTCTGTGGAGGGGAAGGGAGCAGATCTGGTTCTGCCAAGGTGGGATTGTACTCACCTCGCTCTTCCCCCCACATTCAACCTCACTGAACCATTGGTGCAGATGTCAGCCACTGGCACAGCAGGAGCACTGTCCCACACTACACCCCCTGGAGCCCCTAACCCAGCCCCAGAACCACTGTTAGCCACTGGCACCCCTGAAACCCCATACCGCACCCCACGGAACACCTAATCCACCCCGGAATGGCTTGCGCACTGGAAGCCCCACATGGGAGGGGGGCAGTGGTGGCCCAAGGAGTACAGAGCAAATAAAATCAGCACCAGGCAGCCTCCGCATGGTTCACACAACCCTACCATTCTTGGACTCTGTGGTGGTTTAGAGCTGTCTCCCTGCCAAGTCTCCAAACCCCTCACCGTAAAGCTCTCCCCCCTCCCCCAAACCAAAACCAAAGGGAAAAGGAAAAAATAAAAACCAAACAAGAGAACCGAAATAAGAGAGAGCTAAAGCAATATATATATAAATAAATATATTTACAATTATATTACATTTATATACAATTTACAAAAACTATATACACATAAATAAAACCAAAACCCAACACCCGAAAACAAAGAAGGGGGAAAGGGAAAAGGGATAAAACAAAACAAACAAACAAAAAACAACCAAAAAACAGGTATACAAATTTGATAAAGGGCTAGCCAAAGAAAACCTTAATACTCTCCTTGAGATAGCCCAATCGCTCCAAACTCCGCCACCACGCCACCGCCTCCCAAGGCCTACAAAGCCTCACTAGGCCTCACTCCTCCACAGAAGCGGGACTGGCCGCAGGGATCTGCCACCTCCAAACCTTGCCGGAAGGGAAGGGAGCGAAGGCCTCTCCTCCCCTCTTATTTATACCCCGGTTTACGTAAAAATCGTAAGGAATATTGGGTAGTATGGCCACTTCCTTGGCTACAAACTAGTCGCAAAGGAAGGCCCAGCCAAAACCACCACAGACTCTTAGTAGCTGGTTCTATGTTGGATTGAGGCCACTAGCTATAATTCTCTCTCAGACCTCTGAGAAGGTTAGTAACATCAGCTTTCCTCAAGTAAGGAGATGGTAGAGTGTCAATCAGCATCTCAAGGTCTTTGGAGAGGTAGGTTTTTTCCTTAGTCATCAAATCTGTTTGTGTCTGTTTCCTTTTCATGAGCTCCAATCTAACTTTTGGAAGTTGCAGGATATCCTCAGCTAGCCTGAACTACCACAGACATTTTTTTCTTTTTTTTTTTTTCTCTCTCCCTTTTTTTTTTTTCCCACCACCTTGGTGTAAGATTTGCTGCATGTGTCTAAAGATAGAATATTTCTCAAGGACTGTGAAGGCCAGTTTCTCATCTCTCTCTCGTATGCAAATGGCACTAAACTGTTCATATATGCTTTAGGGCAGACTTTATCTGAGCAAAGTATATTCAGTTCATCCAAATTAGAACAGTTAGGTACTTCTGTGCTACATTCTAGTTTGAATCCAGTATTTTAAATGTCATTTGACCACTCTGTCAGTAGGACAGTGTGCACCTTATTTTGTCTCTCACAGAACCAAAATTTTGCTCAGACTTGTGTAAAAGTTTGAGCTAAAATGTACACAAGGGTAAAAAAATTCAAACTTTAGCTAACACTATGGATCAGAAAACCTCAAGTTTTCTGGTTTCATGTAATGATTCAATTCCTCTCTTCTGAATCTCTAACTAATTCCAGAAGGTATCTAAAATCAATAGTAAATGTTTTAAAGTACAGATGTCTCTAGCTGCTCAGTTTGAACTACTTTAGTCTCAAGAAACAGATGCACATATTACAGTCCCACTGCTATTGGATATAAACTGAAGATACGCAGGGAACAGTGGTAAGAACTACAACTTTCTCTTCTCTCACGTAAACAACTTAAAAGTTATTTTAAGGGGAAAACTATACACTGGGTCCCATCAGCTAATCCATTGTTTATCATCCTCTGACAGTAGGCAGGAAAAATGCAGTGGGGAGAATGTGCAGAACAAAACCAGTGTAGGACGATCATTTCAATGGTACAATCTCTACTCTGCTGTCAATTAGTAGTCAAGAAACCTCCTGAACCTTGTGCTGCACCTAAATGATCATGAGTTTCCTTTTACTTGGTCTCAGTTCAACCTTACACAATAGCTTTCTTGCTTGTGAAAGAGGCTAGCTTTAAAAGAAGGGATGAAGTTCCTTCATCTGAGATACCCTATACCTTTGTGAATAGGGTTCTATTATGTGAGATAGAAATCTAGCTATTACTCTCTGGGGAAAGGTGCGTTAGTCCTTTGGTTATTTTGACAAAGAGTAGATTCTTGTCTAATCAGCCTTTTGTTCTGAACATTTACTGAATGGATGTACCAACTGTGAAACATTAGTGAAACTCCCATTCAGGCACACAGTTCACTGACAAAATATATTAGAATAACAGTATTATGATTCAGCTAGAGTGGTTTTAAAGGCCATTATTTTAAGGCAGGTCACTCTTTAAGGTTTGCTGTGTCATCCTCTGAATGCTACTAAAGGTACTTTGCTCTCTTCTAATAGGTATTATTGAAGCAGTCTTAGTCACAAATAGAAGGATAAGTATTTTAAAAATGCATTGTTTCACATCTGTGTATTAAATTGGTATGAATAACTTCAGAAGCCTATCTCATGACAATTTATCTGATTTATATTCTGACAAATGAGGGTCTCAGAAAAATACTGCATAATATATAGTTCCTTTTAAAATGTTGAAATGTTTTAACTTATTAATTGTATTTTGGCTTTTAGATTTTCAAGAAGTAAAAAGTTTATATTTTGAATACATAGCAGTTAAATTGTCTGATTTAAAAAAAAAGAGAGAAAAAAGGAGTAATTAAAATGTTAAAATAATAAAGAGAAGGATCCATAAGGTGAAACACTTGTAAATAGCAGAACACATCATAAAGTCAATGGGACTAAGCATATTTCAAAAATTAAATGATGCTAGGAACATTACCAGACATTAGAACTTAATTGTCTACATTGTAAAGTTGATAGAATGGTCCCTGACAGGATTCTGACACAAGCCAACTAGTCCTATACCAAAGAAATCTGAACATGTTTCTGAAGTTTGTGGGGGCCAGGAACAATGCTATAATAAGTAGTTTGTATAAAAATACCTTTTTTTTAGAAATGGAAAATTTAATAATATGGAATTGTGTCATTCAATGTCAGATACTGTTAGAGCCAGAAAGCATTCCTGAATATGCTTTTAAAGAAATATAAAACAAAACAGAAAAAACCCTTCATGTGTGTCTCTGGCATCTAGCTCCCAGAGTCCCTGCATCAAGCCCAGTATTCAGCTCTCAGAGCTCTTCTTATCACTAGATATATCTTCATGTTCAGTAGTGGCTCACCTCACCCACATCCCTCCCCACACATGCACATACAGAATAACAAGTGTATTCACATACAAATAAAGTTAGAAATAAAGTTTAAGAAGAAAAAGTACAAGCCATACAAGGCTCAGCCGTCCAAGTGTGCTGATTAGCTTCCAGCTCACAAATGACTCTCTGCTTTTGTTCCTCTCCCTCCATTTTTCCAAACCCTGCCCCTCTCTGATCTGTCCTGGTCCTGGTCTTCCCCCTCCTCTAACTCTTCTCCTAGAAAACCCATGAAAAATCCTATACAATCCCAAATATTCAGTTCCAAAACCACAACCTCCCCCCAGATACCTCATAGTAAGTGCTACATTTACACAATAGTGACGCTTCGCTACTCAATCATCTTAATGGGTTTTGTAATAAGGACAATGACTTAATCATTCATCTTTAATGGTCATCAATTTCCATATTTATTTATTTTTAAATAAACGCAAATCTACTCTGCCTCTTAACAACACTTCACAGTAATTGTGTTTTAAATTACAGGAATCACTTGTTTTCTTACTTCTTTACTTTAGCCTACTTAAATAATTCGCACACCATCATCTTGAAATATGTAGAATCACATAGTGGGATTTGTTAGTCACTAGGCACTAATCATCATTTGATATTATTGATCAGCAGAGTTTAAAAACAGAGACAAAAAAATAAAAAAGGACATGTCAAGGTTGTTGTTTCTGTTGCCTTCACAGAAGTTAACTTCTAGGAAAATCATTTTCATGGTAAGGAACAGGGCATGCTTGGGCATACAGAATATACCTGCTCTACAGAATGACACTCTCCCCATAAAGCCTATTTGCAGTGTTTATTTACAGGTCTGCTGGATTTAAAGACCTAATCATGCAAACTCTTTATGAGGATATTCTCAGTGCATTCCTCAAACACTGTGAAACATAACCATTAACCATTGATGGCATAAGAATATGGATGGACTAGGTCTGGGTAACAGTGTAAAGCTTTGTATTGATATTTTTTCCAAGACTGTAAAGTGGTACTAGTCACATGATAAACTAAAAAGTCAATTCAGAATGCAACAACTTTCCTTTATACTTTCTAACTTTGAAGAGGCAAGAGACCAGACCTATATATCTTAATCAAGTGAACATTTTCTCCTCAATATGTGATTAATAGATGGAGCCAGAATGACATAAAGTTTATTGTCTGGAGCCATTATTTTCATCCTGTTAGCTGGTTTAAATTGTCTTCAATATCCTATAATTTTTAAAGGAAAATGTGGTTTGAAAATATGTTCTCTGTCAGAGCATTAGCATAATTTTATACATTGTTTTGCAGGTGAGAAAAAGGAGACAACAGACTCAAGACAATTATATAATATCTATGAATTTAAGAAGAATAAACTTGAACACTGAACAAAGTTATTGAACAGAAACACCAGCCTTAGAAATTCAAATCTGAAATTTTCAAATCACTGTAATATTTCCAAACTTTGTTGACTTTCTATTTAATGTGCTTCTTCCGCCTTTTCTTCCTTTGAACCCTCAGCTATGTTTTGAAAAACTTTATCAACACCCTCATCTTTGACTTAATGCAGTCAGAATCCTTATGAAGTTTTGAAAAATACATTTCTTTAAAAAATATTCCATGAAACCTGTAGAAAAAAATGCATAAAATTAGAGGCAGGTTTAATAAATTATAGGTCATTAATGCCCTAATCTCACTTTATTTCTGTATGCTGCATATTAATGCTTGGCCTGTGATCACTTTATTTGGTGTGCTAAGGTTACTACAAGGTGTTAGAAGCCTTGGGGGATAAAAGTGTGGGGAGTAAAATGGCAAATGATGTGTGATCTTTGCAATCCAACACACAGATATCTGTTATATGTGATTGTGCTGCATATCAATGCAAAAGATGGATCAATTCTGTCATTTATGAAAGCATAAAATCTAGAAACCCTGTAATTTTTTTTATTAACAGCTTTTTCTCCTTTGGTTTACTTTATTTCATTTTCTTTTCCTTCTCAGCATAAAACTAGCTCACATTTCCTTGTAATTCCTAATTTAAGTATTGAAAATCTTCTGAAGTCCATTTATTCATACGTTATGAAGGTACAATAAGCAGGTGCAAGAAAGACAAATACCTAGAGTCTCAGAATAGCCGCTGAATAAAAATATATTGTGTATGATGATCCAGGACAAGGCTGTAACATGATAATCAGACTGAATAAGGTGAGCTTAAAACCAGTAACAGACTAAATGGTGTGTTAGGATAATAGGTTGCTGACAGGATGGATGCCCTGCAGCTGAATCTCTCTCTTCTTCCTTGAAGATTTTGTAATGGGGAATTAAGCATTGTCTACCTCAGGCTTACTCAGTCAGAATGTATTTCTGCAGATGAAGCTGCTGATATGACAAGTAAAGGCACAGGGATAAGTCTTATAAAGCCTTAGTGCTTGCAGACATGAGTCCCTGAACATTGAGCAGGCAGGGTCAGTGCTGTATCCTCTAGACAGCAAGAAATAGAAAAGACTGTGTAGGTATAGAACAATAGTTGATAGAAAAATAAATCAGGCATTATACTACAGGGTCTAGTGTTACTATGGAGAAATGAGTCCCTTAGGGGTCTGCAAGGAAAAGCATTGATATGCAAACCTGCTAAGTCTTTGGAAAGCATAATGCACTGAAAAAATGTGCACTCAAAAATGGTAGTGGTAATGGTAGATTCAGTACCATACAAGAGCTCACTCACTAAAAACAGGATTAATAATGGAAGATGAGTAAATGGCATATTAGAAAAATTGTTAAAGATGACACAGTTACACATCTTGTAAAATTTCCTTTATGAGTTTCACACAGACAGGCCAAAAATTGCCCTCTCCAAACAAAATATATTTTTAAAGTGTTAGTTTAACAGAATATGGCTTTATAAACACATTTCTGTTGCAAACCAGGTAGGATTCTATGATTCATGTAATCTTATAAATGAACTTTTTCTATGTGCCTGTTGAGAAACTGGAAATTATTAAGGGTTTAATAAAAAAAAAGTAACAAAATAAAGAATATGAACATGCATCTTCATTTCTCACTAGAAGTAACATTTTACATCTAAGCAGTTCCCTGAATGCTGGAACTAATGATATGTGATTTTTATGGATTAGCAATTAGATGGTGATTAGCTTTGTGTCTGAGAAGGTGCAAACTTCAATCAAGAGACAGTAACTTGCTCTTAATATTGGGGCAATTTTAAGAGGTCTCTCTGTTGTTTTTTTGCTGTCCAATAGTAACTGTGCTTACACTGTTGCCTTTACCATAATCAAAACATCTTTATTGAGAATATCTTTACTGTGTCAGTTACATTCAGGAAATATCCAAAAATGCAATTATAAATCAGAATCTTGTATTTATGTAAATTTTATGAAATTAATGGTAATTTAGAAGTTAAATGCTATATCACGCTTGCTCTCCTGCTCTCCACCCTTCTCCTTCTCTCTCTCTCTCACATGCAGAGCATAAACTTAAGATAGAGACCTTTTTTCTTAAGATGAATGTGTTGTCTGTGACCTTCTCTTGCTTTCTTACTTTAAGTCTTCACAGATTTTGCCATTCCACATAAACCAGTTAATGTCATTTTTAGAGCATTAAAAAAAAAAAAAAATAGAAGCTAACAATAAGTCCAAAAGGTTCACTAATATTTTTATGTGCAGTATTGTTTTTTCTAAAATGTAGGAAGGATAGTAAACAGATTTAATTTATGTCCAAAAGTTTTCTCAGAATTTATGTGCAATAATCTCATCATATTTCTCTGAATTTAGAGCGTGTTTCCTTGGGAATATACATTTTAATCAGTTGAAATATCAGTACTAAGTTTTATCTGTCCAGCAACATCAAGTCAGTAAGTGCCACTGCTGGGGTCAATGTCTGTACCTTTCCCAAACCAGCTTGGGTCTGATGTCTGGGTCTGTAGTCACTGCAAACTCACAGATGAACCAGCCAGGGAGTGGGAGGTCCGAAGTCTGGGCAGGGATATCAGATGACTGAAGGGTCTGTGCTGGTATTTGGGGGAACCCGCTAACGTAGGACGAGTGTGTGAGTTCTGAGTGTTTGCTAGTGAGCATCAAGCTGTCCCAGCCAGTGAGTCAGGAACCTGTGGAGCTTTGCCT
>JAWWLV010000001.1:62452394-62473394 GCA_035041135.1 Platyrinchus mystaceus | reverse complement strand
GCATTTCTAAACACTCAGATTACAAAATACTCATCTATTTTGTATATATTACCTGACTTGTGAATAATTTTTTCAGAAAAGAAAGGAAAGACATTTTGCCTTGATCTAATTACTTATGTTCACTTTACATCAAGACTGGAAAGAACAGGAACACTCAGAGGACAATTCTGGAATGAAGTGTACACTAAAAAATTTCAGTTTGGCTTCTTTTTCTCTGCATACTATAAATGAGTCTTACATCTAAGCTCTTAGATGTTTGTCATAGGAATGACTATGAAGGCAGCTGAGAGTGACGTAGACGCAAAGTCACAACCGCATGACTCACTGACATAAAATCTAAAATCTCTTTACTCAGCAGAATGGGGTCAGTG
Organism: Platyrinchus mystaceus; assembly: GCA_035041135.1. Taxonomy (NCBI): domain Eukaryota; kingdom Metazoa; phylum Chordata; class Aves; order Passeriformes; family Tyrannidae; genus Platyrinchus; species Platyrinchus mystaceus. The sequence goes on along the minus strand of JAWWLV010000001.1, from coordinate 62,473,023 downwards.
AGTGGGTAAAAATTTCATTTATAGAATTTCTATTTCCCCAACTCAAACACCTCAGAGACCCAGCACTTCTAATTTGTCTCTGAGCAATGTCATGGATGCAGCGGAATGAGACATTCTCTCTGATCAGAAAACTTAGGTGCTGGATGTTCATGTAATGGCTCTACCTTGAGTTCAGACTTCTACACAGCATCAGTTGTCCAGGATGTGTCCCCCTGCTCTCTTCAGAGGCCATTGTTTTAGTAATTTATTGCTTTCTAAACTACACTGTTGGCATAAACTGACAACAGCCATGCTAATCACGAAGCTGCAAGCCAAACTTTTGGATATTCTTGATATCTGTGTCAAACCCAACTGTCCCCAGGATTTCTACCACTGTGCAACCTCCTGTCCCAGATATGTTTCTAATGTGAAGAGTCAGGCACAGCTGTGAAACGAAGTTCATCTATTGCTTTTTTTTGGTTTGTTTTCTCCATCATACCAAGTAGATTATTTAGTTGCAGCTAAGAGATGTACTCAAGGCTTAAATTATCTGGGTAGTATGAGCTGGTTTCAGGTGTCTAATTAATAATTAATATTGTTGGTAAATAATATTTAATATTATTTGGAATGAATCCCACTGTGACTGTCAATAAACATATATTATTGTAAATAAAATGGTAAAACCAGTAGAAAATAGATGGATTAAACAGCTTCAAGTGAAATTTTTTAGGAGAATATATTTATGACATGAATACGTACGTAAACTAAATAACAAGCTGGAAACAATAAAGCTCATATAAGTACTAAAAGGTGATAAAAAAGGGTGTACATCTCCTCAAGTCCTGCCTTAGCCAGTGCCTGGAGGATATCACAGAAAGCAGTTCTCTGTGATGAAAGATACTTCTTCAAATCGTGTTACTGAGCAGTCCTTACGCAAATGTACAAAGTCTCACATCTCCACTAATGAGGGCTTAGCTATTCACCTTGTATGTACACAATAATGCTCTGGATATTAAGGTGTCAGATGATTAGCTTTCCTTACTGCTTAGAATTTCTCTTTCTTACTTTTCAGTACTTAAAATTATTCTAACACCTAGCTTAAAAGTGTTCATATTCTTCTTGAAAATGTTTTCTGTTTTCACATTATCCTTTCAGTAATAACGAGAACAAAGCTAGTCATAATACTTAATAATTGACCTAGAAATAGATATATGCATATTATACTTTGCTGCATTTTTCTCCTACTTACCTTGAACATTTCTTCGTAGAGGCAATATCTCACCGTGTCTTTACTACGTAACATGGTAATTTTATTTCACAAATTATTCCTCCATTTTGTAACTAGGAAGTTTCTCTGCTTACTATTTATTATTATTATTTATTTATTTATGTATTTATGTATTTATATATTTATTTATTTTCAGTATAGAAGATCAGAATAAAGAGATTTAAGTTTGATTTATAACATTATCAAATCACAGACAAGTTGTAAGTACATATTATAGCAAGGCTAAATTTCTTGTTCATATTAGAAACTTATAGAAATAACATGAAGTGAGGAAATGAGATCAGGTCTCTTTGCAGCTTAGTTTTATATCAACATTGCAACATTGTCTGTGAATTGAATATGTTGCAATGCTTTTCTGTAGTAAAACTGTCTTCCTTGACTCCTTGCATGCAGATTTTCCTTTCAGAATTCTTTGGCATTTTATAAAATTCATACAGAATTATGGATCCAAAAGTCAAAATTATTTCTTTAAAATGAATTAACATATTTCTTCCTACCCCAAAATTATTACTCAACTTCTGTGAAAGTATTTTTGTCTCTCTTGTGTTTACTTTCTAAGTGCCATATATATCTATTTCTGTATATATTTAATCAGACTGCAAACTTCTGCTTTTCTGGTTTTGGGGGTTTTTTTTAGAAATATTTCATAAGTAGAACCTGTGTGAAGCTATGATCAAACACCAAGTAAATTTGGTCTAGACATAGACACTGTAGCTTATTTACATAAATGACAAGAATGACAGTGCTGACATAAATCACCTTTATGTTTATTTAACTGTAACATTACCGGTTATATGACATTTCCCTCTGCTGCTCTGGGGTATTTATTGGTGGATTGACAGTAAATAGTAACTCCGTTTTTCAGATTTGATGATGTCAGAAGTAAAATTACAAATTAGGATTTTCTTGATGGGACCTGAATTCAAGTGATGGATACAGTAGTATATAGCAAAAGCATTAAGGAATGTAACAAATTGTTTCAAATATTAACTGTGAAAAAAAATTGAATAATAATTAGCAGTTAGCATTTGCAGTAGCTATAACATCCATGTGACACTTCAGAGACTTTAAAAGTCAATCTGTATTTCACACTAGATGAATTATATTTTTATTTCAGGCAATGACATTATTACACCTGCAGGCATCATCAATCATCCTCTGACCTAAAAGTCATGGATCACTGCTACTAGAATTTTATTAATTTGGTAAAGAGAAACTCTGAACTTTAAAGGAAATGACATTTTACATGAAGAAAGGTAATACAATAATGCAAAATGTTGCTATTAACAATAGAGAACAGTGCATATGCATTTGAAACAAAAATACAATGAAAGGCAAAACTGATGTAAGTAGTACAGACCACTGGCTGCTTTTTCTAATTTATTTAAAGTTTTATTTAATTTTCCCCAGTTAACACAAACTTTCAAGGCTTTTAACACGAAAGTTATTTAAACCGTCTATTCTTGTTTCTCTCTTACTATGAAAGAAGTAGCAATATCTCTTCAAACACTTAAAAGCAATAAGAATTCAATTACTTTTGCTATTTTTTCAAGAAAATTATGAAGACAGGTAACTAAATGGTTGCAAACTAAGTCACACAAAAACCAATATCCTATTCTTTCATTAATTTTCTTCTCAAAAAAGTATTTTGATAAAATGTGCATCTAAGATTTGTAGCTCTAGAGTTGTATTACATGTCTTGTATTTAAAAGGAATTATTTGTATTCTCCTACTGTATAACCCAGAGCTCATTAATTCATATGACAGAACACAACTTGGTTTGAAAATTCTTCTTTCTCCTCTTTTTTTTACATTCTGCTCATCCCCAAAGAAAACAAAACAGATATTGTAAAAAGCTGCTTCAGAAAGATTGGAATGAGTCATCTAAACCAGATCAGTGAGGTGCAGTGAGAGAAGGGACAGAAAATAACACATTTTCTTCTCTTTTGATTTAAAAAGCCTCTCATTGATTTCAATGAGGTAAAGAATAAAAGAAGAATGAGATTAAAAAAGCAAGTGAATCAATATAAAGCTATTTGCCCTGCAATCTATATTAAATTTTCACAATTTAATTAAACTCATTACTTTTTTTTTTTTAACTGGTATTTCTTCTGAAATTCTATATTTATTCTATTTCTCTATTGTAGCAAGAGTGATGCCATTCTTTGAACTTTTGGTTGTGACAATATATTTTTCTCATTCTCTCCTTTCTCAGAAGTATCCAAGCTGGCAAAAAGTGATAGAGAGAAGTAGATGAAATCATGAAGAAAAGGAGAACTAAAAAAGGAACCTGGACAACATACGTTCCTTTTTTGAGTAGGAATACAATATATTAATGAAAAGATTTAAATATGTTTTGCTATTAATATTAACACAGGCTTCTATGGCCTTCCAACGGGGAAAAAAAAGTTAAATTTATTCAAAATTCTGTTGGGTGGTATTAAGACAGCCATATGGTTTCAACTGTAATATAACATTGCATTTAGAAGAAATCTTCAATTTTAAATATTGGTTAACTCCAGTTATGATTCTTTAAATCTTCTATTTCCTAAAATGTATCATTTCAGCTGTATACTCATTTACAAATCCAGTGCATCAGTAAATGATCAACAGCCACTGGGTACTTAACAGGACTCTTTTTACAATAGGAGTTCTTCATGAGATTCTGCTAACGTAAAAATAGATGTCTACCATATGAACATCTTCATATGAACTAGTCACTCTCAGCTCTCTTTTATAAATGCCAGAGGAAAAAAAAAATCAAATTTTAAATTGGGTTATTTTTAGTTATTGATTCTCCTAACAGTTTTGCCTTTATTGGAATATTCACAGTAATAAAATATTTAAAATGTTCAGATCTAAAAGGTGATTTTAAAAGTGCTATTTAGTTAAACAATATTAATGAAACTAACTCATCAAACATATACATCTTTCCCAGGCAGTTTGGAGCCATCTATGAATGTGGTTCATCACTTTATACATCTGTATTGGTTTGTCTAGACTAATTACATGAAGGTGCAAAGTACTTAATCTGTAAAAAATTTAATCCGTGCTCCAGTGCAAAGTAGGGACTAACTGTCTGGAGAATATCCAGTGGTGAGATATTTCTGGAGCACTGGGTGCAGCTCTGGTCTCCTCAGTGTAAGAGAGACATTGTCTTACTGGAGCAAGTCAATGACAGGCAACAAGATAACTACGGTTATGGAGCATATTGCATACAAAGATAGGCTGAGAAGCTGGGACTATTCAACCTGGAGAAGAGAAGGTGTTAAGATCCAATTAATGAGATCCCTCTGCCCAAATTAAGGGGCAAATGAGACCATATGCAGAAGTTAACAATACATATTTTATTTAACAATGAATGTGAGGTAGAGAGATAAAAAGAAAGAGAAGGTAGAGAGAGAGAGAGAGACAGATCAAGCAGTAGATAGTCACCACCCATGGATCTAGCAGTGTCCCATTGGTCCTTCTTCACCCTGGGCTTCTCAGGGGTGGGGGTCCTGAGATTTTTCAAAACTTTTCACTATATATATACTTAATAAACAAAGGAATTAATGTTCATCGGCTACACAGTTCTCTTATTCCATTGGTTAAATGATTCCCTCACTTCTAATGCTAATTAATCCACATGGTCGGTCTGCGTTTTCCTTTGAGTTGGTGGATTTCCTGAGGCCGTGAGTCCGTGGTTGTGATCTTCCCCTGTTGGAATTAGCTTTTACGTAGTCAGAGCTGATTTCAACACAGCTGATGAGCTGACTTTCCTTGTGGCCTGTAAATTCTGCATTCTTCATGCCACTATCAGTGACACACTCTTCTGCCCCAGTTTTGTTAACCTCACCCTAGGTCTGAGGTAACACTCGGACAGTTCTGGTCTGTGTCATCTGCCCCAAAATGGAGTAATAACTGTTAAAAAATTTTCCACCTCTGAAATAGGTAAACTTGAAGGCACAAAAGATGACATACATGTTTTATTTGGAAAATCTATTATGTCAAAAGCCCTGTGGCATGACAGTGGAAAGAATTTCTTAACAAATCTTCCTGTCTGAAATTTTATAAAAATTATTTATCTTCACGTTTCTTTGTTGCTGTTGTTTTTTTATAATCTATTTTTGATGCTGGAGGATATAGGCATTTTAGGTATGATATTATTACAGTAATTTGAAATAATTAATTCTAGAGGTTTTTTCTGCTGTTCATAGCACATTTTAAGAATTAAATCCAACAAACAACAGCAACAACAAAAACTTTTCCTCATTCTTGGTGTCTCCTGAAGAAAAATGAGATGGGTCTTCAATGATCAGAACTAGCATAAAGATATTTTTTGTTTTGAAAAAAACCCACCCAAATAACTAAACAAAAACAATGTAAAAAATCCCTGCTAAATAAAGCAAAGCAAAACAAACAAAATAACTTCTCTCTCTCATGATGGTAAGAACTCCAAAATAACTATACTAATGATTTTACATTCATAATCATTTTGCAGCATCTACTGTGGTAGCTGGCAATCCACTTAAAATGAATCCCAGGAGACTAGCAGTGCTTGACTCATAAATAGTTAGCCATGGATATTAAATAATAATGAGCATCTCAGTGATGCAAAACTCTGGGGTCATCACTTGCTATTGTACAGGTGTATGTTCAAGCCCTGAATGCTACTTGTACATAATGAGGTTGAACTTTGGTATATTTAGTCCTTAGAAAACATTTTTGCCTATTGTTAAGCAAATGAATTAATCTAAGTATTCATAGGTAGAAATGGTAAATACTGAAAATGAACCAAGGCAGGATTCCACTAACTGAAAGAAAAAGGCAGTTTGGAATTCTATAATCTTTAACACCTTAATAATATTGATATTAAATATTTTAATAGTATAAAGGCAGTTTATGAAATTTTTTGCAACAGGAATGATTTACTAAAAATGCAAAAACCATGAGAAAATAAACATTGATTGTTCACATCTGCATCCTCCACTCTCCATCCCAAAGCACATACTCCCTTTTTTCCTTTCTCTAAAATAAAAATGTGTTATAGGGTGTGTAGCTTATGTGATCACATATTTCAAAGAGGTATACAGCTATAATAATGTTAATCCAAGCAATGAAAAATCTAATAAGAATTAAAAAAAAAAAATCAGAATGTGTAGTATGCAATAAACATAATTATCCATACTGAGGACCATTACTTTGAAGATCAGTTATATCTGTAATGTATGAGAAGTCAATTGCATTTTGATGTCATGCTATATTTTCAACTTAAGTACATATCTCATGAAGTATTTTTTATTGTTGTTGAAACTGACTTATTAATTAAATAATTTGGGAATATTTGGGGTTTGGCTAGTTTTGAGGATAATACTTTGGATATGTATATTTTCATTTTAAACCACAAGTAACTATGAAAAAGGCTGTGAAAAGTTTGTGAGGCTCTGGAGTTTGGATTTCTTTCTTTTTAGAATTTCAGCAGTAGTGAAAATTTTTAGATGAGCCTTCTGTTTACATCATAAAAGTGATCAAAACAATGAGACCCAAAAGAGAGACAATTTCAGTATGCTTCATGCCTCTTTGTCAAATAATGTCTCTCTTGTAAAATTAAGGTGAATTTAATTCTAATATATATCATAAAAAGGAGATTCTAGGGAGTCTCAATCAAACCACGTCTTGTTTTAGCACTCTGTTCAAGATGATTAAATTTCCCATTTTCTGCTCTTGATGGGAGTTGAAAAGGGGAGTTATTTTTATTCCTAGTTCTATCCCCTGCTCATAAAATTATAGATTGCAGATTTTCAAAGAAAGTAAAAAGTCAACTCCCAGATGCACTTACTTCTCCCCAGGAAAGAGAAAAAAAAGTTATTAAAAATGTCAGTGCTCTCTTCTTTCAATTGTGATGATCCAGGCAAAAGGAAAGGAAGTGGTCTAAGATCAGCAAAAATTCTATTAGGACAATTCTTATAATATGATACAGTGCAAAACCTATTGGTACCAACAAAAACCAATACAATAAATTTCTATGAAAAAATGACATTTTGGCAACTTCTCTAGGCTAAAACAGAAAGAGAGGACACTGGCAAATCTTTTCACAGTGAGTATAAAATGTATTTCAGATCATAATACTGACATCTGTAAGAAGTTGTAATAGTTAACAAGATTAGATAACAGTATTTATGGAAGTTTGGGGAAAGAAGAAACTTCTGGTCTTTTCTTGATAATGATATTGTCATTAACCAGTCAAAATTAGCTAAACAATATGGGTCTGACACTCACATGAGTTTGTGTGTCTGAGGAAAGGGGGATGAGAAGACTTGTCATTATTTTATTTCTGAGTACTCTTACTGCATGAAAATCTGTTCACTTAAAATTTTAAATATCTTTATATTGCAAAGGTGCCATTTTTTCTTGTCTCATTGTACTTCAATATATATTCATGAAGGCATGAGGTATTATGTAGTTCACCATGGTGTTTTTTTCTGTACTGCAGATTTCTGCATTTTTTAATCTTGTTTAAGACACTTATAAAAGTAATTATATAAATTCAGTGGAAACTAAGAACAAGAAAAAAAACCCAGAAAAAATATTTACTTCCTTATTTTATTTTTAGGAATGTAGTATCAAAAAGTTGATATACAAAACAAAATCAATAGGTAGCCAGGTATAGCATTTGGGTCAAACTTGAAAGACATTAATTACAAAGAATTGCCTGAATGAGGTTTGAGATAAAACAGGGGAAAATATTTTATAATCAGTTGAGTTGTGCTGGTTTAAAGGTAGACCAGCAGCAGAAATGAACCCAACTCAAGAGATTATAAGTCAGAATTGCAATTTAATAAAAGTAATACAATAAATACAATTATACAGATGAACAAATGGTTTTAACCCACAAAAATCCAGATGTATAACCCGGCACCCTGGGGCATGAACAGAATGGTGTTCGTTGGCCCCCTGTGCTGAGCCTCATGTGGTACCCCTGAGTTCAAAAGTAAAAGGAGAGGAAAAACCTGTTGGTGCGAGGGATGGTCGCAGTCCAGTTCAGAGTAGTGGTCGCAGTCTGGTCGAGAGCGGTGGTTGCAGCTTGGTTGAGGTTCTGGTCCTCCTGGATCCCACGAGTGGTACCAGAAGTCCCAAGACCCCCAAGATTATATATACTCAGGTTCAGGCAGGAATGCCCAGCACCTCCTCCAGAGTGGGGAGATCCACAATGGGTGATTGTGAGTTATGAGTGTGAGGACAGGAACATCCTCCTATCTCACAGGCCTCTTAACACCCAGCTTATAGCCTGAGGGGTCAGGTGTGCTCTAGGCAGCTGCTGCAAATGGTCTGTTGTTAGCAGTTTCTGGGAAATGACATAGAGGGGCGTAGAATACACAGTTTGGGTTTTCACACAGTGATGAACTGGTCCCAGCTGCTCTAACTAGGATATCAGTACTGAGTGGTAGTGTTTATTTATGCAAAATATAATATTTAAAAAGGACTGAAATAAAGAAGAAAGTATACTTCTAGGAAAATTCATTGGAAATATTTGTTTTAGGATGGTTTGTATTTAGATTTAAAAATAATAAACTAACAAACAAAACCAAACCAACAATCAGTCCACCCAAAAGACAACTCAGAAAGATAAAAGCACCTTGATTTCAGAAGCAATGTACAATGACATACTTCACTGACTGGAATTCAACATGTGCTTGCTTTACTAATTGTACACTTTCATATTTTGCCAGTAGCAAATGCAGTTAAACAATCAAACTGTAACTTCAGACCATCACTGCGATGTTGGATAGTAGTAGATTCAATTCCAATTCCAAGAAATTTCTTTGTTTGTTTGTGAGGTTTTGCAGTTTGTTTCAAATTAGGAGTACTGAATAATTTCAAAGTTTAAAAATAACTGTATTCTGTTTCATTCTCCACATAATTATATTGACTTAAACTTTGATTACCAAACTTCATTGAGTAAATAATTGTCTGTCTAACTAGATAGAGACAGAATTTAATATCAAACTCCAAGAAATCCAGTCATCATAGAAAATCAATTCAATGTTCTAAATTAGTTTTCATATTAAATATTGGGCTTTTTCACACCCTGGGCTATATTCTCAATCACATTTAACATTCACAATATCCAAGTAAAATGTATGAATATTAGAGAGAAGGAGTGTTGTCTCATTGGGAATTCGTAGTGGAGTATGGTGAACTGGAAATAGATAAAACTACTGATAAATTGTTTCCAGGAACTTCGGAACAGCATATAGCTCTTCTTTTTGTTTGTTTGTTTAAGATTGTTTTTTAGTTGTTTGGGGGTTTTTAATTCTTCATTTTGATGAATATCTAATTTATTGTACTTAGCACAAAAAATTGTTTAGTGTCATCTTAGTTTGGCTCTCTGAAACATAAACTTCTTTCCAAAAAATATCAGATTATTTCCAAGGTCTACCAGTTCATCCTAAAATAAACTTCTGTGGCAGATGGCTTTATTCGCTTTCTAAGGTACCTATCTCTCTGCACCAAAACCAGGCAGAAAATAACTGCTTCCAGAAAACAGCTTATCATTAAATGTCACTGTCACAGAAATCATGCCATCTTGCTTTTTCTACTATAACAAAATCAAATACTCCACAAATATTTTTTTCTGCTATAAAAGACATTCACATATTATGGAAAAAAGAGAATTAAAGATTCTAGGATATGATTACGCTTATGTCTAAGGCCAAAGAAACTACTTAACATGAGCATTGCTAACATAAGTGGCATTACTGAGCCTAAATATCCCTCGCTGCTTTGGATAAGCCACCAGAAATCTCTCATATTGGACTTCTTGCTGCTAATAGTTTTCAGTGCTGCAAGTTGTTATTTTATTAATTAAGAATTAATTAATTTTTTGAAACTACAGAATTACAGAAAGGATCATGCTGCTTTGTGGATAGGAACATCAAGGGTAATATCAATAAATCTGATAAATATGAAATTTATCAGATTTATCCTGTTTCACATAAAAAGTATGAGATAATTCTATGTGCACAGAATAAGGATAGAACTGCAAAATAGAATCTAAAAAATGCAACTTAATATACCTCAATCTCAGTAGAAAAAATTATTTCATTACTTTACTCCCAAGTTTAGAAGTAGCACCCAACTAAGGGAGCTGATTAGCATACAGCCTCAGGTTTCCACAATCGATCAGTGGACCACTTAGGTGTTAGTTTATTTTTACCCTCGTTCTGGTTTTCCCTTTCTTTCATTTTAAAATGAACTTATTTCTCTTTCTCAAGGCCAGATTCCTGTCTCTGACCTATAAAACATGAATTAAAAACAATGGTCTTCTTTCTTGTTGAAGGGTGCATTATCTTTTTGATTCCCACCTGTTAGTTCTATTAATTACAGCAAATGTTATATAATGCTTATAAAATGACTGTGCTTTCAAAATTAAACTAAGCTTGACTTGAGCATGACCTATGAAGAAAGTTGCTGTTATGTCTCAACAGGATTCAGGAGAAGTTATATGCGTTTTATGGGGTAAGCGGGCACAGAAAAGCATTGTGGTGGAGATATATATATATATTCTAATTTGATATGTGTTTGAAATTATGCATGCACTCAAATACATTCAGGGTTGATTGATTTTAAGCATCAAAGTACTCAATGATTGCAGACTTATAAATTATTGTAGAAGAAAGTTGGAACATAAATTTGCTTTTTAAGAGGTAAATGAGATATCAGTCTTTATAATGCTGTAATCACATTTTAGGACACCTCAAAGAGAAAAGTGGGAGACTTCTCTGTACACTGTATTAGCTGCATCACAGAAAATGCAAAAGTGATTTCATTTTATCTTGAGATGTTTTTTGTTAGTGGCTTGCTACCTGTTTATGTATGGAGACTTGACTATTACTTTGAAAAGAGTTTTTAGAGAAAATAGAGTGAACTTGTGAAATTCTGTCAGTAATGGAATCCATTTACTTAGTTTTTAAACTAATAAAAAATCTCTATCCCTGTAATTTGAACAATGATAAAATTGTTAGCATGCTTAGCATTCATTGTGATCGTCATTGTCACATTTATTGTGGAAGCACCTAGATAATAGTTGAGCTATGGAAGTAAAGTGAGTTATGGAAGTAACGTGCTATGTGTCATGTACCCTTATAATCCCATCCTAGGATATTCAGCTGGGAATAGCTTCCTGAGTTCATAAACTGTTTAGGTAATCAATGAATAAAGTGAGAGACAATGCAAAGAAGCAAGAATCAGAACCAAAGCTACCCATCGATCCTCTTACAGCATTAAGGCCTTCTTTCTTCCCAGTATCCACAATTCTTGAATGCTTTAGTGCACTCTGTCTTGGCTCCAACAGGTTCAAAGCGAAATGTTTTTTCTGAAACTTCATCCCACACCTAAGAGTGTTATAACTACGGAGCATACAACTTACTACAAAATTCAAAATCATAGAATCGAAAGGAGACGGGATGTGTAGTCCTGAGACAGATGCTAAAAGCCATGCAGGAGATGAAGCTCTGGTCAGTACACTAATTGTTACAGATCCCAAATTTTACATCTATTCACAGAATTCACAGAATCATTTAAGTTGGAAAAGACCTCCAATGTCATTGTGTCCAACCTTTAACCAACCTGTACCTTTTCAAATGGATCATAGCACTAAGTGCCATGTCCAGTCATTACTTGAACATCCTCAGGGGTGGTGATTCCAATGCCTCCAATGCTTGACAACCTTGTCTTGTCTTTCCCTTCTTTCAGAAAATGAACTGTGTGAACTTACTTAGAAATACAACCTGACTTGGGAAATTCCTCTTTGAGAGCTTCACACCTAAATTTTGAGTTCTGTGGGCAGCACAAACCAACTACTCTTTGCTGCTTCTAACAGTTTCAAATTCAAATTCATCATAAACAAAAAATAACTTAAGACTGCAACGAAATAGCTATTAAGCATTTTCAAAAATACATGCAGGAAAGAATCCAAGAACTAGTGTTCTCAATATTGATTGAATAAGCACCAGATTATCTCAGCAGACTAGATAGATATAGCTATAGATATCAATATGAATATTGACATAGATATCAACATGGCTATAGATATTCTTATAGATAGAGCTACAGATAGTGATAGAGAGAAAACTTAGTTTCATATAGTTAAATTTCAAACTTCGTTTATTTACCAAACAAATTTTAATTCACTCAAAATAAAAGGTATATGACTGGATAAAATTTAAATAATGAGCCTTCTGTCTGTGAAAATGTTGGAGTTTTTGTGACTCTTTCTGTACTCAGTAATAAGTGTAGTTTATTTATAGCTTGAACCATAAATAGTCACAGGCAATCAGACTTTAGTGAGGCACCTGATGTTACTAACTGTTCAAAAATATCAACATTTCATTACTACAATGGAAAATCAAGAATCAACAGAGAGATCTGTGCTATTCCAAAGATTTTGTGAACAATAGGACAACTAACTGGTTTGAGTAAAGTTCTTTTAAAGTTCACTTCATTCACATATTAAAACATTTTACATTAAACATCAAAACAGTACAATTCCCATGCAATTTAATTGTGAGTTGTAATTACAGTGGTTGCTTTTTTTTTAGAATCAATATTTGAAGACTAATGGCTTGACTAGTTATATCTGCAATATAACTGGTATAATTTTTCTCTATTGCAATAAGGCTGAAGCTTTGGTTTTTTTTTTCTTCTAATTTTTTTAACATTTACAGTACTTTTTATTAGCTTATCTGTTGTTATTGTTTATGCTACTATCCCTACTTTCACATGACTTATGTTTACAGAAATGAAATGTAGACTCTCTCAATGTAAAAACTGAGTTTCTTTCTCTTTTTTCCCAAGCCAATAAGCAATTATAATTTTTGAGAGACCCAGAACGCTTAATTAAAGCATCTAACTTCTGTCTAATGTAGGAGTTTTAGAGACTTAGTGTTCATAAAACTAATTCACCATACAGAATAGAGGAAAACAAGTGCCTTTGAATGTCTCCAAAAAAGAAAAAAAAAAAAGAAAAGAAAAAAAAATCATCTGTTTGTTTTAATGTGACATCTAATATAGATGCTTAAATTTAGCAGATTAGGTACTTGGGGAGCAGGAAGAGAGGAATGAAAATTCCGACAATAATGTGTAAATGGAAACTATGTTAAGTTTGGTAATCTAATAGCCCATGATACCAATGAAAATCTTGCTAACATACACAATCATTGGAAGGTAAGTAAAATATTTAAATGAACAAGGCTTTGAACAAGCCTAGAAAAAAGAGAGTCTTAGCATAAATTTTATTGTGTTTTGGATAAGACTGCTATTATGTCTCATTTAGACTTAGCTAAACAAATCCATTCAAATATTTGAATTTTCACTAGCCACAATTAAATGCACTCAAACCTGGAGGAAAGGTGAAAAACACCACAAAAAAGCCACTTGAAACCATTTGAAGCAATTAGAAATGAACATTGTAGTTCAAACAAATCTACTGTGCTTTGAACCAGATTCTCTCTTGTATAACTAGTCAGCTGCTATATAAACAGTAGGTGTATGTTTCTGTTGACTCACATCAATTGTTCTGCACTTTATTTTTGTTTGGTTACATTGATTGTGGCTTTATATTATCAGGTTGCAATATCGCACAGGTTGCAGTGCCAAAGGTAATCACAGGCGGATTACGGGCCAAAGGATAAAGTCATTTACTAACATTGACAAAAAAGCTGTCAAATCCATAAATGCTCATAACTTAATACTTACACTGGCTTTGCTGTTTGTTCCTTTCAATCCTGTGTCTATAGACTACTAAAATTCCTGGACTTTTTTATTTGTTCTCCAGCACTGATACTGTAATCCCAATTATTTGGGCTTTCATGACAGTAAATGAAAATATAAATTTATGCTGTTTTCTTATATTTTTGTTTCAGCTTGGATAGAGTTAATGATCTTCTTTGTATCTGGTACAGTGCTGAGTTTTGGATTCAGAACAATTTTGAAAACACATGGGTGTTTTGGATGTTGTTAAGTCGTACTTACTCAAGTTCATGGACTTCTCAGATTCCCGTGCTCTGCCAGTGAGCAGGTGCCCAAGAAGCTGGAAGTGGACATAGCCAGGACATCTGACCCAAACTGGCCAAAGGGATATTCCATACCATAGATTGTAATGGTCAGTATGTAAACTGTAAGGCACTTGGCTGGGGGCTGCTAGTTGATGCTTGGGGACAGGCTGGGTATTGGTCAGGAGGCGATGAGCAATTGTATTGTGCATCACCTGATTTTCTTGGGATTTATTCCTCTCTGTCTCCTACTATTATTATTATTATTATTGTTGTTGTTGTTGTTGTTTTACTTTATTTCAATTATTAAAGTATCCTTATCCCAACTCATGAATTTTACCTTTTTTCTGATTCTTCTTCCCCTTCCCATCAGGGGAAGGGGGGAGTGCAGTGATTGAGGAGAATGCTCCCCCTTCACCCCTCCCCCCAGGGCCTCAGGATGCCTGAAGGAGACAAAAGGAGACCACGAGGAGTGGGGCAAGAAAAAGGGTTTATTGCTCTGGGTAAAGGAATTTATAGGTCTTTGTGGGATGTTAGCTACACCCAATGAGAATCCAGAGAAAACAACCAATGGAAACAAGGTATATAAAGGAAACCAATGAGAAAACTTATACAAAGTTTTAGGGACAGTTTCAGGCATTCCTGGAGGATGAGATAAGGGGATTTTTTTCCAGTGTCTTCTGGGAAGGAGAAAGGTGACTTAGGGAAAAAACAACAGGGAATCCATCTTGTACCTATATTACACAATAGAAAGAGGCTTCTGATTCTAAGGCACATTTTCTTTTTGAGCTCATTTCTTACAGGCAACAGGGGAGGAGTGAGCAGGCATCTGCATAGTACTGAGGTACCAGCTGGGTCTAAGTCATGACAGTCCTGGTTGTCCCTTTCCTCCACCTCACTGAAGGGAGGGCCTCTCTAGTACCAGTCATAGTATTATCCATTTATTTCTTGTAGAAACAGACTAGAATTTTTTTTCCATAGGGTCAGCAGCAAAATCAAACCTTCCAATCTGTCTGGGAAACTGGGATACTGGAGACTGCAGCAGCAACTTTCCTGGAAGAACTCTCATTTACAATTGTTTTTCTTTGCTATTCATGTCCCCATGCCTCTAGGGTCAAGGTAGGTTTTCCATCCTACCTCCGCATGTCCTCTCTTTGGTCCTCCAGGTAAAAGCACAGGGTACCCCATGGTGTATACTTCCTCCCACTCAAGCAAAAGGATGCTTACTGATAAAAGCCAAGATGCTGGTCCATATAGATGGGGAGAAGGATCTATCCTCCACAATTTGCTGGACCAGTTTCTCCACAGCTGAGATGAGGGAAAAAGAGAGATTAGTATGGAAGCGCTGCTCAGCAACTACTAAAACATTCTCGTACTATGTCCAAAACAGCACTGTACCAGCTACTAAGAGGGAAAGTATCTCTCTACCAGCCAAAACAAGTACATCCTCATATGAATGACAGTTGCAAACTTGCCAAGAATATAGGATTTGCTGTATTTCATGCTATATCTGTCTTTTAAATACATTTCTGCTGATATCACTTTGTCCCCACTTTTTTTTCTTCTTTCACATTAGTTAGGAATGTTTACTTTACAAACATAAGAAGTTTAACCAATACAGAGATTAAACATGTCTGAAAGGGACATGAGCCCTTGACAACAGGAAATACCAACAAGATGATTGAAATATGTGAAGCTTAAGGGTCTTCTTCACAAGAATAATATGTGAATCATTAAAGAATGTTACACATGAATGCTCAGGACTCACAGTCAGGGATGCATTCAAGACAAATACTTTTTGTTTCAAAGGACAAACATGATAAGAACTTAAATATCCATGACAAATGGAGTTGCTCAATGAAAAACTTTCATAATGGGTAATTTTTCTTCAATTGCTTTCGAGAGGTGAAAATCTTGATGAGAGTCAAAAAGATGATCAGAATGAAATCCTCATCTCTGATGTAGGTAGAGTTTTATCTAACAGAAAAAAATATTGCACAGAGAAGGGTTCAAAAAATGTGATCTTTTTTCCCAAGCAGACAATTTCAAGCTTTTCCAAGCAGTACAGTTATGCATCTGATTCTTATTCATCAGTTCCTATCTCCACTTATGTGCTTCATGTCTATCTAGATCACTTTTGAAAGCCTATGATGGCTAGAACATTTTTCTAGACTGTTTGGGAGTTGTGTATTAGATAAGATTTTTGGCAGGTGTGTATATATCCACCAGAAGGTATTTGGACTTCTTACAAAGAATTTCATCAGGTGTGAGATTACTCTGTCACTCAAATTAAATCTCTTAACCAGTTTTAGATTTTAGGGGTCTGAGAATAAGTAGTACAAACAGGATTTTTTACAAGGAATTCTTAAGCTCTCCTTTTTTTTTTTCTTTCTATTTTTTTGCCCCATTTCCCAAGTATTTTCATATTTATGATTATAACTGGTAAAAAAAAAAGACACTACAGCATAAGAATATTTTTTTACAAAATATTGCAGTAAAATACCTCTTCATGGCAGGGAGATTTATTAAAAAATATTCTGTGTTTTTTAAGTTTCTGTGAAACATTTTCTTGTGAAAGCAACAATAATATTGTGTAATTCAAATTCAAAATCTTGCTAACTCTACCTTTTTAATTTTAAATTTAGTGAGGAGATATGCCACAGCTAATGTAGTTTCCTTGGAAACTAATGGATCCAGAAAAAAAAAAAAGGAAAGGAAAAGAAAGTACAAAATATTTTATACATGAGAGCCTCTGATTTTTTTGTTTATTGGTTAATTTTTTACGCCCTTGAAAATGCTTTCAAAGAATTTTATCCTCAAGAAATTCTTAGAATGAAATATTTCTCAGGCTTCAATCTTAATAGAGAGATGTGAAAGTGTTTATGGAACCCTTTTAATGGTATACCTGCTAATGCAAGTATAAAAATTAAAATACCTTAACCCTAACCATGCAGAAGTGAAAAAGTGTGCACTAAAAGAAAGAAACAAACAAATCAGAGGGTAGCAAGAAACAGTTTTAATTAGTGTGGTACACATTTTCAGAGGAAGTAACGTTGTGATGGTTTAGGCCTAGGCCTTCCTGGTAACTAGTTTAACAAAGGAAATGCCCATTTCCCAGTATTCCATACCATTTTTAGGTAAACCAGGGTATAAATAAGATGGAGATTAGAGACCTCGCTCTCTTCTCTTCCAGTGAGGTTCAGGAGCAGTGTGTCCCTGCATTGGTCTCGCTTATCCAGAGGCTGAGGCTGCAGTGACCCCTGGCTTTGCCACGTGGGAGGTTGGAGAGTGCTGGTCGTGTCTGCCGATCTTGTTTTTTCTGAGGGACGTGGTGAGATTTTATTTTGCTAATTCCTTATTTTGCTAGTCTGGGTTTCGACTGCGCATATCTGTTCTGTTCTGTCCCTTTTTGTACCCTTTTCCCCTTTCCCTTTCCCTTTGGGGGTGTTTGGGATCCCTTTGTGGTGTACATAGTATTTTAATTGTATATAACTGTAATATATGCAAATATATATATATATTTTTATATAATTTGGTTGATTTCAGGTTCTTTCATTTTTTATAGTTTTTTTTTGTCTTTGCCCTACGGGAAGAGAGGAAGGGAAAGGGGTTGTTACTGTGAGTTTAGGCATTTGGCAGGGAGCCAGGTCCGAACCAACACAAACCTATATGGAAATATTTTCAACTACTGCAAATTCTATCTTTTGAGATATTTTGCCAGTATGTAGAAATTGTCTGATGATCATTTTCTGTTTGAAGTAGCTTTGGATAATTTGCTTGTATATTTTTAAAAGTATTTCAAAATTATACAGTAAATGAAATTTTTCACATAGTCCTTCATATCAAAATCCATTTGCAGTTTCCACAGCCCTCAGTGCAATTTGTCTGAAGTCCTCAGTGGCAGCTTCTCACACCACAGACACACTGAAAATGGAACAGACATGAATATTGAGAAGGCAGACAGTGTGTCTGCATGGACAGCTGTAGCATGACATGAACTTGCAGTGCTCACAATCCAGTCTGGCAGGGCATATGCTGGCCATAACCCAGGAGCCACGTGGCAACATTAGCACAGCACTGTGCCTCCTAAGAGGTGGGGGTTATTCACTGAGAAAAATTAGAGTGTGACAATAGTGCAGAGAAGCTTCTGGATTGGTACTGGCATATATACAACCACTTCACATGGCAAGAAAAAGAGATGATGTTTGTCTAAAATTCTTTGTATTCTCTCTTGTTCTGTGATATTTTGCATCTCTTCATATTTATGTGTTGACTGGACTTCTGTATTTTGTGACTTTTGGGGAAGCTTTCTATCTAAATGAGATTAAATTGCAATTAAACACATGGAAAATCCAGAATGAAGGTGTTGTTAAGGCCTAACAGTGAACTGAAGAGGTGATCACACAATTTGTTTCTGAACAAACTTTTCTTCCGTAGACTTATATCTGCTTATCCAACCCACAGATAATACATGGTTTGAAAGTTTTAAAGCTTTTTCAGCAAAATATAAAGGAGAAGAAAAAGAAACAAAAGTTAAAACAGCAAACTTTGTGACATTCTTTATTCGTATTTTCTGGTTTTGCTGCTGCATTTATAATAACGTATTGTCAATGCAACATATACATTTCTGTGCTTAATTACATGCAGATGGATACTTATTGTCTGGTCTGGATGATCTCCTGATTTCTTTTGTAGCCTCCGAATGCATGTGTGTATGTCATCCAGCATCCGAGGAGCCCTAGGAAACAGAGTTTCATTTTTTTGCTAAGTGACTCAGAATTTCATCAGTAGAGAAAGTCAGAAGATCTTAACAGCCAGTAGCAGTTCTAGTCCTCAGGTTAATAATGACTTTTTCTCAAATTCTATTGTAATGTGGAATCTGTAAGCTGTATGCAAAGCAGGATGAATATTTGGGACACAATCCTTAGAGTAGACACATCTTCAGATAATTCTTTGACTGACCTAGACGTAGCCAGGTACCACCAAAACATATATAACCCTCACTTTGTGACCTCCTTCTGTCTCATTGTATGGCATCTACAATTGCTTCAAAAAAGAAACTTTGTGTAATACTGTGGCTATCTGATTCTGGGGTTTCAAGCTACATCTGAACCATTCAGTCTAAACAATTGCTTTTTCTTGTTCTTCATGTTTGCAATGGCTTACAATTCTGATTACAATTTATAGACTTAAAATAAAATATACACTTGTACAAGAATTATATTCTCTCTGCAAGGATGTACAATTGTAACATTTGTTACTTTTGTATGGTTTATTTGTTAATTTTTGTGTTACGATCAATTTATTGGTTCCATTGCTAGTATGTTTTTTTGTGTGGTGGTGTTGAGGGACTTGTTCAGCATGCAGAGGTACAGACTGAAATTCAGTTTTATTCCTATTTTGATAGATACAAGTAAAAAACAACTTGGCCTGTTGAATGACTCAAATATTTTGTGCAGTCTCATTTTTCACAGTACAAGATTTAATTTTCAAGGATAAATATTAATGTGTGCTAAAAACTTTGTACAAAAAGGAGTCTCTCATTGGTTTTGCAACTTCTTTTGGGTTTTTTACCACATTCACAGGCACTGCACATTGAATGTTCTTCCAAATAAGTAATTTTTCTATCTACTTTTATAGCTTCTATTAACTCTTTCTTTATTAGTTACTTAGATCAGTGTAAATAAACTTATCTACCTGCCCAAAAACTGTTGAGAATCTTCTTATTTTGGTACATGATCACCATGATTTTTTCAAATAAAGAACAGAAAGGCATGAATTTATACATATATTAATTGACAGATCTAGACATGTGTAATGAAATTTATTTCAAAATTAAACTTTGGAAGTAAAGCTGTCTATTAAATTTATTTGATTTTTGTCCAGAAGATAATAAACAACTTATTACTCAGGAATAGATACATTTATGCATTTATATAAAGACTGCTAATATAAGAGTTTGGGACTAGACCAACCCACACGAAACAGTGAAAAGATGTCTGGTAAAATATAATATTAAAATGGAAGTTGAAAGCAGCAAAGACACAGATTTATATTTAGTAAGTCTAAGTAACACAATAGATATACAAATAAGGAGAAAAAAGTATAAAAACTTATTATGATACAATCAATTCTTCTGTATTAATAAGAGGTCTTTAAAATAGAAACATGAAATATACAGCCCCATGTGGCACTATAGGGTGGGCACAGAGTGGCTGGAGAGCAACCAGGCAGAAAAGGACCTGGGAGTCTGGATTGACAGGAAGCTGAACATGAGCCAGCAGTGTGCCCAGATGGCCAAGAAGGCCAATGGCATCCTGGCCTGGAT
>JAWWLV010000001.1:62419180-62448829 GCA_035041135.1 Platyrinchus mystaceus | reverse complement strand
GATAAGGCACAGCTAAACACTGATTTTTCAAGTTGTCTATTAGGAATTATTGACTGAATTGTGAAGAAGATATGTTGTGAAACAGAAATTATGGAAACTTTCTTGTAGGCCTGAGATATCACAGTGAATTAACATCCTCCTTTGGTGCTACATATCAACCTGAGAAAAGTAAGCTATTACATCCTGGTAGAAACTTTCAAGTTAGCTGAGGGCTTAGCTGCTGTTTACTCAATTCTTTGAAGGCATTTATTCTATGTTTCCTTTTAATTTCTCTGAGTTTAGTTCTCTCAGAAATAACATAATCTAGGCAGGCTGGAGAGTATATACTATTGCAAATGAATAATTATAAATAAATTTATTATTTTTTAATTTTTCATTCAAAACCAGATTATTTTAAATTAAGTGCCACTCATTATATCAGGAAATCATGTAACTTCACCTATAGTTGTTGGTTGTTAAAACATAAACCTCTCAAGCATTCTTGTAAATGAAAGGCAATATTTTATCACAATATTACAGAAACAAAATCATCAGTACATAAAATCTAGTGCACCTATAATAGTGTTTAATTATAACAGTTTCATGTAAAACGTATTACAGGTATGACAAAGAGATTTCTGAGTGTTCTTGGTCAACTGCATTCTGTTAATATTTCAAGGGATGCACATGTAGCACCTTTAGAGCCATTATACTTCATAAAATTTTAATTAACTCCACATAAGCAGAAGCCAAGTGTTTCTTTTTAAGACAGAAAAGAATACACTCAATCATCACAGATAAAGTACAGTTATTTGCATGAAGAATGCCTGACATAATTGTTCTCTTTTTTTTTTTTTTAAAAAAGGTGAAAGAATGTACTTGTCAACTGTGATATGAAATCAATAATGTTTTTGAAATAAATATCAGAACAGAAACTGTCAGCAAATAGGTAACACAAGGAAAACATTGTAGGAATATTAAAGATAGCATTAGCTTTGCCAGATTTCAGATCTTACTTTGTTCTTCTCTAAATAAATGTTTGTCAAAGTACAAATATATAATTTATATGTAGGTATACTGTGGTCTGTCCAAAAGTAGTTTTATATAGCTTAGATCATACTTACATTGCTCAGCATCTGAAATATTTCACCAAGACTAGTCAAACAAAAGAGGAAGAAGGAAAGGAGGAAGAAGCAGAAGCAGCACATTTCACCTGACTGCTATACAGATGATCAAAAAATGGGGACTTAATAAAATTCATGGAAACTGAATAGATTTGAGAAAGGTGATTTTCTGTTTTAGTGGGGATCAACTTACAGGAAAGAATTTCATACTTACAAGACTTCTTTTTTCTTTTAATTTTGGTAAAGAATAAATAAATGAAACCCTTACATTTTGCAGATAGCCATTTAATTATTCCTAAATGTTACGTTATAAATTTTTTTCCCTGCCCCACGCCCCCCTCAGCCTCTCCCCCAGCCCTCAGCTAGTCTTAAGTAACAAATGTTACTATAAAGCTCTTTATTCCATGATTAAAGGTGCAGGGTCAAGTACAGTGTTACAACAAAAGGAACTATTTTTTAACGCTGGATCGGACATAGAAAATTTAAAACTGAGTGCTGTTTGAAATCATAGTTTGGATTTGTGCAGGACATTACGTCACCTGACTTCATGTGTCACCCTAAACCTTGAAAAATCCATAGTTTTTCAGCTGCGTTGAAAGACATTAGGATATCTTTTTGGAACTTCAGAAAGTATGAAGAGTCATAGCCCCAAGCAAAGTAATATTACTAAGAAATAATAATATTGTGATTATATATATAAAATACTATGTCGTGTTAGCATACTTAAAACACAGTGAATAAAATATTATTGTTACTTCACCTGCATTGTAAGTAACTAACAAGGAACCAGAGCACTTTTTCTGGATAAAGGAAATCATCAGAAACTGAGCAGCTCAGTATAGCCTTTGGGTTATTACCCACTTCTACTGTTTTATATGGGTACCAACAAAACTGCAACAAAAAGTCCAAGCTCGCACGAGAGATTTCAGGGCCCTAGGAAGAATGCTACAGGATTCAGAAGCACAGGTAGTATATTCCTCAATCCTCCAAGTAATGGGGGGAGACTTTGGAAGAAACGGACCCAGAACATCAATGCCTCGCTCCAAGACTGGTGCCTTCACTAGAATTTAGGGGTTTATAATCAGGAAAGTGTGTTCAAAACACAAAATATACTATGATCTGACAGGATCTACCTGTCCCAACAGGAGAAAATGCTTTTTTGCCTGGAAACTAATAGGAGTAATTGAGAAGGCTTTAAGCTAGGATCAGTGGGAAAGCGGATACCATCCAGGCAGCTGAGGGTAAGACAAAGGGTTGGCATGGCATTGCCTCAGGGTGGCAATCATAATGCTGGCATTTGTGCTTCTCAGGGGAGCCTGGAGTACTCAGAAAGTTATCTTTCTGAGGGACAGTATGAGAAATAATCAGGATGAAGTGGAAGTGTTGGTCAGCTCCCAGAGATATGATAACACTTGTATTAGTGAGACTTGGTGGAATGACTGGACTGGAGTGAAGGGTGCGATGAAGAGCTACAGGCTATTCAGGAGGCATAGGAAGGGAGGGTGAAGTGGAGAAGTTGCACTGTGTATAAGCCCTAACAGTTACTGATGATGTGGTTGAGAGCCTCTGAGTGAGAATTAAGTGGATGGAAAACAAAGAAGATGTCATTGTGTGTGTCTATCAATCACCTTTAGGGGATGTAAGCAGAAACAGGAGAAATCTGTGGATCAGCAGTCCTTTTTCTTATGGGACATTTCTACTTCCCAGACATCAACTGGGAATATCATAGTGCATTGACAATCAGGTCTTGGAAATTCCTGAAGTCTGAATCCCAAAGAAGATACGTAGGTGCTTTGGTTGCTTTGTAATTGTGCATTCTGCAAAGCCAAAGACTAAACCTATGTGTTTCTAGCTGAACCTGCTGAACCCTTAAGACCTGCTTATATTATATAATGCATTGACAATATTTAGATACTGTATTAGCAATAAGTCTTATCATAATAATCCACATAATCAGTGTCAAATTTCTCACACCTGACTGAGAGTCTTTGCTCAACTATTCTGCATGGACATCAGGTTTAATATGAGCCACTGGGGTGCTCAGACACTCAAGAGGGCAAACTACGTTATGGGAATGAAACAAAGCATAACCAGCCAGGCAAAAGAGGTGATTATCCTGCTGTATTTAACACTGGTGTGGCCTCACCTGGAGCACTGTGTACAGCTCTGGGTCCCGCAATTCAAGAAGGATGAGATGGTCCTTGAATGCATGCAGAGGAGAAAAACAAAGGTGCTGAAATTGCTGAAAGGCTTGTTCTATAGGGAGGGGGACTGTGAGGTTGACTAGTTTGAAGAAAGAGAGACTGAGGGGTGACTTCATTGCTTTCTGCAGTTCCTTGAGGGAAAGTGGGCAGGGAATTGCTGATCTCTCCTCCCTACTATCCAGTGATAGGGAACATGAAAATGGCTTAAAGATGCATCATAGAAGATTCAGAACTAGCATTAAGAAAAATTTCTTTATCTAGAGAGTAGGCAAACACTGAAATTGGCTTCCTGGAGAGCTGATTGGTGCCCCAAGCCTGTCAGTGTTTAAGAGTCATTTAAACCTTAAATGCCTTTGATAACATGCTTTAACTTCTGGTCAGTCCTGAATTGGTTAGGCAGTTGGACTAAATGGATCCTGCCCTTCCCAAACCTTCCCTTCCCAAAGCTTTCCAAACCTTCCCTTCTCAAACCACTCCTTCCCTTCCTAAACCTTCCCTTCACAAACTTTCTCAAACCTACACTTCCCAAAACTTCCCTTCCCTTCCCAAATTTTTCTTCCTTTCCCAAACCTTCCCTTCCCTGTTCTTGGGGTCCCCGGCACAAAACTGTTAATGCTTATGCCAGTAAATAATTTTTGTCTTCAGAACACTGTGTCACTATGAAAAAAGCTTATAGAGTAAAGCTTTTGGTCTAATTCCAAAATGTGTTTGGGATTTTTTTTATCATCCTTTCCACCTCTGGTACACATATTGTTATAAAATAAATAATTGTAAGTTGTTAATGATGTGAGAACAATGCTGAAAAAAGTAACACCTGCAAGTAGCTAAACATCTGGATCGTTAGGATTTCATAATTAAACAATATTTTTATTTACTTACCCTGTTGTTCTCAACTGCCTAGAACATGCAAATTAAAGCAGTCACATTTTATAGATTCACATATCTTTTATAAAATTTCATAGTCTTTAATTTCTTGATTTTTTTGCTTGCTTCTATTTTCAAATGGACACATTTTTCTGTCAAACTCTTCTTTTGGCTGAATAATTTAAATTTTTTTCTGGATATCAGAGATTTGCATTATTAATTATAATAATCATAAATAATTCAGCTTGTAAGTTGCAGGGGAAAAAAAAAAGCTCAATTCACTTGGCTTGAAAGAAATCAGGATAAAAGTGGTTTATTGATTTATTAACAACATGCAATTAACCAGCAGTCAATGAACTACACATTCAGGGTCGATATCCTAAAAACCTTTCTAAAACTCATTGCAAGAATTTCTAATCCCTTGCACAGAATCACACAACAAATCCCTTCTTCCTGGATTAGATGTAGGTGTTATGTGTTTTTGTGCATCCCTGATGATGTTTACACCTCACTGAGACACTTGTTGGTGGGACAGAAATCCATGACATAAATAAGTTATAGGTCTTTTTTTTTTTGCTTTTCAAACTACAGAGGATATGATTCTGAGCAGTCTCATCTTTTGTAGTAAGTAGTACTTTTAGCTCGAGTGATCAGGTATATTTCATCTAACTTTCTATGTCTACACTGTAGACATATGAATCTGAGTTAGATTTTCTACACTCCCTTATCATCGAAAAGATCACTTTCGAGGTGTGACTCTTCTGACCTGTTTTAGATGCCTACTTTAGGATAAGATGAATCCTCATCTAGCAGTGCCCATCTTGTTTTATTAAATATAAATGGATATGCTCTGACTGATTCTGACACAAATGTGAAACAAGATTTCTTTAATTTATTTGGTCTTATCTTGGATATCCCTGAACAGTCCTTACTCCCAGCAAAACTAACCTTCTCAACAAAGATGTAAACAATGAATGGAGTCTATTTAAAAACTATTTAATTTATTTAAATAGCTAACCAATTTTAGTAATAAAAGAAACAAGTAGTTCTGAAGACCACGTGAAATAAAGGGAATGGAAAGTGAAATCAGCACACAGGATTTTTTATAAAGAGCAATTGATAAGGTACGGGAGAGAAGAAAACATTACTAAAAAAAGTCCTTGCTTGACCTCACCAAAGAGTACTAGGGCTTCTCTACAGCAACCCTCAAATCAATCTAATGGCACTCAGCCATAGTTTGCCTTCTTCCTAGAAAATAGGGGGTGATCTGATATATCCTGTACTTGTTGACAATAAAGACACTGTCTCTGTAAGGGTTCCCTTGTCTGCCTCCTCAATGGCCTGAACTGAAAGTATTTCCTCAATTGGCCACCCATGTCACTGAGTAGAAATCGGTATTAGTTGGTGTATGATCATGAAATTCATTTGTCCAACTATATAGATATTTATAGGCACCCTAAACTTCTCTGTTTGCCCAAACATAGGGTTTTAGTGAAGATAGTTAGATATCTTACGGTATCAATGACATCTAGATAGGGCTACATTTTATTAAAATACCATATGGAACATATGGGAGACCTGTGTGCTTCAGAAGTAAAGCTTGAGAGTAAGTGGGATCTCTAAATGACTCTAGTAACCTCTGTTTTGGCAGCTGTTTTGGCAGCTATTTGGTCCCTCAAGTCATTATTTCTCCTCATTGATTGGTAGGGAATTCTGGTTGATTAACAATACTTTTGATCAAACAAATTCCATCAACATAAATTTGTCTGTAATGTTATATTTCTATGCTTTATAAAGACAAGTCTTTGAAGTTTCAAATCTCTCCTAAATACCCAGCCTGAGTGGGAATAAGAAAGATGCGTCTTGGAACACTACATGCTGCACAATAAGTAGAGGTGGAGAGAGATTTATAAACATATGTTGTTTCTGGTGTGATGAAAAAGTCTCTGTTGTTTTGTAAATACAGTAAAATAATGTTTATATTTGCAAAATTTTTCTACTTGGTCTGGTTATTCTGAATTTTCATTTAAAGATACAAAGTTGTTTGGTTAGTAGGACCAAACTTTGACCCTAGTTCTGAAAGATACCCTTTATCATTGACATTTATCACCTCTTCCCTGGCAAAAAAACCAAAGGTATGATCCAAAGTTTGAGTAACGCTGGCAACATTTGTGCCACTCAGAGTTTACAGGTGTACAAAAGAATGTTTTTACCAGATGAAATGGTGCAGAGATGCTAATCTCCACTGTATAGAGTGTAGATCCTAGGAACTATAAAATCAACATATGTCTATGACACAGAAATTTAAGTGAGTTCTCTGGTATCCTAAAAAATAAATCCTTATTTTATATGAGGCTATAGATTTTTGTTTCTGCATGTGATGTTAGAACATGTGTATTTAACAGAGACAGGACAAGACTGGCTGGATTAACTATGTAAGGTGTATAATGAACCGGTCTTCATACAGCCCTGCCTATACACTGACTTGGATCTTGATGGGGATCTTACATACACATTGGACCTTGTACAGATTGGCCTGACAACCTGCTGCCAGCTGTTGACTGAACCTACTTACCAGCACCACACCTGCTCTGTTCTTTATCAGGAAGGTCTATAGAACTGTGTCTCTGTCATTGAGGGTCCTGCTCTGCCTGTCACCTTTGGCTCCCAGTCCTCCATCCCTTTGGGAGCAGCCCACTATTGCTCTCCCTAAGTGTCTGCCACAAAAGGATTTGCAAGCTCAAAGGCTGAACTGTGAAGACACAGATCACAAGCAGTCTTTACTGGTACATCTTATAATAATTAAGCTGTTATTCAATTTATCAAGCTGCTATTTTTTATAGAAATAACACAGTATCTCCAACTACATCACACAGTTCACACGCCCTCCCATATATAGTAGTGTGTCTGGATCATCAGCTGAGAGGCCAACCCCAGGAGTTTACTCAGGTGCCAAGGGTCACACAGATGTGCCACTGCTTTCTTACTAAGTGGTTGGAAAGTATCTCTAGAAGTCATATATTTTATCAGGCATATATATACATAGGAAGCTGTAGTCTCTGTTTACACATAGAGCTGCTGCTTCTTGAATGTGGTTAAAACTACAAAATGTTTTGTTGAACCAAATGTATGTTAGTGGCCTTGAAGACATTCAGCTGCTTCCTGCCATTCTGACTTTGTCAATTCTTGCAGTTTCAAAGAGACTGACAGGAGTTATTCATTTCTTGGGAGACTTTCAGAAATTGCCCCTAAGCACAATTTTTTTGTTTGTTTGTTTTCAGCCTGCTCTTTTTTTAGTAACTTTTTCTCCTTCACCCCCATAAGCATACATAAGCACACAGATTTTCATCTAATGGATCTAGCCAACAAAAGTTTCCTCTGGTATGTATCAATGCCTATGCAACAGATATCCAATATCATGAAAAAAATAAGAAATGGAAACAGAAGCTAAACAACTTTATTCTGGACATGTCTGATGATCAAAGAAAGCATCTCTGTATCTAATATACTACAAATTTTTTTTCAGGCACTTGAATTAAAAGAGAATATTATTCTTATAAAGGTAGAAAGGTCAGAGACAGACTTGCTGCTTCAATGCTTCCCTGACAAATATAACCTGCTCAGGGCAAGGGTTTAACTTTTGGAAAATACTTGCATTCTTTTATTTGTAAAATCATCATTCTTTGTACAGTGTGTTTGTGATCCATCCCTTTCATCTCACTGCTGGTTGACCTTTTTTTTGCTAAGGTGCTGTTATTCCCTATTTCCTGCACAGCTTTGAGAAAGATTAGATTAGACAAAACTTTCAATGTTGGAACTTGAATACTATTTTTGTTCACAACTTTGTTGTCATGCCTTGCTGAGCTACTGTTTTGACTTCATTAACACTGAATGTAAATGGATATATGATACAGTAAATAACAAATGAACAAGATTTTTCCTGTGAGATGTTAGCCTATATCATATATTTTGAAAGTGTCTGCATTACTTAGGACATGGTCTTCCTTGGAACATTTATAGAAGTAGAATTTATTGAAGGGGGAATGTCTGCAGAATCCGAATGAAAATTAAATAAACCCTTTCAAAAATTAATAAACAGACTGGGCAAATGTTCCCTCGCCCCCTAAAAAAGAAAGGAATTATTTTGGTTCTAATCATTTCCTCTTTTCAGTGCTCATGTTATTACCATTCTCTTTTCTTGTATGTGTCATGAGGAGGACCATATGAATAAGATAAGAGAAGTATCAGAAACATTACTTAATATAGACTAGACAATGAACTACAAATATAACACACAGAAAATAGAGGTACTGTTAAAAATCTTATTCCATAAAAACAATTTCCTTTATTTTTTTTCCTTTATTCTTTCCATTGGTAGGAGTCAGCACCCTCTATGACTTCACAACACCCCCAAATAATATTTTATTGCAACAAGTTTCCTGATAGTTTCCACAGTTAAACACTTTTCATATCAGTTTTCATCCTGGATAATTTGATCACTGTAGGGCATGTTGTGCATAATTTTACAAGAATTGAACATGGAAATTTACAAGAGAGAAAATAATTTTTCCTTGAAAAATATTAAGAAATAATACACAGTAGAAAACATTCCCAGATTGTTTATTAAAGGACAGTGAAGCAAATTGAAAGGGGAACCATTTATGCACTTCAGTGTACATTCCTTCCTCAGATTCTTTTGGTCACACTGAAGTGAGACTGAATCAGTGCCCACAGCTTATTCAGTTTGGTGTGTCAGGTAGAACATAGCAGGGGGTGAAATGTATTCATCTTTCTGTCTTCAAGTGAACTGAAAGCAATTTCATTCTTCCCATGTGGTCACTTGAGGTGCTTGTCATGTTCAAGTTAATGATATCAGGCACCCTCAGGTTGTTTAAGTATTCATGAAGTAATTAAATTCTCATTAACATATAAATAAAAGAAAACCGAAAACAAGTTTAGGAGGCACCTAACATCTGTTCTAATGCTTTTAAGTATTAAAATGTGCCACATACAGAAGGAAAAGTGCATTCTGTTCAGGGAAGTATTTTGCATAGATTATTTATAGAAACTGTAATTAAACTGATTTGGCATATTAAGTAAAGTTAACAGCAAAGCATTATTTAGGAAGTTCATGTGTCTCTGCCACCTAAATATGGAATTTAAAACAGGAAATGGAGAAGTAAAGTTAATTTTTGTTTGTTCAGAGATCCAGATAAAAATACAAGAACTACTGAAAATTTATTCCTCTAGAATTAGAGAAATACAAAATCTCACACTGCAGGCTTATTTCCAACCGCTCATTAAAGACACATTGATTTTTTTTTTAATAATAAAATACTACTGACAGTTGAAAAAAACAGGTCTACAAAATTACTTATAAGTTAACAGTTACGTGTCTTTAAATTGAGTTTAATGCACAATTGTATCATACGACTAGAGACTTCAGTTCAGACACAACCTTACACTCTAAAATAAATTTGTCCTTCTTACATTAAGCAGTTTAGTCCTTTACATAATTTTCCCCCCAAAATATTAGAACAAATATATTCACCTGTGAGCAAAATGTGCACTCTGTGTTCTATAATGTGTCACTGAAGTTTTCTGTATGATAGAAATAGTCAATAAACTTAAATAATCTTGAACCATAGTTTGAGATTGATAGGCTGGAAAATGGCAAAAGAGAGAGAAGAATCTTTGACAGAAGAATCTTCAAAATAAGTTAAAATAACCATTTCATCAAACAGAGGCAGCTGTGGAAGAATGCATTTCTGAGAAGTAAATCTTTCAACTATATTTTTCAAGTGCAATATACTGAATCAATTGTCTTCTTTTCTGTTTGTAACAACCTCTGTCTTGTTTTTTACTGTAATCTATACTAAAATATATTCTGTAAATATTAATTTATTGTGCTTTTATTGACATAGTAAAAAGTACATAAGATATATACTTATACTGCTCTTACTTTTAACAGCGTGAAATGTATAACCAGAGAAATTTAACATTTTTATTTTTTATATTATATCATTCATTTCAAAAAGCACTATTTCATGACATTCAAGGTCTTTATGCTTCCCATAGTTTCTCCTTGCTCTGTTGCCTACTGAGGAAAATGCATGCCAATTACACAATGTGTTTGGTGCATGCTGAAAAGAATACATTACAAAAAAGGGCACATAGGCCTTCCTGAAACAACAAGATAAATTTACTTTTTTTTCTGGTTTTAACGGTGGCAGACAAAATCCAAGTAATTTAAAAATAGCTGCAGTCAGTTATCATTATACACACAAACAGCTATTATTCTTTTATAAAGGGTGATATTCACTACCAGTAAGAACATTTAAAAGCAACAAGTGAAAATATTCTCCTCTGTATTTGTCTCAAAACCTGTTGATGAACTCATATCAGTACCTGTCAGCTGTTACGATTAGCAGAGAATGGTATTTTATAAGTCATTGTAAAAATGAAAAGAAACTATGTACTAGTACAACACAGGAAAAAAAAATAAAATTGGTCCAAACCCCATACTGCAAGGAAGACACTAACTGAAGCCTGGATAATTGCAATCTTATACTGGTAAAAAGCTCATGAAAAATTAATTTGGTGACTTGTGAAACACGAACCAAGACTTGGTTCCTACATGCCTGAAGGACAAGGAAATTAAACATTACACGGCTTGCTTGAGAGAATGTCTGCCCCAGAGCAATTATCTGTGCTTACCTAGGAATCCCTACTGATCTTAGATTATCTCACAAAACACATGAGAGACATACTGCCTAAACAAACTCTAATCTTTTTATGAACCTGAAATAGGGAGCAAAATGATGAAGTCTAAGTCTATATGAGTATAAAGCATCAATATTGGTAAAATCTCTTTAATGTGGGGATGGGTAGTAAGCATGCTATTGCATGCATTACTGATTCTAAATAAGAGCTCATATTTTATAAATATTAGTCAAAACACTCTTTTAGCCATCTTCATGAATAGACTTTCATTCAAAACTAAGGAGTTCTGGTTCTAGGGTTGAGTTCTGATGGAGAAAATATGGTAGAATCAATAGTTGTTGACCACATTGGGTATGTTCCATAAAAATGATACCAGTATCAATAAATAAAGACATATTGGTATATATAAAATATGCTTTAGCCATATTGCTGTCTAGAATCAAAACAGATCCTAGAGAATATACAACTCTCTCTGGAAAAAGATGTTCTCAGTTGTTTCCGATTAAGCACTCATCTGTCTCTTTAGTGTGTTTTCTGCTGCCAGACATAGTTACATTGAACATTACACTGACCAGAAGGGTAGTCATGAGTATATCAAACTGATTATTCATATATACATGTACTTCATTAAATTAGAAAAGACAGACCTCAAAGACTCCCTTGATCATCTACACCGTACTTATATGCTCACACACTAGCTATGTTTCTGAAAACTGCAAATTTCTCTGAGGTACATAATTTTCAGTGACACAGCTTTATGAAAGCGAATGAAACTATTCTACCCCACATCTTCAAGGTCATGACTCAATATTTTTTATTGCTGAAATAATACAATTGGTTCATTTGGTAATGTAGCAAGGTGTAAGTGTATAAAAACTTTCAACATTTCTCCATGAGAAACAGGTTTGAACCAATTTTAAAGACATGATGTTCACATAAACAATAATCTGTTTTCATGTTTGACTCCTAGCTGACCTTCCTTGATGGAACAGGCTACTCTAGAGAGATTAGTCTCACTGTGTTCAATGCATAACAAGAGTCATTGTTTTGCCCAGTTTATTTGGTGGTAGGGAGCAGATGTTTTTTCTTTCACTACACCAGAGATTCTTGTTCTCTCTCCTTTTTTATCACAGGTCTAGCAGTCCCTTGCAACCAACAGCAGAGTGACAAACCAAGCCCAGACTACAGTAAATATATTTTGATAGTAAAGTTCTCAGCTTCTCTAAAGTACCTTCACTTGCTTTGTGTTTGTGTGTAAAAACCGTTTTTTCAGGTAAACTTCAGTTTTGGAGTGGTTGCTTCAGGCTGTTAGATGAATGCAGCAGAAGATGGAGTCTTGGCTTACTGGGACACATGGGGAGGGGAGCTGCACATCATCTCTCCTTCCAACTCGCCTTCAGTTTCAAATACAGTGTTGGGAAACCACGCTGGGACCAAATGAAAAAAGCAACTGAGAAAATACAGCATATAAATTTCTTAGAGTTTTGGAGTGATGGTGTTTTGAAAACAAGCCAAACCTGTAAGCAAGATAATTCTTCCTGAAAACAGTTCCTTTTGACTTATAGAATATTTAAGTTAATTGGTCAAAACCAAATACATGTAGGTCATGTAGTTATCCACATTAATAATACCAAAAAAAGCTAACATTCAAAATAAGCATGAGGCAATAGAAATCAGTGGACCAGACTCACAAAAAATTGTTTTAAGTAATGAATTAATTTTTCACCAATTATCAGAGGGAAATCCTGTATTGAAATCTTCAGGTCAAGTCTGAGTGCATTCTTTAAAGGGATTTTAAGCTCAAAGTGTGAAGATAAATATTACGCTATACAGGCAGTCAGAATAAATGATTTAATGTTCCCTTCTCACCTTAGAAAGGGTTCATCTATGGTAATCTTTAAAAATCAGTCACTTCATAAATTATTTCTGAATTTTAAGAAAGCACTAGATAATTAAATAAGTGCATAGGATAATTGAACATTATCAGGTATTATGATTCAGTCTTCTCTCCATTCTACTGACAAACATCTAAGATATTAGACTTCCTTAGAGTTTCAAATATACTGTTGCTTCTTCTCGGATCATGAAAGAACAGGAAAAGACCATATATTCAGTATTGTTGCAAGTGATTAGTGGATTTCACTACGAGAACAATTCTTATCTTAAACGTTCTTCTTAATTAACCTAACAAGTCATTACAGAGTAAAACAAACCAATTCTAAAAGAATTGTTAATTCTTACAGAAGCTTGCTTAATTTGACCTGTTTCTCCAAGGCTCTAGATAATATTACAGTATATTATCAGTTAGAGAGCTAATGTATATTAGGGGATACTGTAAGATTTACACCCAAAATAGCCCACAAAACATAGCATAAAATCAGAGAGAAATATAATTATAAAAAAGCCCAAGAGGAACTGTACTTTGGATATTTTTTTATGAGCCTTATTTATGCTTTATTAGAAAAATGGAAGGAAGAAAATGATAAAGCAGAATCAGTAAGGACAAAAATATCTTTATTTAGATTTTGTTTATATTTCTTTGTGATATTCTATGAATAGGTTTATTAACATTCGTTCCCAAGTCTCTAGCATAACACAGACTAGTCCTAAGGAGGTACATAAATAAATGCAAGACAAGCATGAAAGGAGCATCTTTATGACGTGCACAATTCTTAAATCTACCAACTGAAAAGAAAAGGCAAGAGTGGTACAGAATTGGATGCAAATTCATACATTCTGTTCACTCTAACTATTGGAATTAGCAGAAATTCTAGTCTATACCTTCTGCACATAAATGAGGGAAAAAAGAATAAATATAATTTTTTTTTGTTAAGGTCAGAGAAGCAAAATAATCTTTCAATAATATGCTTCATCTTTGCACACTTCTGGTGTGGCAAAAGATTGGCAAATAATTTTTCTACAAGGAATTTGTCAATTTCTATTGCTTTTAACCTTAATTCACTGGATGTGGTCTTTATTATTCCTTTTTCTGTTGCATTTGAGTAGTCTATTATTTTCCTTATTTTTTTTTTCACTAGTCTAGTAATATAAAACTTAATTGTGGATATCTTACAAATATTCCTTTTAAAATTTAAATGAAGTATTTCTTGACATATTGTGCCTAAGTATCCAAATAAATGAATAGAAACTTTAGAAATTCTAGGAGAAAAAAATCCTTTAGTTTTTGTGTATAAAATATATTTGTTAAAGATCAAACATTCAATTCCCCACATTTTTTAGGATAAATAGGTTGATCATCCCTATTTAACTGACATTCTCTCATATTACAAAACAAACACTTGCCGTGGACAACATATACAGTCAAAATACATGGACAATACACATTGTTTTTCCTGAAAGCACCCACACAAATAGCTACTGAGTGCTCTGACAGTAACAGAAGAGGAAATATAAAACTAATTTTCCATTCTGCTGGAGGATATTTTTAGTTGCACTAACAAGTGCCTTTACCGTTAGTCTCTTCTATAGTTAGAACAAACTGTTAGTACGTATTTCTCAGTCATAAACTAGATACATTTCTAGTAGACCAAAGGGAAGACTAACTAAAAGGAGACTGGAGGGTAGTTTTCCACATAAGGGAAGAATGAGGTCATTTTCCTAACAAGGTACCATAAAATAAAGGTGTCAAAAAATGTATGGTAAGATAAAATTCACTGAAGGTATAATTGGTAGGTTTATTTTAGCAGTTGTGGATGGCAAAGACCACAATATTTGTTCACTCACACAAGAAAATAGCAAAACCAACAACCTCTACCACCATCCCCTTTTGACTTGTACCTGTATTTATACCCTTATCAGGACTTCAGGGTACCAGTGACTCAAAACCAGTCAACTGTATTACTTCAATAAACTACATGCATTTTGGATGCTTGATTTCTTCTTCTTCTTCTTCTTTTTTCTCCCTATATATCCTCGATGCATAAAGACGAAACCAAATGTTACAATTATTTATTCCTAATAGAATTTTAAATATTTTGAGTGAGTTCGTTCAGTTTCAATTCTTGTGTTGTATACCCTCAATTAAACATTACAAAACTTGAAAACCTCAGTCAACAGGTTCCTTTTATATTTATTTTTTTATGCTGAAATATGCTGTCTTTGTGGGCTATAAACTATTCAGAATAGAGATGTTTAAGTTTTTCCCCTGAAATTAGAAACTTCTGTATACTTAGCAAAGCACTGATCTCAAGCATGCCAACATGGCACAGCACTGACAAGCAAAGAAAGTGTAAAACCTATTATTTAAATAACTTTGCAGGCAGAAAAATGATGTGAGCTTTAATTCTCTCGGAATGAAGAAGTGCTGCAGTCAAGGTGTATATGCTATGTCTGGCAAATATTCCATAATTACAGAAAGGTAATTAATGAGATTAAGAATAACAGTAGTAGGTAAATACTTTGAAAAACAAAATCTCAGTAGGGTTTCTATTTAGGATGCATATAACAACTGAAAGGAAGGTTCTTGTATTAATACATTCTCCTTCACTGATAGATTATGCCAGTATACTTGTGTCTTTTACATTTTGCACAGAACACAGCCTGTTTTTACTGAAATAAATGAAGTTGTATTTTCATGGCATGACTCTTCCCTGACATT
Organism: Platyrinchus mystaceus; assembly: GCA_035041135.1. NCBI lineage: Eukaryota > Metazoa > Chordata > Aves > Passeriformes > Tyrannidae > Platyrinchus > Platyrinchus mystaceus. Next base: position 62,433,317 of record JAWWLV010000001.1, on the reverse strand, counting down.
CTGGAGAGGAAAAAGTCAACTAAATAAGACAAAATTAATGATTCAACAAAGAGAGTTTTAAATGAATTGGGTAGATATGGTTATTTCATCAGCTAATAAAATGTTGGTTTTTAATGAATTCATTTTTGCAAAAGAGTTGTAACAATCCTTATGTTTATATTGCTTTATATTCGTTCTTTAAAAGGGCTTTGTGCTTTCTCTTCTCTTTTTCTAAGAAAACTTAAAATCCCTTATGTTTGTGGAAGCTTCTGAGTATTGTATAAGACTAAAACTTTCAGGCTGTAGGAATAATTTCTTTTTTTCGCTGTGAAAAAGCATTCATATTTTGCTGGATGTAAAGCACAAAGAAAACTTGAGACACTAACTAGACTAGTCAAATTTAATCACACTAGTGTAATACCAGAGAGGCATAAACTAACTGTTGGTCAAGTTCCACAACAAAACGATTGTCAGATGTTCAAACAAAAGCAGAAAAAATTTTTAGTAGGGGGTTTTATGTGACCTAAATAGTTTGTCTAACAGTTAGGCACACCTAGTTATTCAGTAGTTATAAAGACTACTGAAGAAGAAGTAGCCTGCCTCAAGAAGAGTTACCTCAACCAGGATGTGGTTGGCCTTCTTTTGTTGCAAGGGCACATGGTTGACTTATGTTCAGCTGGGTCCACCAAGTCCACCATTTTCTCCTTTGAAAAGCTGTTTATTGTTGCATGGCTTTATTTCTCTCCACATTGTTTAATCTGGTGAGATTCCTATTAGGTCTCTCTTTGTAGCAATCCTGCCCTTCACAGAATCATAGAATAGTTTGGGTTGCAAGAGACCTTCAAGATCATCTAGTTCCAAGATCCCACCATGGCCAGGGATGCCACCCACTAGACCAGGTTGCTCAGGGTCCATCCAACTTGGCCTTGAACACCTTCAGGGGTGGGGCATCCACAACTTCTCTGAGCAACCTGCTCCCCTTTTAGAATTTATTATCATTCCCCCTTGTCCTATCCCCCTGTCCATGTGAAAAGTCACTCTTTGTCTTTTTTTATAAAGTCTCTTTAGGCACTGGAAGGTTGCTATAAGGTCTCCCTGGAACCTTCTCTTTTCCAGGCTGAACATCCCCAACTCTCTTATCCTGTCTTCATAGGAGAGGTGCTCCAGACTGCTGATCACCTTCATGACTGTTCTGTGGACCCACTGCGAAAGGTCCATGTACTTTTAATATTGAGGGCCCAGGACCTGGATGCAGAACTTCAGGTGGGGTCTCATGAGGGCAAAGTAGAGGGGCAGAATCACCTCCATCGACCTGCTGACCACCCCTCTTTTGATACAGCCCGGGATGCCATTGGCCTGCTGGGCTGTGAGAGCACTTTGTTGGCTCATACCCAGCTTCAGTATATGAATCATTCTAAGTTTGCCTTCATCGGTACATGTGCTAAGAGGACATCCTAATCTCACAGTTTTACTTGTTAATAAAAAGGTCAAACAATACTGAGATCAGTATTGACCCATAAGAAAGAGTAATTGATTTCTTACTCATCATCCCCCCAAAGCCTCTTTTTCAGCCAATAATCTATGAGTCTTATTTCATTACCTTGGCTTTAAAGATACTATAGGAGACTGTTTGGAAAGCCTTAGTAAGTCAAAGTACACAACATCCACTCTTTTTCTACACAAAAGTATTTGTCTTATCACTGAAAAGTTATGAGGTTTGTCACACATGATTTTGCTTTGCTTAATCCAGTCTTTTTGTCTACAATTCCTTCAGGTCCTTGGAAATGGCTTCCAATATATCTACTCTATGATTTTTTTCTATGGACTGAGGTTAGGCTTAGACCAGATTGTAGCTTCTCATGTCACTGACCTCTTTAAGATAGGGATGATATTTAAATATTTCCACTCATCAGGAACCTCCTCCAGTCTCCATGACCAAAAGGTGATATGGCATTTTTAGTTTCAATGGCATTTTCCAGTTTCCTCACTATCCTGAAATGCACCCCATCTTATTCCAAGGTCTTTTGCATGTTCAATTCAACTCAGTCCTGGATGGAATTCTCTTCTACCATGGGTAATGCTTTACTCCCTAGAATTTGACAGGCTGCCTGATGAAGAGGAGGAAGTGGATGAGGTCTTCTACAGGCAACTGCAAGAATCTCAAAGTCACAGTCCCTGGTTTTTATTTTAACCATCCTGACATCTGCTGGAGAAGCTACACAGCAAAGTACAAACAGTCCAGAAGGTTCTTGGAAAGCATTGATGACAATTTTCTGTCACAGGGAGTGGAGATTCCTGCAAAAGAATGGTGTGCTGCTTGACCTTATACTAACCAACAAGGAAGGCCTTGTTGATGATGTGAAGGTTGGGGTCAGCCTTGGTTGTAGTGACCACAAGATTGTAGAGTTCAGTATTGAACAAAGAGTTAGCAGGGCAGTGAACAAGGTTACGACCATGGACCTCCAGGTAGCTAATTTTGGCCTCTTAAGGGACCTGAGATATAAATATCTCAAGGGTGGCTGTCAAGGGGATGGTGCCAGACCCTTTTCGGTGGTACTCAGTGATGGGACAAGGAGTAACGGCCATAAACTAAACGACCAGAAGTTTCACATCAACATGAGGAAGAACTTCTTTACATTGAGGGTGGCAGAGCAATGGAACAGGCTGCCCAGGGAGGTTGTGGAGTCTCTCTCTCTGAAGACATTCAAAACACACCAGAAAGTGTTCCTGTGCCACCTGCTCTAGGTGACCCTGACTTGGTAGGGGGTTTGAGCTGGATCATCTCCAGAGGTCCCTTCCAACACTAACAATTCTGTGATTCAATCAAGTCATTGATGAACAAGTTGAACAATAGTATGCCAAGTATTAAACCTTGGAGGGCACTACTAGTGTCCTATCTAGTTAGACTCTGTGCCATTGATTGTTACCTTCTAGGATCTGGCATTCAGCCAATTTTCAATCCAAAGTTACCATCTCTTTGCTTCTTCCAAATATGGAATAAAATACTTAGATGTTGTAGGATTCAAATTTTGAATTTCAGCTTCTCAGCTGAGATTTGAGATTTATATATTTTTTAGTTGTATGGTTTTGAGTTTTGTTTTTGTTTTGGTTTTGTTTGTTTGTTTTTCTTTAACTGATATTAGAATCAATTGTTCCCAAAGATTTTGACTGAGGTTCTTGGTTGGGGATTTATTTTTGTTTTGGTTGGGTTTGGGGTTTTGTTTGTTTGCTTTGGTATTTTTCATTTGCAGTTGTTTTTCTTTTAAGGTAGAGAAGAGGAAGTGAAGTCCATCTGTTTGGTTTTTATTTTGTTTCCACCTTTCCCTTTAAAACTTCCAAAGACGAATGGAGAAAAGGAGGAAAAGAGCAAAAGGGAGGTAGTGAAGAAGGAAGACTGGCAGAGAGGAAAGGAATCTGACAAGAATACAGGGAGAAGGGAGATAATATAATCAGAATTTACTGATGTGCTGGATGAATTCTCTATTTATACCAATGTCCTACTACCTGTATTTACCAATAGGGTTTTCTGAACATTACGTTAGCAGTGTGGAATCATCTGTTCATACATTTAACACTTAGCAACACACATTATTTTTTTCTTGCATTTTGTTTTATTTAAGGGAAAATGGTTGGGAGGGGAATTTATATTTTGAAAAAAGAGGAAGAAAGTTAATACAACCTAGTTTATATGTGGATGCTTCTGCCGCCACACAAACATGAGCCTCCCAGGCATGTGCACTTAAAATACATAGGAAATCAGTGTCTGATTAATTTTTCATGTCTTAAACATTTCTCATTATCTCCCCTTCTCTCTTATCAGAAATATATAAGACCTGGAGAGAAATATTGAATTATAAATCAGTAATTTCAGCAGAAACCTAAAATCAGATCCTGATATAATTTATTTTAAAAGTTCTATATTTTTTCATTTCATGTGTATTTAAAAAAATTGGCTTTTTTTTTTTTTCCATTTCCACAAAACACAGTAAAACACTATTCATTGTATAGTGAGATGAAAGCTGCAAAGAACTAGCAAGCAAAATGCACAGAAACCAAGGATAAGAAAATCATGCAAGAGCATTTGAAATAGCATAATTGCACATAAAAGAAGTGTCTTGAGCTGGATGACTAAGTGCTCTTCAAAAAACATATTGTACAGGGGTGTACACTCGGTACATATGGGAACACTAATGTGCTTCACAAAGAGAATAAGACTGTAAATAAAAATCTAGAGTTCTCAAGAAAAATATGTTAAGGACAAATCTCCATTTTAATCTTCAACACTTCATTGCTCAGATTTCAAATTCAGCATGTCACCATCTCTATTAACTGAAAACTACAGTTTTGAAACAAAATTTTAATACCCAGACAGAAGAGACGAGACATTACTCTTTTAGAAACCATCTCTCCAAACTTTTAGGAATTAATTTATTGGAAAGAACACAGTGTGACCCCAATTTTTATTTTATCATGACAAATGCTTTCTACCATTTGTATTCTTCAAGGAAGTTGTATTTGCCTCTCCCCATAGTACTTTAGATTAGGATGCATCATGTATACTTGATATCATGTCTGCTAAAGCTGTGTGTCTACAAGAAACCATTCAGGTTTTATTGTTCCAGTAAGAAAAAAGTCTTAATTACAGAATCTCTATATAGAATTACAGAATTTCTATGTAGAACATAGAAATATCCAGTTCAGTCTTGAAACCTGACGTGTATTTGTAGTTTATTCAGGGACAGTGTCATGCAGAATGCATGGACTTAGATTGAAGTCTTTGCCTTTCAGATGAATATCTTCTTTATTTTTCTCTTTTTTTTCCCATCCTGGATGAATCCAGTTTCATTTTATTTGTCCCCATGGCAAAGCTTCAGAAAGAGAGATAAAGAACTGCTGCAAATGGTTACCAACATAACCTGCAATGCAATCGTTAAGACATGTTATAGTGAGTTTGAAAATGGAATTTTAAACTTTTCAGATAGCAACCTCATATCCAGGGTGAATGAACTAAACACTAGAAACCAACGCTCTTATCTAAAAGAAACATGTAGTCTGTGTTTATGATAGCACTTGAATCTGTTAAGGCCAGTTGACTGAAGTTACCACCCTACAACCTCGGGATGAGTCTATATAGAGTGTGACACTTCTTGATTTACAGCTGTGAGTTTCTGTTCACCATATCACTTGCTGGAATTTCAGAATTCTGAGCTGTTGTGCATACCTCATGCCAGACCTATCATGGGGCTCTATAATCATTAAAAAGTCACATTCTTGCAATCTCAGGATGTGAGCCTGCTTGTCTTCTAGTAGATCTAGTCCAAAGTCATTTACTTCATATGGACAAGAAGCCTTTTGCTTATCCTTTTGTCCTTTTGTATTTTGTTTCTCTAATCATTGGCAAATTTTTCTTTGATCCAGACACCTCATGTTCACTATGGTAAGGATAATTACCCTGCAATTATTTCAGGTAGGCAGAGACTAAATACCCTAATTATAATTATAGAACCAGTTGGCAGAAATAGAGGATGAGGCCAGTCAAGGGGGAGAAGAAAAATAGCTGTCTAGGGGAAGCTCTTGAGTAAAAGGTATACAGTCCAAGGTGTGCAGACATCTTGATGTTTATTTTCCTGTTGCTTTCTACTTGAATTGCATGTAAGGTATGCTTGGAGTACAGCCCTTCTTTAGGATGCATATATAATTATATGCCTTAAAAGTCAGGAACTGAAAGAATGAAGAACTGCCTGCTGTAGGAGAAGTCCAGGTTGGAAAATATCTAAGGAAACTCAAGGTGCACAAGTGCATGAGTCTTGATGAGATGCATCTGTGGGTCATGATGGAATAGGGGACAGGTAGGTGAAGTTGCTGTGCCACATTCTACCATATTTGAAAAGTGGCAGTCCAGTAAATTTCCACTGATAAAAAGGGGAATCTTAACTCACATCTTTAGAAAGGGGGAAAATAGAAAGCCAGGGGAGCTACACGCTGGTCAGTCTCCCCTCTGTGCCCAACAAGATCATGGAGTACAACCTCCTGCAAATTATGCTAAGGCACATGAAGAATAAGGAGGGCATTGGTGACAGTAAACATTGTCTCTCTAAACTAGAGAGGCATGGATTTGATGGACATTGTCAATTTTGCATTCTGTTCTACAGTGATCCCTAAGAGGTGGGATGAAGGTACTTTTAGTATATCCTGTTGAAGCTGTGTCATCAGAGAGAACATAGAATTTATGTTTCTTAGATGTATATGAAGGACATACCAGCCAATCTTTGCCTAAAGAACAGACAGTAGAAAATTTGACTCTATCTTCTAGAGCACTGAACCTAAACTCTCCCTGTGTTCCACTTAGTAGACTCTTTTCAGGGCAGTTGTAATAAGTAGATGATGTATAAACTCAGAACCAACTACATTCATATCTTCAAACGGTATTAAAAAGACAGGTGATACCTGAATTTATGAGGGTTTGATTCTGTTCATGAATATGGAAAATGCTTTACATGTAATAGACTTTATACCCCTGATACAGTTAGTGCTACACCATGTAACTTCTGGATCTTAGCTGAGCTTGAGCACAAGATTCTGGGCTGTTTAGCTAAGGGAAAAAAAGAGGTGAAAGTATATTTTTTTGAATTTATGGAAAATACATGTGCTTTTATTCAGTCCAATGAATTTCAGTACCTTCTGTGTCAGCAAACTCTGAATATGGATTTTTTGTTTCATTTCTGTTGTTTCTATATTATAATTTCAAGGGAAAAAAGAAAAAAAAACAGGAAAAAAAAAAAGAAGTGTAAAATAGAACGTCAGCAGAAAAGGGGATGTAGCACCAGAGGGACTGAGTTTATCCAGGCTTCTAACATTGTCTCCCATAAGATCCTCATTGATAAAATGAAGTATGGACCAGATAAATGGACAATACAGTTGAACTGCCAGACTTACAGAACTATAATCAACACCATGAAGTTTAGTTGGAGGCCAGTCACCAGCAGTGTGCCCTAGGGGTCAGTACTGATTCAAAATGAATGGATGAAACTCCAAGTTTCATGAATGACCTCAGTGACTGAGAAGAGTGCAGTCTCAGAAAGTTTGCAGACAATACAACACTAGAAGGAGTTACTGACAAACCAGGTGATTGTTCTGCAATTTAGAGGGATCTTGACAAACGAGAGAAATGGTCAGTGAATAATGTCATCGAGTTCAACAAAGGCAAGTAACTGAGGGTTGTCAAGATGCCATTGGGCAGGTTGCTACATAATCTCATCAAGGTTCTCTTTCCCACAAAAGATTGGACCAGATGATCTTTCAAGATCCCAGGCCATTTGCTGATTTGATGACGTGCAACTTTCTGCACCTGATCAGAAACACTGCCTTGCACATGTGCTCTGTTACATATCAAATTAACTATGAGCCTCCTATGTGTCCTTGTATCAGAGAAGACATGAGCAGAAATGTTGCCAGCACCTCAGGGGAGGTGAACCACCTCTCTGCTCAGCACTAGTGAGACACATCTGGACTTTTGGGTGCAGTTCTGGGCTTCCCAGTACAAAATGGACATGAACCTACTGGAACAAGTTACTGACAGGTTACAAATATGATTAAGGGTTTGGGGTATGTGACACACAAGGATAGCCTGAGAAAGCTGGATCTATTCAACCTGGCGAAGATAAGTTTTAGGGGTTTCTTATCAGTTTCTATAAATACCTTATGGTTAGGAATAATGAGGAAGTCAAACTCATTTGAGTGGTACTTAGTGAAAAGGCAAAGGCAATGTGCAGGATATTCTGCAAGGACAACACACCAAAAGAGGTTGCTCAGAGAAGCTGTGGAGTCTCCATTGCTGTAGATATGCAGGAAAAAAAAAAATGGACAAAGACATAAACAATCTACTCTAGCTGGTCTGCTTTAAGGAAAGTTGATCTCCAAGGGTGTCATCCAGCCTCAAAGATTCTGGGATTCTATGGAAATATGATATTCTGAGGTTTGATTTAACATTAGTTAATTCATTAAACAACCCCCCCAACTAGTTTCAGTAATTACTGCTAAACTTGTTTACAAGCAAACAACTATTTGTAAGAAACAGTACGACTTTCCAAAATTTTTTCCACAAAATTAAATGTTGCAAATGGTTTCCTTTTCCATACTTTTTTTTAAATACTTTTCCATACTATGTTTTCTATTCTATTCCATACTATCTTTTCCATACTCTTTATCATACTATTTTTTCCCACAATAAAATCTAACCCAGAATACCTGCTTCAATCACTAGACTTCATTCTTCATAAAGTTGAGTAATCGTTCATGAAGTTCAACTCTATCATCTCCTAATCATATTGTAATAACTGAAGAAATCTGATGAATGAACAGGTAAACTCAAGTGTAAAGATTTTTTATGTTACAAACAAAAATGACAGTGTGATTTGAACACGAAAACTATGCCTTTACTACACTTTTTCAAATTGTAACCTAAATGTGTTTTGTTGAAACCTAAATGGCTAACAGAAATTTTACATTCATGGAGTATTGTAACCTGTAATATAGTGTATATAAAACCCATGCGTAAACTATGTGCATTCTGGTGGTCTGTTCTTGTAAAGTGTACAGCAGAAATTGTTAGTATATGTAAGGGCTTAGTATTTTCAGTTTTCTGCACATAATAAAAACTTGTTTAATGTGGCATGACAGCTGAGCTTTCTTGCAAATATATTTTGAAGAATAAGATGTACTCTATGCTCCTTTGCCCCTCACTTTGAATTGGTCCCAAATTCAACTTCTCTTCAGGAAAAAGAACTAATTACTATGATGGTATGTTTTCAGTTTTCTGAGCATCTGTCTGGTTCTCTTAAAATATCCCAAAGGTATTTACCAATTCCAGACTTTGCATCATTTCCTTGATTCCTGGCAGGACTTTCTTTAAAACTTAGCCCCCAAACACTACTTGGTAATGTTTCCTGAGTTTTTCATTCACTCTTTGGCATGTGAAGACCTTAATTATATCCCTATGAACTTCTGGTGTAGGTCCAGATGCTGAGAAAAGAAACAGCAAGCTCACCCAAACAACCCTTCTAATTGAGAAGCAGCAGTATGAAAAGAGGTACCTACTTTTCATCTAGTAATTCTTTATCTAAGCATAGTGAGGTGAATTCTGCTTACAGTTATGGCATAGCAGCCCTAATAAGAAGTGAGTTTGATCTTACAATATTTAGATCAGAAAGACTGTGTTTACAGTCTTCTCAGCTTGTGCATATCATAATAATTACGTAAAGAATATAATGATTACTTTAATATGTCGTACAAGAGTCTGATAATTCATACATTCTGCTCATACATCTAAACAAATTAATTTTGGCTGGCTACTGTGTGAATATGCAAAAAAAGTGAAATGAGCTTGAGATACCAGGGTTTATAGCTAAAAATACATTAGCTGTGCACATGGGGTCCTGTTCAGCCCTGATTTATATCAGCATTTCTAAAAATGGAAGACTTGAAGAAGATGTAAAAATATGTTTTCTTTCTTGACTCTGTAGAGATGTTCACTTTGAAGGAAGAAAATCTGCAAATTTTTAAGTGACATGGGCTACGATAATTCTGTTTATCCTACCTATTGTGGATCTCCTTGGGCTGCAGGAGGACAACCTGTGTCACTGTGGTCTTCACCATGGACCATAGGGGATCTCTGCTCCAGTGCCTGGAGCATCTCATACTCCTTCTTTTTCACTGTCCTGGTGTCTGCAGGCTGTTTCTCTCATATTTTCTTACTCTTCTCTCACAGCAGCTGTACAGTGGTTTTTACCCTTTCTTAGATATGTTATTACAGAGATGCTACCAATGTCACTGATAGGCTCAGCTTTGGTCAGTGGTGGGCCCTTAAAGGTGGCTGGAACTGGTCCTGTTCACCACGAGGGGCAGCTTCTGGCATCTTCTCATAGAAAACACCTCTGCAACCTGTCCACTATCAAAACCTTGGCAAGTCTACCCAATATAGGATATTTGAATTATGAAGTGTTCAGAAATAGAGAGAAGACTTTACTGGTGAGAACTATAACCTGATTTGTCCATGATAATAAACTTATGTAAAAATAAGTTTCCATATTATTTTTCATCTGCAAGTCTACCTTTTGCTCAGTAGAAAACACTAGAAATACACAAGTAGGTATCACACCACCGTACCAGGACTTCTTATTTGTCATATGCCCTAGTATGGAAGAAGTTAAGTTTCATGGTATTATTTTAAAAAATTTTTTGAATTTTCCCTACAACATCCAAACACCATCACAACAGTTTTACTGTCAGGCTTCCATTGAGAGGGCTAAAGCTGTAACAGTAATTATGTGAATATTACATATTATGCATTTTCACATAATTTTATGGAAAATTGACCTAGATAAAAGTCACACAGGAATTGTTGTAAGGCTATTCTAAGCATCTTTAAAGACTAAATAAAGACATTTTGAAAACAATCATTAAATCCAGCCCCACACGTATCCCCCCATAAATGGTTAATTTATGCAATTTTATTTATCTAGTACATATATTTGTAAACATATTTTTCCCTGAAAAACAGCATACTATCTCCATTTGCAAGGAATATTTTGTTTCTTCTAGAAGAAATTCCTAGAAGAACTTAGATCATCTCATAAAAGTGAACAAATGAGAGAAGAAAGGGAGACTCTTCACTATAGAAGGAAAAGCATAACAGCATTCAGTATGTTGACTTCCTAGGATTCTTTCATGTCAGTGACTTCTGTGTGAATATCATGCAGAACAACAGAAAAATCCTATTGCTGCATACTAATATTAACCTGCTATCACAGATAAATCCACAAAAGAAAAACAACTATATTTCAGTACTACTACTGGAGTCAATAAGTTACTGGAGATGATATACCAAATAAATACCTCAAATATTCAGTATTTTTGTGAAATTCCTTTTTTCCTGAGCGTTTAATTATGCCAGTCTATCAGCAGTTGAATTGGACCCATTGATGTTGTGATATATGCAAAAAAAGATGCTTCTACCTAAGATATTATTTAAGTCTCTTTATTTCAATTAAGAAGGGAAAAAAGGCTTATAGGGCATATATGACTCATATTTTCCTCTATCATAAGATTTTTTTTTTTAATTCTAGATTTTGAAAATTATGTCAGATAAGTGATACTTAATTTATAACGGTATTTAATCTATAATTCCTTCCACTCATAATTTCCAATAAAAACCCAATAAAATTAAATTAAACAGTTATGTTTCCATAAAAATGTATAATCCAGTCCATTAAAGGGAGTCAGTGATATTCTAAAGCAGGTTAGAACCATATATCTTGGACATGGAACACGTATTTCAACATATTCTGCTAAGGCATTAATCAGTCATTAACTTAGTATGCAAAAGAATTAAGTGTTTGTTGGATGTGGAATAGACCTTTACCCTGAAGAGAGTTTACATTAATAATTTCCTGCCTTGCTCCCATTAGAATTTGTGAGCTCAAGTGGAGAGTTGGAAAGACTGGGATATCTAAGGTCAGCATAAAATGAAGCCTGTAAACTCCAGAAGCTATCCTAGCTGTTAAAAAAAACATAGGAAAAGCTGTGGGTGTTCTTCAAATGGAAATTAAAATTAGGTGACTAAGACTTCATAAAAAGGAACATATCTCACCTCTGATTTACCACTGTGCAGTCTCATCAGGTTAGACTCTTCACTCTGGTAAGCCATCAACTACCACATTTTTTATCTGAAAGTGCAGTAGTTAACATGCTGATAAAAGGCAAATCAAAGCCTATTATTGATCTAAGGGTTCTGAAAAGATATTACAAAAGCTGGTATTAGCTTCCAGAGAACGACTACTGAAGTCTTAATACACATTTATCTCAGAAGATATAGGTAGAGAAGCAAAATGTGCCCCTTTTATTCAGATGTTTAGGGCACAAAAATGTATATAGAAGAACTTCAATTGCAACCTGGTTCTACTATAGACATACTAAAGCTGTATTTCCTCTAGAAAAAGAAATTTCCTGGTCTCAAAGATGAGGTCAGCTTCAGAGAAGCTTTGAAGGATGTGAAGATGTTGTATGTTATTTATTTTTTCTGCAATTGTTTTGTACTATTTACTCATGTATTTTTCTGAGCAAAAACAAGACTTCTTATCTATGAATGCATAACCTAACAATTAAGGTAGAATAATTCTTATACTTTTCCTCTCTCCATTATGTTTCTTTGCCTAGTCAAAACTTAATTATTCATGCAAATAGAAAGAATGAATATTTTCCAACATATGATTATAGCTGTTTTCACTGCAAAAATTTGTGACAGCATTTTTGGTGTGCATTGCAAAGAAAGAAACAAAAAAGTCTAGATTTATGCTAAGTGCACTTCTTTAAAAATTCAGATGAACATTCATGGAGATTGCTTTGCAAGGGATTCTCTAGAGAAGCTGATTTCAAAGCACACTGAGCTCAACAGAAAAAAATAAAAACTATTCAGATCAGACCCTATATTCTTTATTTTTTCATAATGCATTGTTCTGGTTACTATAAAAAAAGTCACAGGGCCAACCTAGGAACCCAGCAGTCTGTTCACAGACAAGATTTATATTAACAGATGCAACTAGCAAGGAGAAGCTACAAGAGGAATTAGGACAGGTTAACCTCTAATGCTATGGAACAGTGTAACAAACTAAGGTAGATTTTATTTTACTCTCCTTCTATTTTACTCAAATATGCAAATAAAGTTTAAAAAAAGTCCTAAAAAGCTTATGTTTAATTGCATGAATATGCACTCTTTCTTGTAAAAGCATCACACTCATTTTCCTCAGCTATCCATCCTAAAAACACGTGACAGCATGCTTTCAAAATCTCAGGTTGAGATGAGTTTGAGCTATGAGCTCAGACTATTAGCTGAAATCTTCTGTTTTTCCAAAAAAAAAAAAAAAAAAATATATATATATATATATATATATATATAAATTCAAAATCTGGTGATGTTTCTGGCATTCACAAAAGATTTCCCAGTTTCTATGTCTCATCCTGAATTCTTAAGGTAAAGCCAAAATTGGAGATTTTTTTTTAGCATCACTGGGACCTAACCAAAGTGCGCATATTGATTTTGCTTTGTACTTACATCTAAAATATCTTGCAAAGTCTGTCAGGATCCTGAGAATGGGATGGAGCTGTCATGATAAGATTTGTCTTTTTTTTTTTTTTTTAACGAAGAACATCAATATATGTTCTCACTATCATGTTCGTTTTCATAAACCTCAAACTAAGTATTCTTTTTCTACTAAAATAATATTAAAACAATTTTTGAAAAAGTCAACATGGACTGCTATAAAGATATGAAAATGCTAATATATATTTCTTTGCAGAAGATGTGTTGTTCTTATGCCACCTCTGGGAATGACTTATTTTAGCCTTGGAAAAAAATATAAATTTACTTTCTTGCGCCTATTAGTTAAATTGCATATGGGCATTTCAATATTTGTCTCTAATCACTTCTTCCTCTTCTGTTGGTAATTTCACTGTAAGTTAAAGCAGAGGAGTTTCTTGAGTGACTGGGCTGAAAGAAAAGTTGCAAATAAATCTATAGTTTCTTGTGACTGAAAAAGAACTCCAAATCCTTCACATCTGGTGTACACAACAGGTTTCTCATTTAATTCTTGACTTAATGTTGGACTGGATGTTTAGGTTCATATTTTAAGCCATCAAAAGCACTACTTTTTTTGCACTACTTTTGCTCTTTTCTACTACTCTCTCAAGAGCATATATTGGACATCTTATAGTGTTTAAGCTCCATTTAACTTTCCATAAATACAGGACACCAAGGACTGAGAACAGCCACACAACTGAAATCTGCTACTAGCAAAGAGAATCTACTGTGGATGAACAGTGACCAGGTAGTTTCCCTCTGTGGTGCTTCATAAATGTAAAGGGTGGTCAAACGTCATTCCTGTAATGTTGTACTTATTATCTGGACAAAGGAAAAACATAATATGGATTCAGGTATAGAAATACAAAATATGTTTGTATTGTTAAGCACTTCCTTATCATTCTTCATTTTATTTCCTTTTTAAATGTAGTGTTAGTCAAGACTATTTCATTAGTAGTCCTGATCATGAACATATTTCTTGATTGATTTCTTTAGGCAAATAACTATGCCTGTAAATCTATAAAA
>JAWWLV010000001.1:62401485-62419080 GCA_035041135.1 Platyrinchus mystaceus | reverse complement strand
CATTAGTAGTCCTGATCATGAACATATTTCTTGATTGATTTCTTTAGGCAAATAACTATGCCTGTAAATCTATAAAATTTCTTTGGAGTAAGGTTACATTATACCAACAGAAATATGCAATGGTGTCTCTGAAAGTTCCTATAAGAAATATAAGTTATGTATAAGTAGTCAATTATAGTTGATCTACATAGAATTCTAATTCCACTGGAAAAGAATCATTGCTCCTTAAAAAACAAATTTTTTCCAGAATTTTTGATTATTTTTAGTTAAAAATGTACAGGTATTAAAAACTCCATGTATTTCCTATTTGTGAAGTAACTCAGTGACATGGAGTTCAAAACAAATGACTGTATCTTTTCAATTGTTTTTCAATTAAAAAAAAATTTACAGGAAAATAATACATATGTGTAAATTATGGGGAGAACAACAAATATTGCATATGATAGGACTGAATGAAAAAAGAGCTCCTCCAGTTTACTTCTGACAAGAAATTGCCCCAACATTTTCTATAAAAATACAGGTTGTCTTTCTATGGCACTTGATCATGATTCCTATTTAATACAGCACAGGATTAACTTTCTCGTGAGCAGAATGACCTGGCAAAACACACCTCATGGCCTACAGTAAGTGCAAGAAAATCTTTTCCACAATAATTTGTATGGTTCTAGTAGTTTTGTCATGCTTATGATTTGTATAATTTTATATTCAAATTTCTTATACCTCTTTAACCAATAGAGGTACATATAGCACCATCTAGAGATATAAAAGAAAAATTTTTAAATGAAGCATTATGAGACAACCAGCACACTAGATGACTTTGCAATTTACAACTACCTTTCATACCATATTTTTAAATGACAAGCTGAAAGAAAATCACATCTTCCTAATAGGATGCAAACACTTGTCTAATGTTGATTCCCTGCATGACTTTTCCAGAAATGCACAGACTGAGTAGCTTCTGACTATAATTTGTGTTCTATGGCAAATTATTAAGATAATGAGTAGATTACACAGTATTTAATGACATTCTTAAAAGCCCCTCATGCTGAGCAAAAATATTAAATATCCCTTAAATAATATGTATGATAAACACAGAAAATCAGACGGGCAATAATTAGTAGGTAGTGTTGTTCCACTTAGGAAAGCAATCACTTAAATGCTGCTACTATTACCTATTAATATTCATCCAAGCACATTGAAAAAAGATGATGTGGCTGAAGACTAGCCAACTTACACCACAAACAAGATTCAGAGTCATCTAATTTTGTTCAGTGAAGGAATCAATCACTTGCATCTTCATAAAACGTGTCTATAGTTACTGTACAGTAACAGCAATTTTTGCTCTGTGAGAAGTCTATTTGCTTTATCTTTTACTAAAGTCAAGAGATTAAAGAAAAAGGTAAACATGAAAACATGGTTTTTCAAGATTTTTTTTTTTATGTCTGTGAAAGAGTGAGGACAGATGAACAGTATGTTACTTTCTTTTCATCCCTTTAACTGCTAATTTTCTTGTATGGTGAGGTACTTCAGCCAGGACATTTCAGAGCAATTCTTTGCCCAAAAGAAAACAGTTTTTATTAAAAAAAGTACCCCAAATATATAGTTAACAAACTTTGACTTTTGTCTTTAGGTTAAGGTACTATTTAAAATCCTACTGCTGTGCCAAGATGTTTTTAGCTTTGTTAAATCAAAAAGAAAATCTAAAATAAACTTATTTTTAATATATTACAATAGTTGCCAAGTCCTTTCATACTGGTATACAAAAACCCTGAATGTAATTAAATTAGTGGCATTATCTGGCTGTAAAATTAGTGCACTAGAAGCAGCATTAAACTATTTACAGGGAGAAAACCTATATTAAAATTTGAATTATAATAAAAATATTAAAAATATTCAATATATTGTAAGAATACTGGAAAGAGTTAATGACAATATTTCTCTAAGACTACAGCTGTCTCCTGCAAGCAAGAGATAGTAAAAGAAATTTGCCAGAAGAGCTGAAAAGTGATAGTTGTAGTATATATGAAGGTCAGATACAGATTACTGATATTTCAAAATTTATTACTTCACAACTCTTCTTTTTGTGAAATATGTCTCAGTAATATGTTATTGACACAGAAACACACAGCACAGCACTACCAATCAGTGAAGAACTGTGTTTTGTTATCATCTTTACTTGGTTACATCCAATGTTATTTCAGGTTATATACCTGAAAGTAATTTACTTTCCTATATTTTAACCTTTGACTCTAATTTAATGAGATTACTGTTATACCCAGGAATAGCTTTCAGTCATCAATAGGATCATGGAACTGATTTTAAAAATATTGTGAAACAGTAAAGGTAAAATTTTATTTATCTAGAACTACATATTCTGCTCTTGGTTTGAGTAGTTTGGGACATACCCCTGAGCGGAAAAATACTAAAGCTGACGTAAAAGAGAGCAACATAATCTGGTTTTAGAGGTAGGATGTTGGTTATTCACACAGGCTTTTATCCTAGGGGAAAACAACTCCAAAGAGTGATTCAGGTATGCTTTTAACTGGGTAGTGTGAATAATCTTCTGGAAGAGTGAGTTCCTCTGTCTTACACTTCCTCTGCTCTTCTCTCTCTGCCAGGGAATGTAGATCAACTATTTTTATTACACACCTTGACTGAGGTCAAGTCAATTGCACTTATTACCAGACTCATGATTTTTCATCACCTTGTTTTTGGTGAAGTCACTAAAACATGAAATTGTACTAGATTAGCCTCCACTAAATCTAATGAACATTGTCTGTTGTCTGCATTAAGAAAAAAATACACAATACTGAAGGATGGAGGTTGAAATAAAAGTGCCTTGAAACAAAACCAGTATGTACTATATTAACTATGTATCCATCTTATTATCTATAAGCTAACGAAATTAAAATATTATTTTTACTAAATGATGACTACAAGCATAACAAAAACATCTTTAGCTTTTATTTTAAAGTGAACTTTAAATAAAAGGAAGAAAATTGTCTTGCAATAGTACTATTTCTTTTTTAAAAAAATGTAAGTTAAAGAACACTGAACTATGGACTGTATCTTTTTTGAGCTCTGTAGGTTGATCATATGCAGTAAACATTAGCAAATCTAATTAAAAGTGTAAAAAATGTTTTTTCTAATAATATGTCTTATGATTTTCAACGATCAAATACAACAAAGAATGTAAATAAAAGTTACCCTTTGACCTCCCTTTGGAGCTCAGAAGTGTTGTGCACAGAACATATCAGTATGCAGCTACAGCAGGCCTCATTAGTTTGCCATCTGCCATGGTGGATAGATGCTAAAATGTTGTTATTGCAAGGTTCATTGAGCAGTAAAATTATAATATTTTTAAAAAAAATGTATTTTAGGTAAAAATCCCTTGAAAGAGAACAGCTGCCGAATGATGACTGAGGCTGTGATCCCATTAAAAAAGAAAGGCATCAAATCAAACAGAGGAAATTTTAAAACAGTCATATCAGCCTTAGCTCCTTGCTCCTGTAAGAATGCTAAGTGGCTATAGAGTGAGTGAATCTTTTCAATACAGACATACATTCTGCAAGGCAATATTTAAATGACACATTAGATAGCACGTTATTTCTGTTTTAGCAAATCTTCATTGTCTAAGTGTTAAATTACTGGAACTGTCAGAGAATTTTGGTTGTGTTTTATTAAAGAATCTTTTCTGGGCTACTTCTATTTATTATCAGTTCCAGGAGGTTCCACATGAAAAAAGGAAAACTAATAACATCAGGAATTATTGTGAGTTTGGATAGTTGTCCAAAAAATGTGAGGGCAAAACTGTTAGGGCAGTTTTGGGATTTCTTTTTTTTTAATATAAAAGTAAAAATCACATTTTTTCACTAACAAACTGTATCTTTATTCATATGTAAATCATTCATACCCTCTGCGACAATTCCATCTTTTAGACAAAGGTAAAACATTTTCCTTCTTCTAAATGGAACTGCCAGCTATATAACTGTGTCTTTTTGATTTGCCAGAAAGGAATAAATCACATACTCTGGTCACTTAACTTTTCCAAATGTTGGCAGAAAAAACATAAACTTTTCTCATTATATAAAATTTACTCATTATACAAAACTTTCTCATTAGTATGGATTGGGATAACCCTCAGAAATTTTAGAAATAGATTTATTTTGAGCCCAGTATTTTTTGTTGTGATTGCATTAACTCTGTATTCCTTTAAAAACCAAAATTATTATCTGCCTGACCCTTTGCACGAAGGAGAAAAAAGTTTAGAGTCTGAAACTACTAGTGATACTCTGGAGCAGAAAGAGTTAGGATAATAATGGCCATGTAAGTGCCACAGTATTAATTTCTTTAGATTTTTAAAGTTATATAATTAAAATTTTTATGTCTAGGGTTACAAAAGGATATTTTTGAAATTACTAGAAACAGCAAAAACTAGATTGTCTCTTTACCTCAGATGTTAGAACACTAACCAGTGCCCAGAAACATTTTGGCCACTGAAATACTATCAACTATTTCTCTCTCAGATTATTTTTAGGTAAACTTTCCTTTGTTGGGATGTTTTGTCTTTTTTAAAATATGAGATCACATTAATTATTTTACAAAAAAAAAAACCTCTACAAACAACCAACCACAACAAAACCCCCAAACACACCACAATTTTATTTTATCCTGTAAGACAAATGGTTGCTCCTCTCATTTCAGAATAATATGCAGTTCTCTAGAGATTCTTTGACAAAATAAAATATAATCATGTTAAAATGATGTAATAAAAGTCTGAATGTTATAGAGTTAACATAGCTGCTTTTGATACTGTTTATTTTATATATTGTACTTTTAGTAAAGTGTTTTTCCCAATGATATTATTGTAATAAGTTTTAGCAAAAATATATTTTTTCTGTCTCCTTCTGTATCAGACTTTTTTTCCTATTAAAAATTAAAAATAATATTAAAATCTTCTCTGCCTGACTCCTTTCTTCTTCCTGTAGGTAACAAGCAGTGTTCCCTACTATGTTATTATAGAATCATAGAATACCCTGAGTTGGAAGGGACCGAGGATTGAGTCCAACTCCTGGCCCAGCACAGGACACTACAAGAATCATACCAAGTGCCCGAGAGCATCATCTAAATGGTTTTTGAACTTTGGCAGGTTTGGTGCTGTGACCACTTCCCTAGGGAGCCTGTTCCAGTGCACAACCACCTTATGGGTGAAAAGCCTTTTCATAGTATCAGATCTAAACCTCTCCTGACAGAGCCTCATACCATTCCCTCAGGTCGTGTCACTGGAGAGAAGAGATCAGTGCCTGCCCCTCCGCTTTGCCTAGTGAGAAAGCTGCAAACTGCAATGAGGTCTCCTCTTCCCCAGGCTGAACAAGGCAAGTGACCTCAGCTGCTCCTCATATGGCTTCCCCTCTAAACCTTTCACTTCATAGCCCTCCTCACATAAAGCTCTCCAATAGCTTTATATATTTCTCATACTGTGGTACCCAAAACTGCACACAGGACTCCACATGAGCCCATACCAGCACAGAGCAGAGCACCTCTCTTTACTGGATGGTGATTCCGTACTTGATGCACCCCAGGGCACGGCTGGCCCTTTTGGCTTCCAGGGCACACTATTCATTCCTATTGAAATTGCCATTGATCCCTTTCCACAGTGCTGCTCTCCAGCATCTCATTTCCCAGTCTGTACAAACATCAAGGGTTACCCTGGCCCAGGTGCCGAGTCTGGCACTTACCCTGGTTAAACTTCACATGGTTGGTGATTACCCAGCCCTCTAACTTATCAAGGTCTCTCTGCAGGGCCTCCCTGCCCTTAAGGAATTCAACAGCTCCTCCTAATTTTGCGTCATCAATTTTGTGGAGCGCTGCATCCAAGTCATTTGTGAAGATATTAAAGAGAACTGGGCCTAAGATGAGGCCCTGCAGAACCTCACTAGTGACCGGCTGACAGCCTGATGTAACCCTATTTACTATAAACATTTACACCTGACCTGTAAGCCAGCTCCTCAGCCATTACATAATGTATTTAGCTAGCTGAATGCTGGATATTTTGTCCAGAAGGATACTGTGAAAGACAATATCAAACTCCTTACTGAAATGCAACTCTCTTTCCTTGGTCAGCTGAGTAGGTTACCTTATCATAAAAGGAAATTAAGTTAGTCAGGCAGGACTTTTGCCTCATGAAGCTGTGCTGGCTGTGATCAATGACTGCCTTGTATTTCGGGTGTTTTTCAATTACCTCCAGAATAGTCTTAATAATTTTACGAGGTACTGAAGTAGACTGACAATCCTGTAGTTCCCAGGGTCATCCTTCTTGCCCTTCTTGAAAACTGGGACCACTTTTGCCAGCTTCCAGTCAACTGTGACCTCTCCAGAATTCCAAGGTCTCATGATGACATCAGCCAGCTCTTTGAGTATTCTAGGATGAATACCATCAGGCCCCATAGACTTATAGGGATCCAGATGGAGCAACAAATCCCACAGTATTTTATTTCTGTAGTTTCATCAGCACAAGAAAAAACTAGAGAAATAGTTTTAGAGTTCCACTAACTTTTTGAGGTGCTCAGTGTTTATGCTTGAAGACGTTGTGTTATCAGAATATGGTGGAAGCTATTCTAAAACTGTGAAGTTTTTTTAAGTAGCTTTTGGTAAATCCCATGCATAATATACATGATACAGATATGATCACACACGTGAAATTTAGAATTTGACATTGACTACTACAAATTTATTCACATGAATTAGATTAAATTAGATTTCAACCACATTATTCCACATTATTTTTTGATACATAGGAATTACTTTTTTTGTTGTCTAATTATTATGTGAGAATGCTACTTTATATGTTAAACATTTTGCATTATAGTTAAGTATTCTCTGGATATTGATATATAAAAGTGACATATAAACCAAAGTAGGGAATAATTTAAATTTTAGAAAATATTTTAAAAATGCAAAACTCTGACAAAAGTAAGTTCTCCTCACCTCCCCTTCAAAAAGGCTGTTCATGACATAGACATTTCAGCTGGAATTAATCTCATTTAATTTAGGATATAATTAATATCTAGAAATTCCTCCTTCCTCCAAGTATTGAAAGAGTATGGAATACATTTTAAGGCAGGAAGCAATGATTAATACTAATAGCAAACATCCCCTCTTCCAATGTGATATGGTATGGCTGAAACTTGAGAAATAGCTTTAAACATTTGAGACAGAAAAAATAAACTAAAATAAATGTGCCTGAAAAATAAAGTGTAAAACATATATATCAAGGTATGTATCACAAGACATCAAGATACAGTGAATTCATAGGTAGAGACATTTTAGAAGTAGGAAGTACAACTGAAAGACAATAAGAGGAATAATTATATTTTACTTTATGCTGTATTGTCTTCCTGAAAACAAACACAGCTCAGCAATTCAGGTTTGTTGTATTTTTAGACCACAGCTTTGCATTAAGAAAATGTCTGTAACCATAATGATAAGTATGAACGGGTAGCAATCAAAGGCAGGATCAAATTTAAAGGGCTTATAATGCAACAGCAGCTTGAGCTCCCAACCATAAACCTGAGAAAAATTAAAACACTTTTTTGCACTCAGTGAGCTGATTTTCCACATTAACAGTAATGAAGCAGTTAGCCTGGAAAACACATTATTTAAGAGTGAAAGGATTAAAATAGAGCTTAAAGAAGATAAACCAGGGAACAAACAATACTTAATTTCTAAAATAAAAATTTTCAAGCAATGGCTAGGCCAGCCTCTCCATTACCTCACTGCACTAAATTGTCATTCTGAGTCTGGCAACGGCAGATTTCTGTGTAAGAAAGTTGAATGAAAACTAATTCTGTTCTTGTGGGGCAAGTTGCTTCCCTGTTGCTAGACATTGCTGCTAGCCATGTTTCACCTCCAGTTAACTATTTCTGACTCCTCTCTCATCCAGAAACTCCTGATACCATTCTCCACTAGCAACATTATTGCTTTGCTAGGCATTTCTCACATGTTGCTATTGTTGGGAGCTTTACTAGGAGGATATCACGCTCTACTGCGTATTCTGAACAATATCGTTAAGAGCACCTATTAATCTATGGAATGGGCACCATTTACCATATCAGGATTTCTTGAACCAATGCAGAATAATTGATTTCTGACAGCTTTAACAGGTTCAGACCTCTGAAAACTGAAATGGGAACAATGCTCCAGGTTCACTCCTAATTTTGAGAACAGGGTTATAATAAAGTTTTACAAAATATAGTAGTATTTATTCACCTTCATAGAACATTATACATCTAATTACTGTAAAGAGAAGGTGGCACTATAAACAACTGATGGGGAAGGCTGAATATTGCTATTGACTTCAGTTAGACTAGTTCTTATCTCCCAGTCTTATATATTAGCTAAAAAGACTAATGCATTCCTCTAGACATCCATCACTGAACAGCAAGATGGGCTCAGGGTTACTGACAGAACTTATCAGTAGTTACAAAGAAAATTGAACATGAGTATGTTTTGACCTATGAATTGATCTATTCATAATTTTCCAGATACTCTATTTCATTTTTATCATCTAGAAATGGATGATTTGGTAGTTTTTTATTATGACTTATATGGAAACTACTAAGTATAGTTTTGTGTTGCTTTGACTTAATTATTTATAAACTAGATGATTTACAGGACAATGCAATCTTAGTAGCATAAATCTTATGAATTACTGTGACAATATGTCATTATCTACAACAGAAAGAGTGACTTGATGTACTTACACTCACTGTAACTGCTCATAGATAACAGCAAAAGATCTTTTAGTAGATCAGTAGAACAGTAAAATAAAGAATAAGATGTGTTGAAGTGTAACTCATACTTTAAATGCAGCAATACCTTAGGAATTTAACTATTTAGATTAAAAAATGTGTGTAATATAAACCTGAAATGAAATACTCAGCAAGTTTAAATATGAAATAGCTTAATTGAAAATAGTAATATCATAAAATACAACCTTGATTACAATTATAATAATGTCACCATAACATTCAAAGAAAACAAAGGCCTATCCTAAATGTTATAATCTGATAGACAATGAATAGAAAATGTTTTAGTAATTATTCAATAAATGATTGTGGCACTTTCTGGAACACTACAACATGGTGATTCTAGACACTTAAAAAAATACTTAACAAATACAAAACAAATTATGGTAACTGTTTAACTGTCTCAAAGAGCTTACTTTGTAATTTAAAATTAATATTTAAGAAGCATGTTCAAGAGATGAAAGACTGAGAAGGCAAAATGACAGAGCTAAAGCAGAGCAACTGCTGATTGACTGTCATTAGTGCCATGAATTCCCATTAAGTTTAGAATAGAAGCAATCTGTGATAAAAGTATGGTAGCTGTCACGTCAATCTGCACCTTTGTTTTTATTATATATTCTCAGATATTCTTCAAGGTAAAATTCTTTTTGTTGCCAGCAGAATCTGTCTCTAGCTGGCTAGTGTTGCTCAGAGGGACTAGGACCAAACAAGGTTAATTAAGCATTTAGCAAATATGATCCATCTTGTAAGTAGCCAGGATCTAAGAAAGGCAATTTTTGTCTAAAGTATCACTGCAGCTTTGTAAACAATGTATGTTCTTGAAGGCAGCATGGATTTATATCATTACTTCCTGTATTGTGCAGATCACTTGACAGAGTCAAGTCTTCACAAAAGAGGAACCCCTATTTTCACAGTGTAACAGAATTCACCCCGTATCACTAAGATGCAAGATGTAAATACTTGTGTGCATGAAAAACAGATCTTCTCTTTGCAATCTATCATAGCATCATACTGATTGAAAACCAATCTCTTACAACATGTAATTTTGCTCAATTTAGTTTTTGCATAAGTGTCCACAGGCACTTTAAACCTAGATTATCCTATTCCCTTTTTAAACTTTGATACTGGCTTTGCTGTCATTCTGCTTCACTGGAAGAAGAGTTTCAGATGAATATAGTTTTGCCTTATTTTTAAGTTTGCAACTATAGAGAGCCTTTACAATTTACTCTGCTACTGTAAGGTAAATAAACATCCTTTTTTGGGGTATCAGAAGAGGGCAAGGAAAAAAGAAGGGATGGATTGGAAGCTTCCTGATTGCAAACTCTGCCAACAAATATTCTATCTTTGATGCAAAGGTAAACTTATAGTAATAGCAAGGCAAAGTTTGAAAGAAAAGGTCATATCTTTCATTAATTCCAAAACATAGCTTCCAAAAAAGCTAGGCTTCCCAGCCTACTAGCCCTTCCAAATCTGATAAAGAGGCCACAATCTTTAAACTAAATACTATGCGAAAAAAACAACCTGTATATTATTATTGTCTTTCTGATTCATGAGGCTATATGAAATTTTCCTTTCATGCTTCATCAGTTTTTAATTTTGCTCTTTCAATTTCCTAAATTGTATTTAATATCACTGTGCTCCATGTTGTTTACTGTGCATATTCCCTCTGTTAACTATTCAGGTTTGTAATTTGTTCTTGGGTTTTTTTTATATTTGGCTTGTGGCAACCTTGGAAAAATCATGGCACTTACTGAGATTCCGTCGTTGTCAGTAAAGGATTGCTTTTGTCATTATCACTTCTGAAATTTAGAAATGACATTGAAATACATGGTGCTATGTATCTCTTGCATATTTTAATGGAGATGTGTTACATACCTGTATCTATATCATGTCTCCATTATATTCTTTACTGAAAATCTAATTTTTTAGGAGGCATATCCCAAAAATAACACTAGGTGGATAAAATAATACAAATCCAGAAGCAGAGGTTTCTGTCACAGCCCATAAAATTCATGAGTTGGGTCTGTTGTAAAATTCTGTGGTGTTACCAGACCATACTCCTTCACTTTAGATTCAAGAAATCATTTTTGTTCTGAATGTTCTTAGTGTTCTCATTCTACATGTCTGGTTTTTTTCCCTTTTAACACAACTGGGGGAGGGAGGGATGTTTATCAAAGAAAATATGTTCTTCATAAAGGACAAAAGTAGTCTGATAGTTGTATTGTCTATTAAATAATAAATGTGCCACGTGAGATTAAAACAAAAAGTTCTCAGAATGAAATTCAGATTTTGATCTAAACATGAAGAAGATGATAAATAGATAAGGTAATATTTGTTTCTGACATCATTTTAACAAACTAACTTTTTGCAGTCCTGGTAGGCTAACATGGAATTTTTTTGTCAGTGTTGATCCCTAAACAACAGACATGCTGTACTTACAGGCAAGTAAGACAATCTAAAATAATCAAATCTATAAAGTGCACTTTTGTTTTAGTGGTGGCCACAGTAGAGACATAAATGGATGAATCACAACTAATGAGTTAACACACAGGATCTCATTGTAGCAGAAAATAAATGAATCTGTATTATTTATAATTAAAATAGGGAAAAAAAAACCAAAAGAAAACAAGATCCTCAAAAAGAAAAATGCCACTAAATCAATTATTTCAGTCAAATTAGAGGCTGAGACAACAAAGAATTGTAAATTAATTAACCAGGATATACTGAGTAGCATGTGACCGTGTACCTAAATGAAAGTATACCAAAATAGTGTAACTACCAATGGTGCATAAGTTTTTGTAATACTGTGAATGACATGGGCAGGTACAATCCAAACACATTTTTACATGGGTGGTTGAGCACTCAAATTTCAAAATATCATATTTTTTTTCTATTTCTGTAATTAAAACCCTCAGCTTCTATTCCAAATGAGATATGGATTTTCTTAAGTGCTAATGCTTTAAGGAATGAATCCATATATAAGGATAGTACTACTAGTGACATTCAAGTTTTGTCCTGTTATGTTTAATGGAGCTACCCAGAAAGGTGAGACATAATCTCAGAATTTACCTTACTTCATGAGGCTGACCATCATGATTTCCAGGAAAGCGTGGGAAATCTTCAGAAGATTTTCTATAAGTTGCAAAGATTTTCTATTTATTTCTTCCCAAATTGTTTCTTTATGACTAAGAGTGTTTGCTCCTGAGGTTTGTGATGTACACATACAAAACATGCTATTTCCTGAAGTTGGGCATTTAAAGCCATGTATTTTGTGCATATTTATGTTTATGTAAACCATCAGATACCAAGAATTAAAAACAAAACATTGAAATTTATATATCAAATTGTGAATTAAAATTATGACCACAGAGTAATACTGTCAGTTCCAATGTTCACACAGGTAAAATCAGAATGGCAGGAATGGAAGTTTATTCCATGAATGCTCACAGCTGCAGCAACTGGCAGCAGCTGGGTGGCAAAAACACACCCTTCCAAGGCCTTCCAGCTGTGCATATCAAAGGGGCCCTTGGGCACCAGCCGTGCTGCTTTCTGAGCTGTTTTCCTTTTCCCCTTGAGAGAAGGAATGCTTCTTTGGCATGTTCTCAGGCAAGAACGTTCCCTGTTTAGTCTCACAAAGAAGCAGCTCCACGAGGACAAAAAGTGGTTGTTCTCACACATTCTCTTAACATGTGTTTCTTTAGCCACAGCAGGTTTCTTGAGCAAAGAGAAATTTCCAGATCAGTTTGGGTCCTCACTCTCTCTTCCTCAGGTCCCTGCAACCCCCACAAATACATAAATAATATCTACATCATTATTAAAAGAGATCTGATAATTTTAATGGGAGTCAAAAGTAACAAATATAATATAATTACTAATATTTGTTTGTCAGTTTTTTCATTTCAGTTTGTGTTTAGAATCAAAGAGTTATATACATAAGGAGCAATTGATAGCAAATATATTTATAGCTGTTTTTCATATTTCAGCCACAAGACTGGTCATTTTTATCCTACTGGATTAACTAACAATCTAAAGGGTTCCACAGGTTGACTTTTGTTGACTTAGACACTTGAAAATGTCAGTTTCTCAGTTAATAAATGAGAGCACAGATTTGAATTAGGCTACAAAATTCAAGCCCTTTTATCTGCAAAGTATCCAGTTACATTGTCTCATTCTGAAGTAATTATAGTATAAACTAGCACCTGGCTTATTTGACTGAATGTAATTAAACTCAAATGACGTAGGGTTTTTTTTCCTTTTTTTTAATGAAGAACTGTATCATTTACATTTTCAAAAGTTTATTGCTCTCTGATAGGCAAATTTATTCATAAAATATCAAGATACTCCCTAATAGTCAGAGAGGGTTGTATTTTCAAGATATCATTTCTCAGTCTGAAATTTAATATTAATTTCTCCGTTATTGTTAGGCTTTGTTTAGAAGTGCCAAACATAGTGTGGCTGTTAAGAAACATCACTCAACTTTCAACTGATCTTGTCCATTTTTGTTCTCTCCAGTATTACGCTTTTGCAACTGTATGTCACCTGTAACCTATAAAAATAATTATGTTCTTGAATAATCAAAAGTGGCAGAAATAAAGATACTTGCACACTTGGTGTTCTGGTGAATCAGAGTTGGGAACAACAGATATTCATTTAACAAAGACTTGCAATCTCTTTTTTTTCTATGACACTCAAAGATTTGATCCACACACAGGTCAAATGTCACATTTAGCAGTACTGTTTGTTAGAGAGAGTTCTGTAAAGTAATTTTTTAAAAATGTTTTGCTCCTTGACACTTTACTCTCCTTGTGTCAATTGAGGGAAACTAAGATGAGTTTAAAGCAGTAGCTATTCATTCTATCAAAGCATGGATTATTTTAAAGAAAATCTAAAAAGCCCACTCAGTGATGCTGCACACCACTTTCATGTATGCTGACTAGAAAAAAGAGTATCTTACCTTTCAAAAGCTAAACAAATATTTAAATCAGACAAATATTCAGAGGAAAGTGACCTCTTCAGTCATTATTTTAATGGAATATTATATTCAAGGAAGTATACCTCCCTCTTTTTGCATTTCATGTGAGTTGATACATTTTATCTGTTAACACTTCATGTCCAGGTTTAACCTGTACTCTTGTTCTTGTTTTTGCTAGCTTAGAAAGTCTAGGGACTTTTACTATATATACTCAGACATTTTAAAATGCAAAGCTTTATCATTTTTTCCTTTATTAGTGCTACTTACCCATGCTGAATTGTGTCTTAGGTATCCCTTGTATGACATGATCATGAAATTTCCACCTCTCCTAAAACTATAGGGTTGGTAGCACACTGAATCGTTCATTAATCCTGAAATCTGCATCTCCTCCTGTTCAGAATTTTTGTCATAATTGCTCCAAATCCGTGCCAAAGGCACTTACTCATGTTACATTCAGTCCACTGTCTTTTTTCCTCACAACTTCATGAAATTCCCTGAAGCAGCACTTAGGCATTGGCTTAAGTACCTTCAATATTGGCAAGTGGCTCAAGGACCTTCAGTATTTTCTTTTACAACACTTGAAATTTGTCTGTGTGCCACTTGGTTCACATTAAGTGAATATTCCACAAATGAAACAAAGAGAAAGTGAGAAAGGAATCTGCTCTGGAGGTAAAAGTTCTACAATATGCAGAGTTGAGATTTTGTTGCAACTGCAACATTTTACTCAAGGGCAAGCAAAGTCAGGATAAGAAGTTATAAAAAAATAATTTGGATAAACAAACTTCACTAGTAATATATTTTTTGTGATAGATAAGGAAAGAAAAACAATTATTTAAATACTTCAGAGAAAAAGAGAAGATAAAAGGAAAGGTAAAGGCTCTAATTATCAGAAAAGAAATACACTGGAGGGGATAAAAAGTAGAATTTGTAAGTACTTGCTCTGCTTCAGTTCACTCAAAAGGACTCTTGTGTAAAATGA
Organism: Platyrinchus mystaceus; assembly: GCA_035041135.1. Lineage (NCBI taxonomy): Eukaryota > Metazoa > Chordata > Aves > Passeriformes > Tyrannidae > Platyrinchus > Platyrinchus mystaceus. The sequence goes on along the minus strand of JAWWLV010000001.1, from coordinate 62,404,322 downwards.
TTAATTATGCTGGGAGTAGATGAACAACATAAGAGAACAGACATCAACACTCTTAAAGAGCAAATGAGCAAATACCTGGACCAAATTAATGTTTTGAATCTGTAGGGTCAGATTAAATCCATCAGAGAGTGCTAAAGGAATTAGTCAATGAACTTTCATAGCCAATGGCAAATGTTTTTATAAAACTCCAAGGAGATGGTAGAACTTCAGATTAGTAACTTCACATCAACTATAGGAAAAATATCAGCTAAACAGAGATATAACATGAATTAAAGTAACTATTATAAATGCTAAAATGATTTTTTAGGCACAGAGCAAAACAAATGTTAGAGTTTAAAATAAGCTTATAAATTAGACAGAAGAAAAGTCACAAATATGATTTCTCTAATAAATTTTTTCCTAATAAATTTATTTTCTAGAAATGTATACACAATTTGGTGGCTTTTCCCTGTTTTTTTTTTTCTGACTCAGCTCTTTATAATTTAGCATTTTACCCTCATCAGCTTTTACCCAATCTTTGTTGATCATTATTATAAAATTATTGTATGGTCACAGAAGCAATGTAGAAAAACAAAAAAACAAAGACTTACATGGGCTTAAGGATGAATGGATAGGCAAAAACCAGGTTCCATTTGCTTCTCAACAGTTTTAGATGTTCTGAGATGATGTGATCATCCAAAGTAGCATCATGTCGTTGAATTACTGAATCACTGAAAATCAAAACAGTAGAGACTTTTCAGCTTATAGTAGCATGCACTGTGAAAGCGAAATAGTATTTTTCTCTGGTCAACAAGATCCAAGCTTTCTAATACCTGAAGGCCAGTGCTAATGGGAACAGTTTGGTTTTATCACTGCTTATGATTCTTTCATAGTCAAGCACAAGGCAGCTTCTAAAATAAAGGGTATATTGATTAGAATTTGGGGATTTTTTTGATCTTTAAAACAGTTTATTTATTGGGAAATTGCTTTTACCACATACATAGGACATTTGCTCGGATGGCATATATGAAGGTCATGGACAGAGCCTGCAGGATTCTGTCAGAGAACAAAGACAGAAGCATCAAAAAGCAGGTAGCAATATTTGAATGCAAATAAGAAGGTTGGAAGATTAACTATCAAAAAAAAATGTTGCATTGCGTATTTGAACTGATAGTAGAGAGCAGATGGACTTTGAAAAAGGAGCAGACGGATTTTTGGTTGACATGAGAGGAGAGCTGTCAAAGTACCAGCTGTGGTTGAGAAGGAAGGACAACCAATTAATTGTCTGTGCCCTTTTTTTGGCAGATGTCAAGTTCTGCTATCCTTTAGTTACAGAGGCTCGATTCCTAGAGGATCCACAGAGGAAGGCAGTCTTTAAAAAAAGTTGGGGTATTCTACATCTGGCACAAGAAGAAAGCAGTTGTCTTACCCAAAGAAGTGGAGGCAAATAGAGAATGAATGGTGAGCTGGACTATATGAATCTTTACCGAGTTTTCCCACAGAACGTTGGATAATTAAGCTATGGTTTAATTAAGCTCCATTCTTCATATTTTGTCTTTCTTTCTGAATTTGCAGGGTGTGCATGTTTTCTAGTAGACTATGAGGCAAAATATTGGCAGGCACTTTTCTAACAGATCTATATCAGAATTGTCTGGAAACTACAATATAAATTGCCAATATATTAGAACCATCATCATTAAAGAAGCAAGTTATTTCAGAGTGATGATTTCCCACACAATTTAGTTAAGAACAAAAGACACCTGTTTTCTTGGATAGGTGGTGGTTATGAGCGGAGAAGTTGAATGGAATAACAAGGAGTGCGAAGTAGAATAGAATTATGTCACATTTTCACCTTTCTAGAGGCAATTATATAGTTCACCAAAATAACAATTTAATAATTAAGAATCTATTCAGAAAAATAGAAAAGCAGGAAGGTTGTAACTAAAGTTTCATATGAAGACCAAACAATACTATGAGTATGAGCCAAATTCCTCTGAAAACTCCTTATTCCTTCTTTGTAGAAAAGGACAGAGTTACAGTACTACAATTGTAAATATATCTCTTGAAGACCACTCTGAGCCAGACATAGAGTATATACCTGCATAGTGTTTTAGCTCAGATTTTTTCAAACAAATCTGAAAGGAGACACTGTGCATGAAATATCTGTATTAGCAAATAGTGTGGGACACCCAGGAGTCAGTAGCTGCAGACGAGGATTTAATGAAAATACTACAAATGTTTTGCAAGTTTTTATTTCATGGAGATTTTTGAAGGTCATGGAGGTTTTTAAGTTAACACTAGTCTTGCCCTGTGAACTGAATAATTTTTGGCAATACACTTTCAATATAAAGGAACTGGACTGTAAATTCTAAGAGTTTCTATGACTGAAAGAAGTGTTTCAAAAATACTTTGCTGGTTCTAAAAGCATAACAGTCATGTACTTTTAGTACACTTCAGTCTGCAACAAGGAGCAGTGTCAGAGCACGTGGCATGAATTTGTTTTCAATTAAAGTAAATTGAAGGTGTTCTTCAGCAGCCTACTGCATGCACTCCAGTTGTTCATAGGACAAGAATAGAGCAATATCCAAAGCAATATCCAAAGTAAAAAAAAAAATCAAAACAAACAAAAGACCATGAAAGGGTTCCCAGACCCATGAGTATATTAAGAATATCTAACCTTGCCTTCAATTTCTCACTTTGCAGATCTTGTATAACTCCTCAGCAGTTGCTGGAGTGAGGATGTTTGGTCAACCTTTAAACAAGCTATTGTAAAATACCCAGGTAAGTGGCCAGTCTTCGCGAACGAAGATCTGGGAAAGGTCTTTTTACCTTTCAAGCCTGCGCAATGGATTTTTTAG
>JAWWLV010000001.1:62385464-62401385 GCA_035041135.1 Platyrinchus mystaceus | reverse complement strand
GCCAAGCAGGCTTGGACAATGGCAGTGAGGTCCTCAGGACGTAGGTTTGTTTAGAGTGACCTTCTCTTAGATGGATGTCCTTAGGGGCTGACGAGCTCCATCTGCCCGGGGGATTTGAACCTGTGGCCTTGGTGCTGAGAGACCAGCATCTTAACCGCTAGGCCACCAGGAGTCCCCCAAAGATATTTCAAAATAATATCCTACCACAAGAACTAGATTAAAGCAATCCTCACATCACATAAGAAAAACTTTATTGCTAATTACAGCACGTTTTCAGTGTGACAGGGAATATGAGTGATTTATGACTCAGGAAAGCAGGACACACTACTTTGCCTTTACCGACAATCAATCAGGTGATGCTGGCTTGTACTGAAATCACTTACAGCTAGGTTCCTTTCTGACAGGTTGTCTTCTCCATAGGTATTTGAAGCCAAGACTTAACATAAGCTAGAATAAATGACTGTGTTCACTTTCTAGCTTTACCTTAGGAAAGAGATTATGGGAATTGATTCCAAGATCTAAATTCCCAGCTTCAACCTCTTCTGGTTGTAGCCTAATAAAAGTGATTTTTTTCCATTACTAGTAAAAGGCCACGAGCTTTGTACTAACCTAATAGTGCAAAGTCTTGTCTAGACTTGCTTGCCCCTTGATAGTTTTAGCTTATTTTAACCATTCCCTAGGGATGAAGTTACTGTTGTCCATTTGTTTTAAATTAAAATCTGTGAATGACATTTATATTGAAGGCCTGAAAAACTGAAATAAACATTAAGCAGCACAGGAAAGTATGTGTGATACATACTTTACATCTCCCTGAGAAAGAAAAGGCATTACTCTTGCTTAATGGAAAAGGGGGGAGAAATGCTAGATACCACAGGGTAGATGAAATTACTTGCCAAATTCTTTCAGAATTCTGAACTTGGAATGACCATTACTCCTATGTTGTTGGATAAAAAGGTTGGCTGCTCTAAAACAAAGTACTTGTAGAAATTATAAAAAAAAACAGTGAATGACTGGGAACATAATCTTTCAAGAGCAGAAGAAAATACTTTGTTGTTAAAAAAAAAGAAGGAATATGATGCTAGAAAAGTACTTAGATGAGTAAATATTAAAGCAAAATATGTTAGACACATTTAATTGCAATTTTTAAATAAATGTAAAAAAATAATTTTTTCTGATGACCCAACAACAATTTTAGGTATAGGAGCTCAGAAAGAGTTACTTATAGGAAGAGCTGCATAAAATAAAAGTAATTTTAAAAAGCTCAATTTTTTTTTTCTTTTTAGACCTGCAGTTCTTTCAGGTTAATGTTGGCTTATGCATAAAACCCACTAAAATATTTAATTTAAGACAGGAAAATAATCTTTATTCATATATGACTTTAACCCCCATTTTTCTCAAAAATTCTCAGCAGGATAAGGGAATGGGTAAAAACCACAGGTAGAGATTTTAACAGGTCCAAATACTGGTGAATTATTTTATTACCTAGCTTAGAGAAATCTCTGATCATTGAATGTTGTCATTAATTCTGTCCTGGGTCTTACAGTTGTCCTTATTCTTTAACCAAGGAAAATTTTAATACTGAATGTAAGGTTCCACTTAAGAGGAATGAATTCAGGAACTACAGCATCTAGAACTCAGCTAAGCACCAGACTGCAAGACTAAATTCAGACAGCAAATATTCTAAACAGCTTAAGAAAAACACCTGCAGGAGAATGTGGAAATTGAAAAGGGAATTTATCTAGCTAGGGGTGAAACTGTAATACCTCTTCTCTTTGATGATGAACTAGTGAAGTAATTTGTACAGTTCTCTGAAAATCTGGTTGTGTTTTATTGTTCTCATTTTTTTCCTTTATGTATCTGGTACAAGACTGTCATGATGGAAACAGAATAATTTTGAGCAATTTCTTACATTTTTCCATAGTTAAAATGCATTTTAAAGTTGTTTGGTTGGTTAGCTTGATTTCTTTTTTTTTTTGTTGTTGTTTGTTTCTTTTAGAATCTCTTTCATTGTTTTATGCTGCTGTATCTGACACAGATAACTGCTGTATGCTTTTCCATATTCGTGTGGATCTCTTACCTTACTTTGCCTTCTGTTGACAACACAGCTACCAGATGGACCAAGAGGTTTCAGCATACTGAAAACACCACTTGCTTCATCACTACAGATTTACTGATGCAAATTGTTAAAATTTAAAGCAATTTGTTTATATGAGAATTTTTTTTGCTAGTTTATATAAAACTACATAGGCTCAATTTTTGTCTGTAAAAATTAAAGACAGATGACTGTGACCTTTGTTTCTGCTGCATGGTTAGTATTTTTTCCACGTATTTGATTTCTCCCAAAGAACTTTACTAGGTTGCATACCTGCACACACTAAAATGGAACACAAGGGCACAACGAGAGATAGGGTAATCCCAGGAACTGCATCAGGAAAAGAAGATTCAGGAGAACCTAAGCCCTTTGGTCCAGAGGTAACTCTCATGTTGTGATTCAAAGCGAATGGATCTCCCATCATTTTACAGAATTTGGGGATTTAGGACACATGTGAAAGAATGCCTGAGGATTATACTACAATTGTTATGGGATGTTTAGAGGAGGATAAAAAAGGAAGGGAAAGGAAAGGGAGAAATCCAGGTTTGGGGGAAGAATAATCATGTGAAAACAGAGGACTAAGGGTATAAAGGGAGGTGGAAAGAAAATAAGATTAAATGGAATACCAGCATCCACCCAGAAGCTGACAGAAAGGGTAATACAACCCCAAAGAAAACTAAGAACTCGTGATTTCTGCTTTCCCAAATTCTGGGGATCGGTTACTAATGTGATACAGCAATGTTCTTAAAGCTGTTGTTGATAGGAAACCTTCTGCAGGTTCCTTTACAAACACTAAAATACTTTATTTGCATTGGAAAGAAATCAAAGGGCCTCTAGATATTCTTTGGATCTCTGTAATGAGAGCTGCACTCACTGGGAGTTTCAATCAAAGTATTGTTGCTTATTTCCCTAGATCCACTTGGGAAATCTTTCTTCCCAACAGCAAGATTTGGAGAATTTAGAGATAGAAGAGATGCTTCTGGGAAGATGGGAATGATTGATGCTGAACTATATTATGGAATTTTTCTTATTAAATCTGTTAGTAAGAAATTTTTAAATGAAACCTGATCTCTTATTTTGCTATTTTTACCCTAAGATGACTGTATTTGAGTCCAGCTAACCTGAAGAATGTATATATTTGGAGTAATGTTTCTGATTAATCAGAATGTTTGTCCATCATCTGGTTCTCCTTTAGGGAAGTGAGGGACTGAGTTGTCAGAAGTACTGTGAAGCCTTGGGCTCATGGAGTGGTGTTTTCCAGGAGAATTATTTAATATGTTGTATGTTTTCTTACATATTGATCAAGAACAAACTTCTCATTAGGTGCCATGGAAAAAGGAAGCAAAGAGGCAAATCATATCTCTGGACAATCCCCAAAACATTTTTCAGACACTATTTATTACGTGTAAAAAAGAGAACATTCATCATTTATGGTTAATTCCTTTCTGTTTAAACCAACTGTTTTAGAATGTATACTGAAACCAGTAAATAATACATTTATCATATAATCAGGAAAAGAAACTGATTGAAAATAAAAGCTATTTATGAAATCTTTATTTACTTGCTTAAGCCGAATTTAACGCAAATCTTTCTTTATTTAATCTGATGCATCATTCTTATTTATTTATTTGAGGGAAAATATTATGTATGGAAATTTGCCCTCAAATGAACAAATGCTTAGTTATGGCAATGTCCAATTTAGCTAATTCTAACTGTTTTGCTGTTAAAATGTTTCATATATTTTTAATAACAGTAAATCATATTTTAAGCTCTAAAATGAATAAAATATTTATGCTGAGATTGTCTCAGTATTTAATGGAATTTAGCACAAACTTCAACAAGCTAACAAAACTCTTAGAACTAGAAAAGCTTTGAAGGTATGGTTATTGTCTTAATTCATATACCCCACCATATAAACATGAACCTTTCAATTCATTCTATCATATTGTTACAATTGTACTATGACTGTCAAATAAATACACACATAAACTAATACAATTTATAAACCCTTTGAATCTATAATCAACCCTTTAAATTCAATTCTAATACAATTTTGCTATAAACATACTAATCTATTAAAAAACTCCACACATCATTCTATGGTATGAACTATAAACCTAAACAGAAACACAAATATGATGAATAAATGGTTTTGCTTTTTAGGTGTGTTCTTCATAACAATTAATTAATACAAGAATTAGGCAAATCCATCATGACAGAAATACTTCTTCATGTACATGCATAATAGGAATGATGAATTAGATTCCTTTTTTTTTTTCCTCTTACAAGGTGAAACATAAGTATGTAGGTATACTGTATTGTATAACAACAACAACAATAAAACCACCACCAACAAATCCCCCAATAATAATTATAATCATACAGGTGAAATATTTACTTGTTCCAAGGAATAAAGAAATAAAGAAAAAAGTAGTATGAAACTTCCAATGTGAAGAAAAATTATTCCAAATGTAACACTATTAGCTGCATTGACAAGTCTGCATCTGTTTTAATTTGATGGATATTTTTATTTCTTTGTCTTTCCAGTCACTTGGTTTGCAACAGTAATTGAAGGTCATCTTACCTTAAATGACTGTCTTTATTAACCATTACATTTTAATCTGTTTTGTTATACTGTGTATAACTTCTTTTGAATAATTTCTTATTATACAAAATAAATGTTTAGCATTTAAATATTCATTAACATGAAAAAGTCCGTCAACCCACATGGAAAAGTTTGTCATGAATGTAAGAATGTAATGGTATATCCTAAGAAGCTAATAATAGGCAATGAACGATGGATGTGGTTGGGAAATAAGTAGTTTTCTTGTACTGATGTCTTTAAACACAGTAGTCCATTAGGAGAGAGGAGCAAACTCTTTAGTTCTTAGGAGTGAGATATTATTTCTACTATAACATTACATGAAGCTGCATAAACTTTTAAAAATTAATTAAATTCAACTATTTAATTTAGATTAAATGTTTATTGTACACTTAATACATGACCTTTAAGATAAATTTAATAAAGTTTAAAAGTAATACCAAACTAATCTATTTGCCTTATAATTAACCAAACCATGCCAGCAATAAATGTGTTTTTGCTTTGTAATTGATAAATTAAACTAGCAAAGACTTTTAGGATTTAAATGGTGTTTAACAAAATAACTGTAGTGGGTTCATTTAGTATCAATTGATTGCCAAAAAAAAATTAGCATGTTAATTCGCATTTATTTCAGTAGTGCTAGTTATCTAGTCAACTGCTAATTAAAATACTTAAACCGTTCCTTTCAACCTATAGGAATGAAATTATACTTTTATTACCTACTTCATTTAAGGTAATGATAGGGCAAGTAAATTTATGTCCTTTTTTTATTAAACCTCAGTAGTAACAACTGATACTTTTTTAGCAGTGAGATACCCTTTTATCAAGAGCACATTAATGACATGAGTTTGGCATCGCATGTACTTTAAAACTTACCTAGGTCTGCATTTGCACACGGTGATGGTGACTGCTGCCTCCTCTTTGTCCTGCTTTTCTTTCTCTTCTTTCCATACAATGTTTGTTTTTCTCTTCTGAAAAAGATGCCAACATGCATGCTACAGCAGGATGCCACAGCCTGTACATACCTCGTCACCATGTATATATATCTTGGGGAAAGGTGAGGGCAACAGCTTGGCCTTCCCAGGCCCGGGGGCTGGATAGGAAAAAACAGCCAAGCTTTTGGGCATGCAAGCTCTTCTTCAGGTCTGAAATACAAGCAGTAAATTTAAGAGTTAAATACAGGGGCATAACAGCTCAAAGTTTAAATAGATATTCATCAGTTAGGCAATTTTTGAAAGAAAAGACTGTTTATGTTGAAAAAAGATGAAAGGAAAAGAAAAGAGAAAGTGGAAAACAAGAGAAAGTGGAGTTAGAGAGAGGGAAATTATCTTCTTGGACAGAGGAGAGTTTGAAACAGAGGTAGTTTGAAACAGATAGGTTAGGGAGAGAGGAAAAGTTAACAAAATAATCAGCTGTAAAACAAGTGTCTAGTAGGTTTCCACATTTTGTACTCAAAAATCTGAATATCTGAGGAGAGAATTTTTTTTCTTTTTTTCTTCTGAAAAGAGCCTCGGCTTGACTTTTCTTTCAGAAATATTTGCATCTTGACAGTAAATAGAGTCTTTCATAGACAGCAAAAAAACCTCCCAAAACCTGAAACTACCGTGAAAGTGGTCTGATGTTCCCTTAGAATTGTGGTATGCAGAAGCTACTTAAGGTCTGAGTTACACTTTACAGTGAATTGCATTAGAAACTAAAAGTTAGAAGAAGCTGCCAGCACTTTTAATCAATGTAAGTGCTGACACAAATATCCATCATAACAGCTGAAAATTTCATGATAAGTAAGTGTGTAGAAATTACACATAAGTAAATGGGGAAGGGGTTGGGCGATTAGTATGCCAATTTTGTTATTTTCTTCTATTGCTCAGATTGCTAATCATGTAGGAAAAAAAATCTGAAAACAGTGGTAATACATTAGCAAAGGGGATCAGTGTCTAAAACCGCATATAATAAGAAGGAACTTTAAAGGAGGGAATTCTTTTACCAAGACAAGGTAATACCAAGGACAAACTGGTGATCTAATCTAGAGAGATGTAAATCAATAGGCTAATTATTTGAATAAAGATGGCATTGGCTGCTCAGATCTCATATCTGTTTTGGTAAACACAGCTCTGCCTTGACAGACAAGCTGAAATTTTGATTTGGGGAAACCGGTGATTGTAGGGTTTTTCCTTGTTTAGCGTGTATTTTTTTAATAGAAAAGTCATCTCAGAAGTCCTAACTGAAAATAAAAAGAGTAAAAATGTACTGAGGGATAGCAAAAAAAAACAACAAACGACCAAAAAACCTCCTAATTCATTTAGGAAAAGAAAAGCCTTTTTCTTTGGGGATATTTCACGGTTTGCCTGAGTAGATATTTAAATTGATGAAAGGTCAATTTAAGCTTATGGCTTGGTGAAAACTATAAGTTTATTGTCCACCAGTGTCATGAATATTGGTGTTACTTAGAGTAGACACGTATATGTACCTTTGTCCACTCATCTTACCAACTGAAGAAATTGAGAAGAGAGCATAATTTTTACTAATATCATACATAAAGCTAATAGCATTAATAAATAAGAAAAAATCATGAAACTGTGTTTGACATATAATATTAAAACAATGAGTTGGATTCTATTCTTTTTACTTTTAAGATAATATAGGGAAGATTCTATGAGGGGTTTTTTTATGTTGAGTCTTGATAGCCTTAAAGTAATGATTACAAGATTTAGTGCAGAGATCCATTTGCATGAAAGAGTATTATGGACTAATTTTCAGCATGCATATGCAAATATATCTGTGAACATGAAAATGTAATTTGTCATGGTGTATGTTATATGTATGTTATTTAACTGTGTAACTATAGGTATGTTTATTTAACTATATGCATATTTAAATAAACCATTCGAAACAGATAATGGGAAAATTGTTCAGCAACCTGTGGCTGAATGGTGTATAAATTGTATTGCTATAATCCTTTATGTCCTCACTTGTGTTTGAAATGGATGCACAGTCTTTGTTTATATGCTCCTTTACAAGATGCATCATCTTGGGAAGAAAGATTTTCAGTGCTTAGTGAAGTTGTCAGCAAAGGGCTAACAGCAAATAGTACAGTGATTTGTGAATTACTCAGGTTCTCTTTTAGTAATTGTCAGTAATTGAACAGCTGTTTCCTATACATACTAAAGTTCAGCCAAAAGGATTTGTCAAGCAAATCAACCTACAGAATATTTTGGTAGCTGATTCTCGAGGCAAGAAAAACACAAGTGAACTGTGCCGGATGCTAAATGTTCAGGAAAACACCGAAATAATCTATTCATTATTATGCAAATTTGAGGAAAAAACCCCCTGATACTGTAACAGCCAAGTTAGGAATGAAGGTGAAATGGTTTCTTTTTTTCTGTCAAGCTTTTCCATCATAGATTTTATGGCTTTCAGGAAAAAATACATATACTGTTAATGCACAGTAAAAGATATTTTTAAGCTGTTGAAGACTCAGTAATATGAATTCTTGAAAATCTTTATTTTCCTAGCAAAATATTGCCGTGTTTATAGTCTTATGTGCAGTAAATAAGACCTACTTTTGCAATAGCAGAATTGATATTGGTCTTAGGAGCAAAATATAAATCTGAGCAACATCAGTATGTAACTGGATTTACAATGCAACAACTTTTTTGAATCTCTATGACTGTTCCAAAATATGAAAGATACATCTCAATTAAGTATAATTATCAGCCAAGCAAAAGGAGTACAATCAATTTAAAATATGTTAGAAATTAAAGGTCAAATCCCAAAGCATTATACTTCAAAAATCATAGTGGACCATGGATAGAGGGAATCTAGCAATATTAAAATCAATAGAATCAATAGACCAATAAAATGGACATAAAAGTGAAGACACAGATTCATCCCAGTCTTCTAAAATGTGTGATAGGGCTGTGGGGTGGTAAAATAAACTAATTACCACCCTGAGAATTTTACATGGTATAGTCATTTGAAGAGGCTTGGCTGTGAAGCTGAGGATATTAACTTCAAGTGAAATAGCTGTCAAACTATGCAGCAAAGGAAAATAGAGATGAAATTTGTTAGAGAAGGTGCTTGTAATTATTATTTATGTGACACCACAGGGATGCAGTAGTTACAACAGATGCCAGATTAAGTCCCCAGATCAAATGTGGGAACTAATTTGTAATCCAAGTTTAACTTCCAGTAATAAGAGTTGTGGGGAAAAAAACCCTTCTGTTTTTCCAGAAGTTCAAGGGAGTAACAAACTGAGGTAGTTTTATTACCTATGGGTTGGTTGTTTTCTTTTTCTACTTATTTTTCTTCTGGCAGCATTTGTCTTCTGATTCCTATTTGCTTTATTCTGAGAGAGGTTTTTTTGGTTGTTTGGTTGGAGTTTTTTTAATGTTTTTATTCATGTTTGCCAAGACACATTCATTTGAACAGAACTAGCCCATCCATGCCCTAAATTTTTGGTTTTACTCTGTTGTTTGGTGTCAGCTGCATCTATAATTATTCAAAATTAATGCACTCAGTGCATGAAACTACACGTTCTGTGTAAAACATTCCTGACAATAAATGATTTATTTCTTGTATGCATTAAGTATTCAGAAATTCATCTGATTAAACATATCTGCTTTGTTATTAGGGAGAAAAACAAACAAACAAACAAGATTATATGGCCACAGATTAAGCATATGCATGTAAAAATTCAACAAATAATTGTTTTTCTTTTACTTAATTTGTGTTGTGCTGCTAAAAACACATGAAAAAATACTAAGCCAAAATAATATCTTTAATCAATTATATTGTACAAAAATTTAATCCAAAAGTAACACTTCTGAAGTCTCTAGAAAACTTATAGTTCTATAGTGATTGGAAAATGCAATTCAGGATTGATCAAGGCATATTGAATACAAATAATAAAAGGGATGGTAGTAAAGGTTGGTTTTAAGATGTTAATACTAGTATTTTATTATAGCTCTATTTAAACACCTACATAAGCAGACCTACAGCAGTGACTTTCAACAGTATTCAGTATTCTGAAGTTGAATTCAGTTTAGTATTTTAAAATCAAGTCTAGACTTACTAATCTCAGTTTGGTCATCAAATACATGGGTACTTGAGAAACCCTAAGTGTCTCAGTCCGTGACTAATAAATATGAAGTATTTGCAGGAGGCTTGGGCAAGTTAAGAATAACAGACAAAGCAAGATAACCTAGATCATCTGAAATGATGTTAGATATTCTGCAGCAAGACAGTTTAACTGACCTCTAGAAATTAAGCTGTGCAAATTTTCATATATTGAAAAAAGAGTTAATTATTTTATACAACCATATTGTTTCTCTGGAAAATAACAAAGAAAAAACTGTAGGGAACAGGATTATACTGTGCTGAATTCTAATATGATACAGATATGTATCTGTGTCAAAAAGCCAACGCATACAAATACTTTCACAATGTTCAAGAAAGGTGATTATAGATTGAGTCTTTTTTTTTAAATTTCAATCTATACCTCATAATTCAAGTTAATAGTTTCAAACCCTATTAAATCCTAATATTATCCAAAGTATTAAGCATATAAACTGTGTTGCTGAGATCTGGATCACTATTTCTTTAATATCTGAGATTATTTTTATAGAAATAGGTTTTGGATGGCTTTTTACTTTCTCTGTTGCACATACAGTTATATTTTAATTCATATAAAGTATTTAAGGAATTCTTATGTGGAAATGTTAACCAGATAATTGCATTTAAAATTATTGTTTATAAAATCACAGTTTATTCTGTTGGATATGAAAGTATGATGAGGAAAACCTAATGAGAAATTTACTTGATGTTTAAACATACTAGAAGGTTATTAATGAAAAAAATAATGACAGAACCTAACTAATTATGGATCAATTCTTAATTAATTAGTTATTTTTTTTTTTACTCAGTCTGAGTTGTAGACCAAGACAGATGAGAAACTATAAAGTTTTAAGGGGTCATGAGGTCATGAGCTCCACATGAATGGAGCTTCAATCTGGAATGGTTTACTGGACACACATAGAGAAGTTCAGTCATTAAGGCCAGATTTGGGTTTAGGCACTAGCACATAACCATTTCTTTTATAATTTTTGATTTTGTCTTATGTTGACTATGACTCTTTCATATAACGTTTAAGATATTGCTGTGGGGTCATGGTCTGCCAGGAACTCTTTCCAATTAGGCTGTTTCCTGATTAGATTGCTTTACTGAAAGTCATGGTGTAATTTTGACACGTGAACATGTTACAGCATACCATTTAGCCTTTAGACAGTGGTCTGTAGGTTGCTTAGTTTGTTAATATAGATATAGGTTTAGATTCTAGAAGTTGCTAAAAAGGAATTTTTTAGGAAGTTCCAAACACTAAACATGGATATGACATAGTCAACTCTTTAATTGGGCCTAAATCTGGAACGGAAAAAGATTTTGCCCAAACTGTGTGAAATAAGTCTGTCTCTTGTGGCTGGTAAATGCATAAACTAAATAGAAGTATGCTAAATTTGATAGTATGGAAAAGAAGATAAAATGTGACTTACCATTAGAGCAGATGAATATTTCTCTTCCATTTATGAGAATGAAATAAAGGTTGTAGTTTTTCAAGAATCATAGAATGATTGGGGTTGGAAGGGACCTTAAAGATCATATAGTTCCACCCCTCTCCCATGGGAAGGGAAACTTCCACTAGACCTGGTTGCTCAGAGCTCCATCCAACCTGGCCTTGAACTGAACCTGCATTTGTGGGTTTATTTTTGTTTTGTCAGGGTATATCTTTGCAAAGTAAAATGTAAGTTCAATATTTAAAAGGGAAGTACAGAATGAATGGTAAAATATTTTAAATTAAAGTTTCTTCTTAATTTAATTCTGTTATCATCTCAGAAAGACTAATCAAAGTAAAGATTTAGTCTCATTTTGACTAGGAACTTGTCTTCCAACCTGCAAGTATCATAAAATTTTATTGTAAGCTTCTGAAATAAATGTTCACCAATAGTTTGAAATTGAAATATGAGAATGCAATTTTCTAATTTATGACAGTGTGTAATGTTTTTAACATCATCTGTGCTGAAACAGTTGTTGTTATGCTTCCTTTTAGATACAAAAGATAGATTGTAACTTGGACTAACTTAAAAATTCCAAAAAGCTTCTTTCGGATTTTTTTCATAATTGATTTTTTTTACTTTCCTCATTATAAAATTAGACATTGTGACAATGGTTTGATAGTACAAGAAATATCTTTTAGTCCATAGATAAGCTCCTGAAGAGGAAGAAATATGGAATGTCAGGTACTCTTCAGTTAATTCACTTTTAAAATTACCTGGACAGACCAGCATTCCCTCAGAGAATAACTCAGTATTTAGGAGACAGCTGTGCTAAATATATAAGATTTATGTAGTATGCCACCATCATAAAAGCCTGTTAAAAAAAAAAAACAACAAACAAACAGATGAGACAAACAACCTACTTTTATTTATAAGCTAAGCCATAATTTTTCATTATACAAGCAGTATCTTTCAATTTATCAGAATATTTGTCTAAAATTTACTATTTTAAACATTTAATATATTTACCCGTACTATTTATGTACATGGGCAACATTTATCAAAGGTCCAAGGAGTTGTAAAATCAGTCTTCTGCTATGGTGAGCTTTGAAAAAGAAAGAGAAAGAGAGAGAAAGAAAGAGAAGGAGAAGGAGAAGGAGAAGGAGAAGGAGAAGGAGAAGGAGAAGGAGAAGGAGAAGGAGAAGGAGAAAGAGAAAAGAAGAAAAAGGAAAAGGAAAAGGAAAAAGAAAAGGAGAAAGAGAAAAGGAAAAGGAAAAAAAGGAAAAAGAGAAAAAGAAAAAGGAAGGAAGGAATTTTTAAATCAGAACTCCAGAATAAAATGGAAAATTGTGCATAATATGAAAAGAAATATGATGTAAAAATTTAGGAAAATGCAACTCAATTTCAGGAAATTAGAAAACTTTCTGAATGGAATCAGAACATGTCACATTGTTTGCATAAATTGAAAAAGCAGAACTAAGTGGGGTTTGATTTTTTTTCTTTCCCAATAGGAAGATAATGGGACAAATGCAATAGACTTCACAGGGATTTTTACAGAAGTGAAACAACTCAGAATATCTATCACTCATTAATTCAAGGATGATTCTTACTCTTACCTACACTTGAATTACATGTCATGCTGAAAACTGCTCTAGCTGCACATCTGAAAGTCAGCTAAGAAGGATTTTGAGAGACTAAGTTTTGAAATGAAGTATAAAAATTCATTATGTAACGTGTGATTCAGATTTTGTTGGAATTTGAGCTGGAATTTTACAGAGAAATTGTTCCTGGGATTCTGCAGCAATGGTTATGCTGAAGAAGCAGAGCCATATCAGTCACAGCATGCCATGTTGCAGCTTCTATCTCAATGCATTCAAATAGTGTCACGACATGACGTCCAGGACAATTGCAGCCAAGGGAGAGGCTGCTTTATTTATTAGCTGGTAATCTACTATCATGCATCAGCAACCACCTGGCTTCTTTATGGGCCAGATAGGACTATTAAAGGCAGAGTGGTACGGCAGATATACCCATCTCCAACAATACTTTAACTGAGTGATTTCAGCATGCTTGCCTGCATAACTGATACTGTTTGGAGGCTGCTGGGTTTAGAGGTGGCAGTAAAACAATGGGCGCACTAAAGTACTTAACCCATCCAAATAGTCTGAATTCCTGAGGAATATTTTCCACTTGGGGTAAAGAAGGTTTTACACATCAAACTGTTATCCTCCATTATTTATCTGGGAATTTGTTTCACGCCTACTCGGGCAATAAATGTTGGATATTTTCCCAGATTAGGATTTCATTGGATGGTTCTTCAGAACTACCAAATGAATGTATAACTATAAGGTGACTGGGTAATGAAAACAATTCCTGTGAGAGAGATCCACTGCCTGTTGTGGGTTTGTTTGTTTGTTTGGGTTTTTTTCCCCCAATTTTAATAGATAACTTGTGGGATTTGTGTTTAATGATCTTCCTTTCCTACTCCATCCCCTGGAACATCTAGGGGTTTGCCATACTTGATCAATCCTTATATTGGTTTGGATATTTTTTCACAGGACAATGGAGATTAGATCTTGAGCTAATTTGACTGGGAGTATTCTTTCTCCTCCTCCCCCTGAGTAGCAAAGGAAGACAAGTGTGTTATTACATCAGTAGTACACATCTTTTAATGTTTCCTTTTTCTTTTCTCTGGGCACTGCCCAATAAGACAAAATGATGACCTTAGTATAAGGAGGATGCCTGTAAACAAATGGAACTGCATAACAGAAGTGAATAATTTGGTATCTTGTCTCATAAAGCTCTGAGAAACAATTCCCTGCTTCACAGCCAGCTCCCAAAGATATGCCCAGCCTCCTCTGCATGCTTCCACATAACTGATTTATCATCAAAAGGTGAGTGTTACTGTGCTTGGACAGTTTATCATAGAATATTTAGGTTGGAAAACACTTTGGGATCATCAAGTCAAATCGTTATCCTAACGCTGCCAAGTTCACCCTTAAACCATGTCCATGCACCATATCCACACATCTTTTAAATACTTCCAGAAATGGTACTCCACCATTTCTCAGGGCAGCCTGTCCCAATACCTAACCACCCTTTCAGTGAAGAAATTTTTCCTAATACCCAATCTAAACCTCTGGTGAAACTTGAGGCCCTTTCCTCTTGTTCTATTGCTTGTTACTTGGGAGAAGAGACCGACTCCCACCTCACTACTATCTCTTTTAGTTGTTGAGAGTTATAAGGTCCC
This sequence comes from Platyrinchus mystaceus, assembly GCA_035041135.1. NCBI lineage: Eukaryota > Metazoa > Chordata > Aves > Passeriformes > Tyrannidae > Platyrinchus > Platyrinchus mystaceus. Next base: position 62,386,896 of record JAWWLV010000001.1, on the reverse strand, counting down.
TCCTGAGCCTCCTCTTGTCCAGGCTAAACAAAACCAGCCCTCCCAGCCACTCCTCATAAGACTTGTGCTCCAGCCCCTTCACTAGCTTTGTTACCCTTCTCTGGACCCGCTTCAGCACCTCAATGTCTTTCTGACACAGTTCCTGAGGTGCAGTCTCACAAGTGGTAAGTACAGGGGGACAATCACTGCCCTGGTCCTGCTGGCCACATTTTTTCTGATACAAATCAGGATACCATTGGCCTTCTTGGCCACCCGGCACAGTGCCAGCTTATGTTCAGACAGCTGTCTGAACCCCCAGGTCCTTTTCTGCTGAGCAGGGATTGTTGTGACCCAACAAGTGCAGGACCTACCTGGCACATTGCCTTATTGAACCTCATCCAGTTGGCCTCAGCCCATTAATCCAACCTCTCCAAAGCCCACTGCAGACCCTTCCTACATTCCAGCAGATCAACACTCCTGTCCAGCTTTGTGTCATCTGCAATCTGACTTAGGGTACATTTGATCCCCTTGTCCAGATCATTGATAAAGATATTAAACAGAACTGGACCCAATACTGAGCCCTGGGGAACACCACTTGTGACCTGCTGCCAACTGGATGTAGCTCCATTCACCAACACTCTTTGGTCCCAGTCATCCAGCTAGTTTTCTACTCAGTGAACACTGCACCCATCCAATTCATAAGCAGCCAGTTTCTCCAGGAGAATGTTGTGGGAAACAGTGTCAAAAACTTTACTAAAGTCCAGGTTGACAACATCAAAAGCCTTTCCCTCATCCTCTAAGCAGGTCACTTTGTCATAGAAGGAGACCAGGGTGGTCAATCAGGACCTGCCTTTCATAAACCTGGACCTGATCAGCTGGTTCTTCTGTGCACTTTGCATGATAGGACTCAAGTTGATCCGCTCCATGACCTTCCTTGGCACAAAAGTCAAGCTGAAAGGCTTGTAGTCGACCAAGTCACAGAAGGAATTAGACTCCCTGGGCCCCTTTCAACAGCTGTACAATCACAGGGTTTTACATTAATATGTCTAATCATAGAGACTTTTGAAGGCTTACATGCTCTGTTCTTCCACCTCCCTAGACCTGGTTTCCAAGATGTGTAGCAAACACTGCCCCAGAAACTTGATTTTTGTCAATATAAATCAGTCAAATTTTGGAGCTCTCTCTGTGTATTATCACACACAGAGATCATAGAGTGAGTGGTGTCTAAAGGATCCATTTGGCTTAATATCACCAGAAGTGGGGCAGAGGAAGAGACCCCATTCTCATCCTCAGCCCCTTCGGTCCTCTCCTCTTTAGAAGTGTTCCAAATATCTCCACTCATATAATCATCTGGGAACAGAATCTCCTGAACCCCTTAGTCTACTAATACCCATTGATTTGTCACCACTCTTTCAACTGCAGTTGTAGGTGACTGTTTTTAAAGTCTTTATAA
>JAWWLV010000001.1:62358331-62376805 GCA_035041135.1 Platyrinchus mystaceus | reverse complement strand
ATCATTTTCATTTTAGTTGTCTTCATTAGAGCTAGTTATTGTAGAACCTTTCGTATCTCTCAGGAATAATTTGATTACATAAATAAGAGAGAAGCTCATGACCTGGCTCTTTGTGATAGAGGAATATTATAGTATGGCTGAAGAACTCTGTGATTTTGGGTGAATATGCACAAGCACTGTAATGACTGAACAGTCATATATTGACCCTACAGGATATTGGAGGAGTGATTATATGAGAAGCTTTAGGCACAGGAACACAGTTATTTTATGAATTATCCAGTCAATAGACCAGTCGAAAAGGTCGAAAGACCTTTATTGGGAGAAAGAACAAGCAGTACTGAGAGTTGTAGGTTGTGCTAGTACAATATTTTTGGACACTTCTAATAAAAGGCACAAAGTTTCCATGGTATCTAAAACTTGTACTTATATGCACAATGAAAGTAATAATTTAATAAAATGGCCAGGTTTTTTTTCTTATTTTTCCTGTAAAGCAAAGTGGCATATGGCATAGTTTATTCCAGAGTGATGAACAGCACTGATGAGCTTGTCAAAACAATTTTTTAGATCCCAGTCCGTGAACATTGCCTTCTCATCACATACCCTTAATGGACACTTGATACATATCACAGAGTTCTGGCTTTTGTGTTTAGTTACCCATGTAACAGACAGATAATAAAGTCATAAAAGATTTAGTTTGTGGGTTACTTTACTGGCAGATTGCATCTTATTGTCATTCTCTGACATGACAGGACATTAAAAAGGAAAATATAATCTTATTTTTGTTCTTCACTTAGATGCAAGAAATCAGACAGAAAGTGAACTGAAGTGTTTTGCACTCTAAATTGTCTTAATCCAAAGACTGCTTATCAAAATAATCAATTTGCTGTACAAATTGACAATGATCACTTAAGTAAGACCATATTTTTCTGCCTTTGCAGACAGTAAGATAGGAGATCATCACAACCTCTTTTTTTATAGTTGTGCACTATATTTTAAATTGGTCTCACGCTATAGTCAGAAGTTACTTATCTGTAGCTACATATGTTGACTTGAAAATGTGTTGTATCTATAGTATGTTGATATAGGATGAGGTCGGTATTTTTTTTTAAATTGTGACTTCTTCAGTTTCGATATCATAGCAGTATAAAATTCCTTCAATGTAGTGCCATAACTTAAAGAATCTATGATATGTAGGTGGAATGTCCTCAAGAATTGCTTTGATAACCAATAATTTTCAGTCTTGATTTTAATTTATAATGTCAGTTTCTTTTCTTTTTTTCTTTTAAATATTACCAACAGTACCACAATGCTTTTATTTTATAATTATGTTATTTGCACACTTAATGTACTTTTTCTAATGTTATTCTCTGATCAATCTTCAGCAATCCTTACTTAAGGTATGAGTAAACAGTACCAAATAACTTTCTTTTGACTCTTCTATTACAATCAATTGTAGCTGCAAGAATTGCCACTTTTTTAGTCTATTTATCTTATGACTTACAAATAGAAAACATGAGCGTTTTCTTCTCTGTTTTAATTAATTAATTTAATTAATCTTTATGTCCTGATATAAGACAACTGCTAAGATGAACAATGATTTGTTACTCCATTGAATATTCTGTAGGGAATTAAGCAATATGATAGACTCTATTACTAGGTTTCATAGTACATCTACAGTAATAATGCTAGGTCTTTTATGAAAAGTCTAATAATTTAAATACTTTAGTGACAATGCAAGAGAAGTTAAATTACATGGTTTAGTTTCTAAAAGCTATTGAAGTTTTTGAGGGTTTACAAATGCAATGATTTGAACTGGCCATTTTATGAAATGATTACTTTCACTGTGTTACAATATTGCATATAACTACAAGTTTAAGGTTCCATGAAAACCTTTTTCCTCTTATTAAAAATGCCCCCAAATATTTTCATACTATCACAAACCTAAGAAAAATAACCAAGCCCAACCAAACCAAAAAATAAAGAAACACCACCACCACCCCACCCCCAAATATTGCTATACTAAAGCAAAAATTAAACCACCACCCATGAGTTTAGAATAAATATAGTAGAATCCTTTAAGTACTTCTTCACTATGAGTCTCAGTTTTCTGTCAAAAACTATATATTTCTCCTCCATTATTACCCAGCCTAATGTATGGGTCTCATACGGCACGCAGCAGGTTATCTTGGATGTTAGTCAAGACAGCTTTTCATCTGTGCATTAAGATTTCAGAAATAATTATCCCAGAGGGATGGACACAAAGGAGACTTAACCGAGACAATATGTATGCATTTGACTGTGTGACATTTCACTCAATTTAACCTGACAAGAAAAATATTTAGGAACTGAAAAAAAGACTCTTTTTCTGCAGAGAAAAGGTCTTAATAAAGGAATAAATAAGTGAAATTTTCTTACAAAAGCATGCTGTCATCCACTCCTTATGCTAACATAGTACATATTCATTGCAAGGCCAGAGAAAAAATGAATCACACACAAAAGTTGGGCTAGCATGTGACTCTTGCAGTACATATGCATTGGGAATAGAGGCAGAGCTAAATAATGCACTCATGATGATTGCTGGATTTTTCTGCATAACAGAAGAAACTATAAGATAAAACCATACAAAAAAAGAAACACAAGGAGAGATGGGACTAGATGACCTTGAGAGGCCTTTTCCAACCTTAATCACTCAAAATTCTTTTCTAAATTTTTAGGGGCATTGCCAGATATAACCCAGCTCTCTCAAAATATATGATATACATTATCTCTCTTCTCATAACTTCTAATTCTAGCAATTGTAGAAGTCTGACAAGTCACACTCCTAGTAACGTATGGATAGAACTAATTTAGAACAGAATGCAAGTGCCAGAGTGAAGTGCCTGTAATACATAAAAGTGATAAATAACAGAATAACTCATCTTATGGGTAGAGAAGGCTCTGGTTTAGTGTTCCAGGCCATTTCATCACACAGTAAAAGCTGCAGTTGGGTATAAATTCACTTTGAAAAAAACATAGATCGAAATTAGAGCACATACTGAAATATATGTAAGGGAGAATGTGAAGATGCGTACTAAGGATAAAAACAAAAACAGCAAAAAACCCACCTAGTTTTTCCTATAGATATTGATATATTTATGAATGTTACCTAGAATTACAGTGGAATATGCAACTACCCTATAGATCCCTTATAGTCATTTGGTCCCATTATTTTTGTAGGGGATAGAATACCTTAAAAGCTGTTCCTATGAGCCAGAAAAACAATATTTTACATTGTTTTATATTTTAAAATATTATTTTATGTCTACAGAGGAATTTTTGCTTGCAACTTTACTTGCATTGGTATCCCTAAAAAAGCATTACATTTCCTTTGAAAATCTGAGGAAGAAAATAGCCTGAATTTTTGCACTTTTGCTCTGAAAAAAGGGCAGTAAGGAATAGTTTTCTCTACAAGCACTGGTTAGGTAGTTTTGTTTCTCACTTCGCTATTTCTTTTGTTCTGTTCCCTTCCAGGACTTTCACTTTTGACCCATAACCAGAAAAATAAATTAGACCTACACTGAGATCCCATTTTTACTTGTAGATCCAACTACTTTTAAAATTAAAAAGTGGTCCAGAAAACAGTTGTTCAGCTATAGGGTCTGGAACTAATAGATGTTTTAGTAGCTCTATTAAAGTTGTTGTGTAAAGCCAGCTGCTTCTCTAACACTATTGTCATCTTGGATTTTAAAGCTTTCATATTACAATATTGGGATACTGATCGTAAGTATCCCTGTTCTATATTTTCTCATACTGAAAGACACACCATTTTGGTTTCATATACAGTTTATTGTATTTGAAAGTTCCTGATTAAGAAAGTTCCTACAGACAGGGCTAAGTAAGATTGCTCAAAAACTTGCCAAATTCAAACTGAAGTTAGGTAGATAAAACAAACTGTGTGAAGCTACTTGTAATATTTGGGATTGGTTTTGGTGTTTGTGGTTTTGGTTTGGTTTGGTTTTTTTCAATCTTTTTTCTTAAAAAAACCAATAAATTAAAACACAATTTTAAAAAATATATAAATGAATTTGTAAATTTGCATACAAATGAGAGAATAATTGTTTTGGTGAGATATCCAAGCATCATGGAAGATATTCTCTGGAATAGGACATCATCCAGTTAAGCAGAAAATTGTGAAATTAAAATTCAGCACTGATAAGGTATGGTAATAGAATTTCTAAGTAGAGACTTAAACATTTCATTATACCTCTTCTCATTTAAAAATAATTTTCCATTTTACTATAAATCTCAGCAATTATAATCTCTTCCTTATATGCATTGATAGAACTTCTTGTGAAATAATTGCAAAAAGTCTTTTCTTTTTCCACTTTTGCATATTTGGTGCTATAAGATTTAAAAGGGAAAGGAAAAGTCAATTTTTAAAAATTATTATCCTCCCATCTCTATAGGTTCTCTTTATAATCAGATATCAACACATTTTTATATAACTTCCACCAGAAAGTGTTACCTTTAAAGTATTTTTCTCTCTCAAGTATGACTTCATTATGTTGATAAAAGTATAAGAACATTCTAATACTATATATACACGTGCCTCTCATGCTATCGGACACAGCATCTAAATGAAGAACATATACTTTTCAGTATGAGTATTGCATTTATGAAATTAAAGTGATAGTTGCATAATCACCGTGCATCTACTCAGTTTTTTAAATTAATATTTTATGATTAAATTAATTAGTATCCATTATTGAACTATGCAATTTAAATATTTGCTAAGAAATTAGTAGGCAATTATGTTTTATAAAATGATATGTGACTAAGAAGACATTATGCTTAAGCATCATTAAACCCCAAACCAAATAATAAATAAAGAAAGGAAAGATTGCAGTGAATAAGAAGAAAATGTTTTAACTATAAATACATTTGTCTTTCTGGTTTGATACTGCTGCTCCTCATCATGATATCCAGGCCATTCATCATGACTCAAAATCCATAAGAAATCACTGTAAATAAGGAGATCATGAAATTGACTATATATGTGTTTGTAGCTGAAACTCAGAACCGTATTTTGCAAAATTCTGATCTTTATAAACCTGGCTTCCATCCAGAATTATATTAAAACCATTAAAAAATAATTTAATGGTAGATTAGTTCTCAGTTCTTAAAATTAGTTCTTAAAGTACTCTCATTTACATATAGCTTTTGATACAACAGAAAATGGTTTATACAACTAATTTCAAAAATAAGTATCAACTTCAAGTTTCAACCTTATATAAAATCATCCATTATATTAGTAGAGAGGTATCTATGTCCTTAAGGGAGGTGATCTTTATGTAACAATCTTCTTACTCCTGCTCATTTATTTGATGCCCATATCCTCACTGTTCCCTCTATCATTCAGTGTTCTGAAATAATGAATTATCAGATTACTGAAAAAGTCTTTGCGGAAAGAGCTTCCACCATGTGCAGTGATTTAGACTGGCTTTTTAAAAGATATGAGTGTCTACAGTCTCCAACAGATTGCACACTAGAGATTTTATGATCCTTTTAGGGATTTTTTTTAAGGATTTGGTTGTTCTTTTGGAAGAAAAACTTCTCTCCTTCTCTTTCTGTACTCTTCTTACCCTGGACTGAAAAACACTTATGTCCTATTTTCAGAGACTATACACATTTCACTCTTCTTACCAGTCCTCTGTTCTTGCCTACTTGGAGCTAATTGGTATGTTCAGCAGATTGTATGTTGCCTCACAAAGGACTAGCAGTAGTTTAAACTTGTGATCTGTAGTTAGAAGAGGTTAATTGATGCCCTTATCCTTACAGTTCACTCTATCATTCAGTGTTCTGAAATAAGAGAGGATTTTACAGATTTTTCTAGCTTCCTAAAGTAAGTCTAAGTCCAAATCCAAAGAACATATGCAAATTGTTTACTTCTCTCCAGTATTTAGGTATAAAGCAGGACTAAATGAGAATTCAACAAAAATCTTCTTAATTCACACTAAATAATACCTTTGGAAACAGTGAGATTTTCTTTCATCAGGCACTATCCAAGGTGTTTGTTCTATCAGGTTTTAAGCAGCCTCTCAATGACACCTCCAGAAGAAGAAACGCCATGTCTCTCTGCAGCAAGTAGATTTAACAGAATCACTTCTTACATTGCCTATTGGAGAAATATTGAAAATATTGAAAATATTGAAAATATTTCTGGATCTGAAAATGCAGAGGCATAAGAAAAATATTTATTCCTTATTTTTTTCCCAATACCTGTTTCTACTTTTCTACCCAGGGTTTCCACAGGATCCAGGCATCCAAAGTTTCCATAGGAATGAATAAAACCATCTAGAAACACCATTTCAGAAAAGAACTACTTCCAGCCTTGCAAACTAGTGGCAAAGAATGTACCTTTCTTTTCATCATCATCATCAGAAGTCTTTTAAGAATGCATAATTTAACACCTCAACATAATGGTGGCAGATGTAAGGTGGAAAATCTTTTACCACACTGACAGAACTTTCAGATATGAATCTCTATTTGAAAACATGATCTTTAGGGGGGGGGGGGAGGGGGGGAGAGGAATCCCAGTAGCCTGCATTTGGTTCCTGCAGTTTTTCTGAATGTTAATCTTCTTGAAATTAACTGCCTGACCTACTTCTGTATACTTCCTTAAAGTTACCTTTATAACTTCATGTTTTACTGTCCTTTCTAATCAATAACTTACCTTGCCAAACCAACCTAAAACTGATTAAAAAAATAATCTTATTACATGAGCTGATTGTACCTGCCTTTCTCTAGTACAGTTTCCTTGTAAAATATTGGGAAGAGGTTCTTTGGTGAACTGTTGGAAAGGGGTAGTCAGGTGAGGATAGAGTCAAGTAGCTACTCTAAGTAAAATTAACCTTAATAAGGATGATAAGGATGATACAAAAATGCTTTTATACCCTTCACTACATGAGAAAAATCTTTCTAAAAATGGGTGCTTGGGAGCCCTCTGTCAGGCAAGGGATTTTAATAAGGGCAGTGATTTGGATTAATCAGATAAATTGCAAAAATGAGTAACTGATTGTAATTCTGTGTTTGGCAACATTCAATATTATTTCCATCCTCTCTACTGAAGGCCTGGATGACCAGCTTAGAGGAATATAAATAATGTGAGACTCATCTCCTTTTGGAATTAGACATGCATATCTGAGCATTCATTGTCATTAACAGAAAAAAATAATCACTTCTAGAATGCTAATTGTCTACCAGATGCAGGTACGGACTTTAGTTTGAAATTAATTATAGCATAGAAGTTTTTTCTCTTATTAAATGTAAAGGAAAACTTGGATCGCTAATTACATGTAGCTGCATTTGTATTAGAAATGCAATATCTGTAAAGCTGAATGATATAAACTTTACCATGTGATTTTCTTTTTTTTCTGTTTAAAATATAAAACTTATAAACATGTAAAGTAAATATAAAGTACATGGTTAAGAAATATTGACACCATACAGCCCTTAACAGATTTTTTGTTTGTTTGTTTTGGTGGGGGGTTTGTTTGTTTCTTTGGTTTGTTTGTTTTGGTTTTGGTTTTTTGTTTGTTTTGGGTGGAATCTGGTGTCTAATGCTAAAAGACTAATCCAGAATATCTTCATATAACTCTCCTCCCCTCCCCTCCTCTTTTTTTGAACAAGTTTTATGTACCTTGAGAACAAAACTATCTGAAGAAAAATTCTCCTTGAACCTCTTCCTTTGAAACTGTTGGATGCCACTCAGAAAGAGTCCAGAGTTCAAGACTTAATGGTCTAATAAAAGTACACAACCTGAAGTGAGACATCTGAAATGGTACTGCATCATCAGTAAATTGAATCTTTGAGATATTCTATACATTACAGTGAACAATTTCAAATCCCATCTTCCTACAGCACTCAAAGTGAAATGAAGCTGAATAGAACAAATCCTGATTTTTCACATTTGCTGTTATTAAAGAATGGAACAAAGTAGTGCCAAGGGGAATAAGAGAATAAAGCTATGGTTATTCAATTGTGAAGAAAGTAAATTAATAAAACTAACCTCATTTCTTTTGTACATGCTTTCAGTTGATGCCCTGAAGAACAATTCCCTTTATAGGAAGGAAGGGCGGGGAATGGACAATAGAGAGAGCCTATTGCTATATCTTGCCTCAGTCCTATTGACAAATTGTATATCATCATCAGATAATAGGTTGTCATATGTTTTGTTTGAGCTATACTTTTGTGTATCTTATGCTAAGCCTCCTGGATATTCATTTTTCCCCATAGCTTTTCCATAATGTTTGATGGAAACTTTTGTAATCTCATGAATTGTGAAACAAGGTTTAAACCACGGGAGGCAGGCAATGTTCATGATGTATCTGGAACCTTGTAAGACGTTCGTCTTATAGACGTCTGTCTTACTTTTTTTTAAAACTGACATTTAGTAACACATTATGTTTCAGATTCATGTGAAATATGAAGTCCTTTTTAATTTTTTCTGGACTTGTGCTAACACAATTGTAATTCAAAGAAAGCCCTTGTATAGTTTGAGAAACTGAACCATCTCAGGATGGTCTTATGCCACAAATCTCATACTTCATTTAAGTATTCATTTAGGTAACCAATTAAGTTATGCCTGAACAAATTATGGGTTTGCCCTAATGTATTTAGACTGAAGTTTTTTTAGAGGAGTAGGTTTTTACTAGATATCTGGAACTTGATACAGGCTTTCATGGAATTGATCCAGACCTGAGTTGCATTAACAGCCTTTTTGTGGGGAAAAAAACAGAAACAAAAACAAAACAAAACCAACCAACCAACCAAACAAACAAAAAAAAAGTGTCCTCAGCAGTGGAAATGTTGCGATTATAATAAGATGAATGGTTGATGTCAGCCATCTTAAAGAGAGAAAAATTAAGCTAACTAAATATGCATACATATGAAATGTTTCAGTCTAATTTTTTCAATATACATGTGTATATGAATATGAACAGAATATGAAGAGAAGAGTAACCTCATCCTGACTTTTGTCAAAGATACCTGGCTAAAAACTGAGTATTACTGAGAATCCATCTTGATATACAGACAAACAGATTTGAGACACTTCTATAAATTATCTTTGGAATTGCCATTATAACCTGAATTTCAAGCAATCATCTTGCGATTACTAAGAACTTATTGTAATACAAAAATATTTTCTCTGTGGTTTTGATCTTAGCCCTGCTGGTCAATTTACTTCTACCTTATATTAGTTATCTGTCATTAGCTAAGTGGATGCAAGCCACAAATTAGCATTTGGGAAATAAAACAAAAAACAAACCCAAATCCACAAAAACAAGATAAGAAAAAAATACCCACTTGAATTAAATGGATGATTTATATACATTGCTAACTGGTATGTACTGGCAAAGAACCTAATTGGGAAGCTATTGGGAGATATTTAAAACACAAACAAATTGGACATGTGATGAAACAATAATTCATATTAAGAACTAAAGTGGCACAGAAAGTGCTCTAACTGTATTACTTAAATAAAAACGTAAAAACCTCAGCTTTGCAGCACAGTGGATTAAAATACAACCTCCTTATGAAATTACCATGAAATTGAGTTGAAGCACATGCAGAACTAAACAGATTGCTTGGAAAGCATTCAGCTACAAATCTGTTCTTTTTTTCAGGTCTGCTGAAATCTCAGATGATTTCAAGGTAAATAGTTTCAATTATTTGCTCTGCTGTTTAAGCAAACTATATCAAAGGCCACAATAGTGTATATCTACAAGAGTTACTATTGACTGTTGAACATAGGATATTAACATTTCTCATGGGAAAAAGGCAAGAAGGAGAATCTAGATCAGCTAAACACAAGTCTTAACAGAGGAAAGTAAACTTAGGAAAGATTCAGTGACAGTGTTGAAATAGTGCAGTGAAATGGATGTAGCACTCACATAAATTAATACCATTAAAATGTTCTTAATTGCTCTAAGCCTGTCCTTTTTAAGATAGGTTATATGGAGTCTATTTTTTCTTTTATCTCTGTCCAAAATAAATCTATAACAGAGGGATTGTAACCATCATAAGCTATTCCTGATATTTTTTTTTCTCCTGAATCTTAGGTATACATGTAAACTTAGTATCATCCTACAAAATTTATCAGGACTTCACAAAGACTGATTCTATCAACCACTTGCTGATCATATTTAACTTGCAAATGAATATTGGGGCCTAAAGTATTTTGTGTGCAGTGCATATTTCTATGCAGAACAATTTTTTGAGATAGGCATGAGAATTTTTTTAATTCTGTATATATTTAACTCTGTATAATATGTTAAATGTATATATTTAACTCTGTATAGCCTTGCTGTGATAGGTTCACCAGATGGTGCTATTAAACACAGACTTTTGCCTTGCCTAATGTGTAGTTTGCCCTTACTGAAGCCAGCATGACTTCACCATGGATAAGTGGTGCCTGACCAGTCTGGTAGCCTTCTAGGATGAAGTGACTGCAGCAGTTGACAAGGGAAGACTGATCAATGTCATCTATCTGGATTTCTGTAAGGTCTTTGACACAGTTCCACATCCCTTATCTCCAAATTGAAGAGATGACATGAATTTGATGTATGCACTATTCAGTGGATAAGGAATTGGCTGGACAAACAGTAAATTGAGCCAAATGTAAACAAAACCTGACACCAATCACACTATAAAAGATCATTGTCCAGCTAAGAGAAGTTTATTTCACATTAACTCTTATGACAATGACTTGAAAATGTCATATCTGCAAAATTAAAATGCCACACAGACTAGTGTGAAATGCTCCTTTGTAAATTACTATTAAAATAATCCAAATATAGTTAAGTTTTGTGGAATATTAGGATATATCAAGTTCCTAAGCTAATACAAAAGCTCAGGGCAATAATATTTAATAATGATAAAGCAAAATTCTGGGGTAGGCTTTGGGTTTCATATTCAAATGTCCTGTTGAAAGAAATAAAGAGAAGAAGAGAAAAAATTTTCTTCTGTAATTCATTGATGGTATTCACAGATTCAAAGCAACTGTCCATGCTTCCAACATGCTGCTCAATTGCTTTTTTTTGCTGAGCAATAATGTGATAGCTCCCATGATAAAAAAAAAAAAAAAATAAAAATCACTGTGTTAGGACTATTTTTAGTTTGCTTGTCATCCTAGCATCATCCTGATGAAAGGATAAATGTTAAAAAGGATTTTTTCAGATAACTATTAATGTCATTGGAAAGTAGACCTTTCAGATCATCATCCAGAACTTGTAACCTTTCCAGTTTATCTAACCATATATTTTTGCTGTTGAGTAAATGGCAGCCTACAATCATCACAGGGAGAATATAGTGCCTAGATTAGCAGGTATGAAATTCCAGATTTCAGCCACTTTTGATAGACTATTTAAAAAAAAATCCTTTTAAAAAGAAGCTAATTAATCAGTTCAACTCTCTGATTCTCTCTTACATGTAGTTCAATGAAGATATTTCCCCTTTTATTTTCTAAGTCTGTGTTTATAGACTGAATTTCCTACTGAAGATCCAAATATGGTATGTATGAACAAATTATACCAACTGCAGAAAATCTTACCATCTGGATAAGAAGCAACTATTTCATAATAGAACTTCATTCTATGATAACCAATAATGAAATAAACACAGAGACAGAAGAGAATGAGTCAGTGAATTTAGAAGTTTTAATACAGTGTAAATGATTGGAATTGGTAAGAATATTTTTCTAACCTGTTCTTAAAGACTTTCAGTATTGTAATTCCAAAACATAAAGGTCAATCATTCTACTTTTCTGGCTGCTAGAACACTTTCCTCTAAAGTGATCTTTATCTTCCTTGTGCTTATTGTCATCCAATTTGTTCCTTTCTCACCTAGGACACAGGTAACTGCTTTTATATTCATGATCTTTGGGGAAATAAATGTAAATTTCATTAATCCAGGCAGCATAAAGACCAACGGTGACTTCTTCAACTTAGAACTATAGATGGCATTTTGATTAGTTTAACACATTAATTAGTGAGAATTTGGCAAGAAGAAGGAGTTGTGCTTTAGATTTTGAACCATATTCATTTATCTCTATCTAAATCAAACCTGTGGCTTGTTTGCTCTGTGATTTTTAACATTATTTTAGTAACAAATCTTAGAGTAAGATTTACTGATCAGTTTATAAGAACATTCTACTAAAATCTGGCCTTGCTGGACCCTGAAGAGCTTCTGTACATCTGTCCACCAGGTACCAAACTGAGTAAACATATAATAATTTAAGATCACAGGAGCCTCTGGGAAAAAAACAAACATGTTTTATCATGCATTTTGGGACAATTCAATAAAGAGTATGTAAGGGACCTTTTACGAGTCTTTAATTTTTGTCACAACTCTCTGCTAAGAAGGAAAATCAGAGCTTCATAGTAGTCCTTTTTTTTTATTTTTTTATTTTTATTTTTTTTATTTTGTCACTACAGCAGAAAGAGAGCTTCATTGGATACTTCTTGGTTTTTGTGGGAAATTGGGAGAGAGGGGTTAGAGATTGTGGTGTGTTGACCTTGGCTGGATGCCAGGTGCCCAGCAAGCCACTCTATCACTCCCGTTTCCACACAGACAGGGAAGAGAGAATAAGATGGAAAACAACTCGTGGGTTGAGATAAAGCAGTTTACTCAAGCAAAAGTGAAAGTTTTGTGCATATACAAACAAAGAGGAAAATAACAAAGTTTATTCTCTACTTGCCACTAGCAAGCTGTGTTCAGCTACTTCCTGGGAAGCAGGGCTTCAGCAACATGTAGCAGTTGATCTAGAAGACAAACACTGTAAATAACAAACACTTCCCCTTCTTCCTCCTTCCCTTAGGTTTTATGTCTGAGCTGATGCCATATGGTATGGAATATCCCTTTGGTTAATTTGGGTCAGCTGGCCTGCTTGTGTCCCCTCCCAGGATCTTGCCCACCTGCCCACAACCACCCCTCAATGAGGGGTGGGGGGACAGGGGGTAGAGGAATGTTGAGAGACAGCGCTGATGCTGTGCCAGCACTGCTCAGCAGTAGCCAAAACACTGGTGTGTTATCACCATCTCTCTAGCCACCAGTGCAAACCACAGCTCTGTGAGAGCTGCTATGGGATATTGAACTCCATCTCAGCCAGGCTCAATACAGTGACAATAGGAGAAAAAATCATGGAAACATGACCCCATTCCCAATTTTTTCCCAGATGATGTGCTTAGTATATGGCAATTCTTATTAATCAGGACAAGTAAAATGGAAACTGTAGGTGTTGCTCGAGAAGTTAGTTAATTCCCAGAATTGTCTAAGGAAAAAAATCCTATCTTTCAAAAGAATTTTTTCATTTTAGTACTTGTTTTTTCCATTACCATTTATTTCATTTGTTACTCATCAAGAACAGTAATATCCTCAGGAATGTGTAGTTTCCTAAAAAAAAAAAAAAAAAAAAAGTATAATAATCACCTTCTATTATACTTTCATACTTTTATCAAGTATGCATACATTGTGATACTAGGACATCCAGGCTATTCCCTTTCTTGCCACTTTCAAACAACAGGGTCATATTTTGTATCTGAAAAGCTTGACATTTTTTCTTTACATGGTTCTTTATTTTATAGCACTATATTTTGTGTAATTTCTCTGGGTCTCAAGGTTCTTTTTTATCTGTTCCATTTCTTTCAGTAATGTTTCACCAAATCAGTGTCATTAGCAAATTATATTCTTGCTTCACAGTGGGATTTTTCTTCTTTCTTGACTATCCAAATAGAATGGAATTTCAAGAATTCTCTTCTCTGTATAAGAAGAGGTTCTGTTCTTTTCTTTATTACTTTTAAATATGGAGGATAACACAAAAATCAATCTAAATTATCTTTAAGTCTTTGAATTAAGACTCTATGGACATTAGTTAGAATTGTCTATTTTTCTTCAGTGTAGTTTAGATTATTGTATCTTTGAAAGGGTGTGAATTGCAAATAATAAAAGACATTTCTTACAGTAGTAAGAAAATCTGTTTGTTTTTTTTTTTAATAGAACCAGCTAATACACTGAGACAAATCTAAACGTTAAATAGCGCTACCTATCCGTTTATTTATATTTTTACTTTTAAACTGGATAAGCAAGATGAATAAACCAAAACTTCCTGATATACACAACACTGATTTGCATTCCATTTCTTTAATGATCTGCCACAATTCATTTATATTTTAAGCACTGATACTATATCTATGCTTGTTGCTGTGCTTACGTTTAGGCTTAAAATGTTGAAAGACTGAGAGACAAGGTAATAATTTAAAAGAATTGAAAAATATAAAATGAATATATATACTCTTCTGTCCTTTGACAATGAAGAAATATCTAAGGCAATAAGCTGTTAATGGTAAACACAGTCACTGAATCAAGGCATACATTACAAAAGCTCAGACCATTACATGCATACAGTTCACTTATACAGGTTTCCTTGTGTTAGTCTAGAACACAATTATAAATGTTACCATTGTATTGAGGTAAGAGAGAGTAATCCTCCTTGTTTTATTTTTAAAAAAAAATTAAACAGAAGAATGCTTATTTCTAAAAGTTGAAGAATTGAGATTTGTTTCCATTCACTATTTTAAGTGCTCAAAGGCATTCTCCACACCATGCCAATAGCAGAAATTATAGTGGTTCTAGAGAAGAACAGTGTGAATTATTTTTCAGTATGCTAAGGAATGCTGAAGTTGATTAAAGGAGTAGGATTTAAAAGAAAATTAAAAAACATCTTCCTGAAAGAATGTAAGAAAAAAAAATCATAAATCTTTTTTTACACTAATCATTTATACTGTAATTTAAGCAAACTGTAATTTTTACTTTTGATCTTGATCTTGATCTATATTGTTAGATTTTAAGTTAAAGTGAATCAATCCAGGAACAGTAGTGTAAATAAAAAGATATATATTCTTTAAGCAAAATATTTTTAAAAGTAGAACTTGCTTTTACCATAACACACAATGTAAATTTAACTTTGAATGATCATAATTTTCTCCATTTCTTTATAAACCTCACGAAGAAAAGGAACACCTTCCTGAATTATATCATAGAATGGTTTGTTTTGGAAGGGAATCTAAAGTTCACATAGCTGCAGCTGCCCTGCCAGGGGCACAGACACCTTCCTCTAGACCACTTTGCTCAGAGCACCAACCATCCTGGCCTTAAGCACTTTCAGGGATGGGGCACCCACAACCTCTCCGGGCAACCTGTTCCAGAATTTCCAGTGCCTCATCACCGTTAGACTGAAGAATTTCTTCCTTATATCTAATTAACTCCACCATTTCATGGTCACTGCAGCCCAGGCTGCCCTTGAGCTTCACATCACTCACCAGCCCCTCCTTGTTGGTGAGAACAAGATCCAGCATAGCACCTCCTAGTGGCTTCCCTATCACTTTGGGAAGGAATTTATCAGTGCATTTCAGGAGCCTCCCAGGTTGCCTGTGCTCTGCTGTGTTGTCCCTCCAACATATACTAGAGTGCTTGGCTGGCTGCCAAGTGGAAGTAACTATGAAAAGTGTACGTCCAGTGTAGGACCTGTTAATATGTATATTTCATGCAGTGGAAAGAAATACTGGTATTTTTCCCTACTGTAGCCAAAGTAGAGTTCTCTAAATCTATGATTTAGGCATTGCAGTATTCAGAGTTTAAATATTCATTTCAACCCCAAATATAGGTGTACCAAAGTAATGTAAGCAACTACTGCAATGCTTGTAACACTATGATTGCCTGTCCAGGTACAATTAGCAAATATTTTACATAAATATGTGATCATATAACCACCAAAGGGGCAAGAAAAGGTGTGGGTAGGTATCCACAGGAGGCATCCAAATAGAGAAGTCTCAAGATATGGAACAAGATAAGCCCAGGAATGTAAATAAGCAGAACATTCTGCAACAGTAATGGGAAAGATGATGGATAAAACCAGGGTCAAGGTGAAAATAAGTATCAGGTACAATAATTGTTGCCATTTTTAGAGGACTGCAATTAACATAAAAAACAAACCCAGACAAAAATGAGGAAAACAGGAGAAGTCCACTTCTGTTCTGATTTTTGTTGTTGATGAGCTCTGGTTCCCAATAACCTGATCTGGTTCCTGATCACCTAACACCATGTCATGTAAAGCCTATACAATATTGAAGAGGGTGCAGCAGGGTACTTTTTTACATTTGGACAAAACCAAACATTTAAACTGGTATTTTCTATAAAACAACAACAACAACAAAAATCAATCAAACAAACAAAAAACCCCAAACAGAATACCACCCTTCTTCCCCTCCAAACTCCAAAATCTGAATGTTTTCTTTTCCCTTAAGTTTGGTTCAGATGCAGAAAATTATGCTGATATCTAAAATGCTGTTAAAGAAATAATTTCAGTTTCCTTATTTCATTGTGGTCTAGAAAATGTTTTGTAGCTACAACTATGGAGAATTCAATTCTTTTCTAGTGTCCCTATGCAAGTGCAGGACCAATCTAATGACAAATTTCTTACTAGAATGGCCTACATATACAGATAAACAAACATTTATTTCTTCTGTTTATATTTCTAAACAAGTTATCTTGGATTATTTCTGTGTCCATAGAGACCAAAGTTGTAACACTGGTTTATAATGATTATTGGTCATTCCAGTTTGAATTTTACACAATGTGAAAGGGATAAAGGTATTCTGAGAACTTGAAAAGCCAGATGAATAGAACACATGCAAGAATATAGGAAAAAATGCATGTGAAAACACATCTGTGCATAAGAAGAAGAAAGCCAACATATTGAAATAAAAACTAAAATGTTGTTTTACTTCAATGCACTACAAACTGAGCATATGCTATTTTTTTTCTAATTTATTATATAAATGGAAGGAAACTGTGGAAAAATATAGTATTTGTTGCACTTTGCTTGATTAGGGTTTGTGTAACATAATTCACCAATTTGTTACGAGTTTTGAGCTAGCTAATTAATTATGCATGCAATGCCAAGTTGCATGCAGAAGACGCTGTCTTGAAAATATACTGTGTGTTCAAATAAAATCCGTTTGTGCGAAAACATAGTGATGTTATGTTAAGGCTGACCATGAAGCTGTTGATTTCAATTTTGTTGTGTTTAGTTTTTTCTAATTTATTAGAAAAGTATGGGATTGATAACATACACAAAATTCAATCCTTTGACTAGATCTCAGAAACTGAAAGATACACACACACACTAAAACTATTGGTTTAGTTATGATACATATCATAGATCTATAAAATAGAGATATAATAAACCGTTTTAAAATATTGCAGTATCTGCATATATTTCTCTCACTAAGAACTTCTTTTACTTCCAGAATACCATTAGGTAAAAATTCATAATGAGATTCAACAAGACAAAGTACCTAGTCCTATGCAGGAGTCACAACAACCCCATGCCGCACTACAGGCAGGGGGAAGAGTGGCTCGAAAGTGGCCCAGTGGAAAATGATCTGGGGGTGCTGGTCAACAACTGACTGAACATGAGCTAGCAGTGTGCCCTGGTGTCCAAGAAAGCCAATGACATCCTGGTCTGTATCAAAAATAATCTGGCCAGCAAGACCAGTGATTGTCCATCTGTACTTGACACTGTTGATGCTGCACCTTGAGTCCTGTGTCCAGTTCTGGGCCCCCTCAATACAAGAAAGGCACTGAGGTGTGGGAGACAGCTCGGATTACGAATCCTGGAAGGGACATCTTTAGAAGCAGAAGCACTGCAGCTGCAGCCCGTCAAAGTCAAGTAACACAGAAAAGAGTTTAAGCTCAGGAATTGTGAATTTATTATACGGGACCCCTTTGACTGTGTAACCTCCCCTCCATGTGGCTTCTCTGGGCACTGCCATGTTTTTCCTGCCCACTGAGCCCGCCCCTGTCCTAACCCCACGGGTTGTTTTACCTGTCTCTCCCCGATCCCTGGGTCCCTATGGGGTATTGATCTCCTGTTTCCTCCATTGGCTAACTGAACGGCCAAACCCCTCCCTTCACCCCTGCAGCCTCATAAGACGCAGCAAAGTTGAATAAACCCTCTTTGCTACCGAACTCCCTGCGTGCTGGCTGTGTTATACTCGGCTCGGCACCGGGGCTTTGCAACACCCAGCTCCGTCCTAGGGAACGGACGGCGGAGAGCATTTCTTCCAGACCAAAACCTGTCACTGAGGTGCTGGAGCGAGTCCAGGGAAGGGCAACGAAGCTGGTGAAGGGTCCAGAGAGTTAGTCATTTGAGGAGTGGCTGAGGGAGCTGAGGTTGTCTAGACTGGAGAAAAGGAGATTCATGGGAGACCTTATTACTCTCTATAACTATCTGTAAGGATGCTCAAGGTGGAGGTTGGTCTCTTTTCCCAGGCAACTAAATTGGCCAGTCTTTGCGAACGAAGATCTGGGAAAGGTCTTTTTACCTTTCAAGCCTGCGCAATGGATTTTTTTTTTTTAGGTGAGACACAGCCTGCG
>JAWWLV010000001.1:62316050-62331162 GCA_035041135.1 Platyrinchus mystaceus | reverse complement strand
CTTCCCTTCCCTTCCCAAACCTTCCCTTCCCAAACCTTCCCTTCCCAAACCTTCCCAAACCTTCCCAAACCTTCCCATACCTTCCCAAACCTTTCCAAACCTTCCCAAACCTTCCCTTCCCTTCCCTTCCCAAACCTTCCCTTCCCAAACCTTCCCTTTCCAAACCTTCCCTTTCCCTTCCCAAACCTTCCCTTCCCTTCCCAAACCTTCCTTTCCCTTCCCAAAACTTCCTTTCCCTTTCCTTCCCAAACCTTCCTTTCCCTTCCCAAAACTTCCTTTCCCTTCCCTTCCTTCCCTTCCTTCCCTTCCTTCCTTCCCTTCCTTCCCTTTCTTCCTTTCCTTTTCTTTTCTTTCAATGTGCTAAGGTTAAATATCAAAAGAGGCAGTATCAAACTTACATTCTACAAGTCCATTTTCAGATTGTATAATTTTCTGCTTTGAACTGTACTCCTGAGACTGTTTAAGAGTGTATCTTCTGCATCTTGAAAAAGAAACCCCTAGCACATTGATTCAGATTTCCAATAATGCTATTCTACCATCACATATTGTTTTTGAATT
Organism: Platyrinchus mystaceus; assembly: GCA_035041135.1. Lineage (NCBI taxonomy): Eukaryota > Metazoa > Chordata > Aves > Passeriformes > Tyrannidae > Platyrinchus > Platyrinchus mystaceus. The sequence continues at coordinate 62,330,604 of JAWWLV010000001.1, read as the reverse complement.
GATCAATTTCATGAATGTTAGAAGTTTAAAACCCTTTTTGACCATGAATATTTACCAATCCATAAGTTAAAGGAGATTCTAGCAAGGTGGATGTCAGTCTCTTTTCCCAGACAACTAGCGAAAGGACAAGGAGACATAGACCCAAGCTGTGCCAGGGGAGGTTCAGGCTGGACATGAGGAGGTATTTCTTCACAAAAAAGGTTATTAAACATTGGAATACTTAACAGCCCAGGGAGGTTGTGGAGTCCCTGCCCCATGAGTTGTTCAAGAAACAACTAGTTCATAAGGTGGTGATTAGTCAAAGGTTGGACTCAATGATCTCAGAAGTCTTTTCCAACCACAACCAATTTTATGTTTCTGTGAATATTTTAGCTTACAGATACAGAATCTAGTCTTTTTCTCAGGTAGCAAAAACCTTACATTTGTAGCTGATGGATGAACACTCCTACACGTGAACTGGGATCTGTCACCATTGGGCACAAAATGAAAAATTATCTCTTGTTTCCTTGCACTTCCTCAAAAATGTAGGGCTACATTCATAAACCATTTTCACCCTCAGATTAGAACAATGAATGTCAATGTTCCACTTTTCTTCAGAGGATCAGATGCATATCCTGTATATATGTACATATACATTCATATTAATTAATTAGTTAATTAGTTTGTATAGGTTTCCCTTTTAAAATACTATGCAGTTCATCTCCTAATTTTTATGCTTTATAAACAGAAATAAAAGTCTATAAGTGAATGCTTAAGTAACAGATGTACATGTAACACCAACATCATTATTATAATGTGAATGATTTTTCTATACTTTTATGAACCAGCTATCTTATCCCTTGTGACAGCATTCTGCTGGAAAACATCATCAGACCATTGTAAGCAGGGATTACCAGAAAATGAACCAGACCCCAATATGAGCAAACAGATTTGATAACAGAAAGAACTTTTCAACATTATATTTTCTTCCTACTAAATGGAGCTCAATAGAGATGCTCGGCATCTGTGCTCTGTTAAAGGTTAAATTTCTATGAAGAGGGAATTACAGACAGTCTCACACTAAAACAGAAACAAATCCACTTAAAAATGAGGCTAGAACAATGCTCAAGGATCTTGGTGAGGAACTCTCTCTGAACAGTCCTAAATATACTAGAATATTGAAGGATACAGTCCATAAAGAAAAGACACACAAACAAGTGAAATTATCTGCAGTACAAAACAAAGAAGATCAGAATCTTGTAGGTTGGTCTCTAGAAGCCAAAGTTTCATTTGGGAAAGGAAAAACAATTTAAGCTCCTTAAAAGCCAACTCCTGTTTTCTAGACAACACACTGCATAAACAAGCATTCAATAACATGCAAGGACAAGACTGGCATTTAATTACCTCATATATCTTAGCCAATCCAAAGTATCACAGTTTAAATCTACAGTTAATATCAAAATGTACAAGCAATGATCTACTATACTTTTGTAATACAGAATTTGTTTTATTAATTTTATAGCTAGGTTTGCAGATGAATCACAATTCCTTTCACATGCAAACAATGCTGCAACGATGGGCCTTGTGACAAGAAAAATGAGTAAACAGCAACAACAACTGTGTCTCGTGACACGTACGAATACGCAGAATGATGCATCTTGCCTTTGTTTTTTTTCTCTCAAAAAACCATGGACCCAATGTAGGTGAGGACCTAGAAACTGAAGTGAAAACATCAATCAGACTGGCATTTCATAGAGCAAGGACTCCTAGCAGAGACTTTGGTAATACTATAGTAGGACAGATTCTTAGTGAGAGCATAGTCCCATTCACATCTAACATTTGCACATGCTTTAATTTCAGTGGTATCCTGCACAATTCGTCATCTTCTGAAAGCAAAAGATTTATGGAGAATCCTAATTGGGTTTTTTTTCCTATTTTTGAAATGAAGAAGAAAAAGATATTTATTTCCCCCTGAGAATTACCATGGTATTTTGCATTCTGGCAGGAGGAAAAAAATTATTTTAGTAGCACTTAACTACTTCTGAACAAATAGGAGTGAGAAAAACAAGAGAGCTGGATTTTCAGAAGTCACCATAGCATATATCTTTGGAAATGCACATTTTTTTTGCTTCAGTACTAATCTAAATATCTGGAAAGAAGTGAGATAGGATAATGCATTTAATCTCAAAGGTATGAGCTGGAACTGGGCATTCCATGTGTGACACAGGCCAAAAACATCTCCAAGCTAAAATAATCTTCTCAGCTGAGTATTTGCAGCTACTTCCATAGTAACAGTCTTTCTTTCCTCTATTTTTTCTCACATATACAGACCATCAGCACTTGATGTACCAAAAACTGCTGTCAGCTTTCCCACAGAGTTTCCAAATTCTCTAAAGTTCATACTATTTACCCAGTTGGAAGCCTTTAAGACCTATATAATTTCCTTTGATTTCTCTTAGTCATTGCTGATAGAAACTATAGTTGGCATTCATACGAAAATACTAAAAGTTCTGATGTGCTATACAAGAAAGAAAAAAGTGTATTACTGAAGTCCACCTTTTTACCAGCAAATTAGATTTTTTTTTACCCCCACAGGATTGAAGTGCACCCTATAGTATGCAATTACATGAATGATAGTTGTGAGCCTTGATTTGAGAAGACAAACTTTGGACGGAATTGAGTTGCGCTTCCAGTGCTTTGCTTTCCATGGTACAATAAAGTGAACCAACATTTAGTGTTTTAAATGCCATATATTGTGGGAATCTTCTCTTACAATTTTTGCAAGAAATGTATTTATCTTTTTATTGTACCGTGGGTTTCCTTGGTGATAGGTTCTTGAAGGAATAAGAAACAATAATAATGGTGTGTGAGGTAGTTCTCCTGGACAACTTATATTGCCCAGAGTACTTTTATATTCAAAAAAGTTATGTTAGTTGGATATATGTGTATAAATGCAGAAATACTGCATGTAAGAGAATATAGAGACTATCTTCTGAACATAGAAAACAAGGAAGGAACTTAAAAATACACTGAAAAGATGATAACTTAAAAGCATATAATTTGCCTTGAATTTTCAGTTTTGTTAAAACTTTGAATTTATGTGAAACAAGATATATTTTTTTTAAAACAAACAAAAAAAAAACCACCAAAAAATTTGAACATTCTTATAACAGATAGATTGGCCAGAAAGGGCTCTCTATTCCATAAATAACAGATTTGACATTTGAAATTGTCTATTGTCCATTATAACAGTTTGAGGTATTTTTAAACATTTCAAATTTGATGTTATACAGGAATGTCAAGAAACTCATTCATCTCATCCCTAGAGAATTATAAAATTTTATAAAAGAGGTGTTTTCAGAGATTATTTTTTTCTATTGTGCTCAGTGACAGTGGTCATTGGGTTTTTTGACATTGTTTGATCTGCAGTGAGCTGTACATCTAAGTATAGTATTTTTAATATATTTTAAAATTTTATAGTACTTTTTTTTCATCCTGGACATGCTAAAAGGGACCTTCCACTATTATCAGATTATAATTTAAGTGATCATGACTGTGCTGTCAGTCATTGAAAACCAGTGATCTGGTTCAGCATGCTAAACATTTTCCTTATCTACCAGGATTTACGTGTAATGGCTTATGTAATTTCATTTTCTAAACTCTTGCTTTGAAAGTATCAGACAAATGAATACTTCAATGAGCACTTGTTGACAGCCTCTGCATAACACATTCCTTGAACAGTTGAATCTCCTGTCTTTCAGGTGAATGTAAATTGTCTAGAAGATTTCCTGAATTTTTAAATGATTGAATGATTTCCTGAATGATTGATCAAGGTCAGGCTCCTTTCTTTCTCCCCCTTTTTTTCTTTAAGGTATTCTCAAATAAAAACTTATCTTTTTTTTTTATCTTTTTTTTTTTCTTTTTCCTTTTAGTGGTTATATTTTCTCAATTTTTATTTTTTTTTTCCAACTGGCACATTGTCTTTGAAAAGCTGTGATTGCAAAAAAAAAAAAAAACAACCCATCTTGCTACTTAACTTGCAAGCAAAATAATTGAATTCACAATGAGTTGTAGGTCTAGGTGTAAAGATAGAATTCTCTGACTATTTTTGCTTTAGTATAGCAACTACATATAGTGCTGTAACTAGGATTACTTAACTAGAGGACCCTTAAGTATAAATATTTACTAATACACATCCAAAATTATAGGCCTGTTCAGAATTAATGATGATGGAGATGGAACTATAAATGTAAAAAAATATAGAACTTTGTATTTTAATTTTAAATTCTGTACAGCCTCAGATTCTTAAACATTAAAGATGTTAAAGTACAGGAGAGATCTAAATTTAGAGTGTCCTTCAGATACTATTGACTTAGAAATGAAGAAAACAAAATTCTATTTTTTGCCTATATATATTGAGTGTATTTTAATATAATACAAATGTCTCCTCAGGACCAATGGTAAAGGCTATCTAGAAAGTAACTCACAGCATTCAGATAACATGGAAAAATATAGGCTAACAAACAAAATCTTCTGTGTATGATACTAGAAAACAAGCTAAGACATCTGTTGGAAATGTTTAAAGAGGTTCTCTTACACCATCTCTATGATGGTATAAAAGGTGTAATTCTGTCTTTTGACTTATGTTTTTTACTTTTTGAGCTATAAGACTAATAAATGTTCCAATATGGGATTTAATTTATGTAGAAGTGCAGCAAAGCATTTAGTTCTGCAAATTAGATAAATGTTGTGGAAAGTGCATCTCCTACCACCCTGTGGCAGTTTAGAATCACTGCATATTAGCATACCTCATTAAATGTATTCAGCTTAATTCATACTTCCTTAATGAATTTACTCACCAAGCAACATGAAAAGAACTCAAATTAAAGGATCCCTGTCCAATTAAACATGAGCACATGCAACTAATAAAGTGCATTAAAAGTATATGTTGTGGTGGAAACATTGCCCTTTTATCAAGAAGTGCCATTTTAAGGAAAACAAAAATACATGGTTACATAGGCTTGTCATTACTTAATTTTCAATAAAAACTATATTGTTACAAAAGTCAAAACTTCCTTTCTATCACCACCTAACAATAATTAAGTTAGAATAACTGCCTTGCAATTTTCTAACACTGAAGCAAGCTCAGTCTTGCATTATGAATCAACATTTTCATTCTCCTGTATGAAAATACTGTTTTTAGATGGCTTTTAGAGCCATACATTTTGGTTTTCAAACTATATGTCAAGATCATACAGGAAATGAAACATTAGACAATCTACTTTTCTCCTGTTTTCATCAGGAAGCAGTGGTCAAGTCAACAATTTCAGAACTATGTTAATAAGTCCTGCAGTTATGAGGGTGTACCTTCTTTTTCTCGATAAATATCTTTGATTGTCAGAAAGTTCTAGGAAGATGATAGTAAATCAATCAAATACTGATCTGAAAAATATTCTCCTTTTCTAGAAATGAAGACTGCACATGAGGCCAGTTCTGGAAAGAAATTTAATCAGCAGTTGAGAGGAGAAAGATATATTACCTTGATTTTATCACACTGGAAGAATTGAACCAAAATGTTGTTGTCATTTTTCCTTGAGTTACAGGCTAAATGTTTGAACCTTCTTAGTGAATTCTGAATACTTTCATGGGGCTATACAGCACTACGCTTATAAGCTTAAGCAGGGTGATGAAGGGTTCATTCCATATGATTACAAGACTATACTTACAGAAAGATAAAGATATTAGTAGTTAAGCCATATATAAAGCTTAAAATTATCCTACTCAAAGGAGGAAACTTCAACGGTGTTAGCAGTGTCATTTTACTTGAACAGACCTCAGAGTTAAGAACTGATAGTGATCTTACTTATTTTATTATTCCAAGAATAATATAGATAACTATTCTTTCATTCATAGAGTAGTACATCTGTATTCATTATAGACAGGATGAATGATCCCCTGCACCTGTAGGCGATGGATATATTTTCTTCTTAAGTAAATTTGCAGCCTCTCCCTCTCTGCCCAGTGTTTTCTATATATTGGTTTTTGTCTAGATTCATTTGAATATTTCTGTATATTAAGCAAAAAAAGATTAGAGATTCATATTCATGTAGAGAGATTTCGCTAATGGCTAGGCTGGTGCAAGCTGGTAGTTTGTATATGTCTGCATTTGTACTACATATGGTGTGAAACTACTCATGTGTTAAACTGCTGAACAATGTGACAAATTACATTTACCATGCACCTGTGGCTACCTCACCTGCTTTGTAACCACTGAACCCTGTCCACCAGGATTTATTCTAACATTCCAACTCTCTAAGCAGATTCACACAGCATATAAAATACCTAAAAATCCTGACAGAAAATTGCTACCGTGTAGTGTTTCCCCTCTGATTTATGTTGATGTGAACTTCAGAAATGGCAAGCTAATATGAAGTATAATAGGATATCTATCACAGAAGGATGAGTTTCAGCTTTTCAGTTCCTTGGTGGGTTGTAGGAGCATAGACTGAAGTTAAAGTTGCAAAATGGATGTCTTGAGATCCTTTTGTCTCTACCATTTATTTCTAAGGAGTAGTTATATCCTTATCTTGCTCTGTTTTCTGGGGCTTCCTTTGCATTTTGTTAAGTAATCATCTACTGCCTTATCTTCAGAGATATATACATTCGAGTCAAGATGTAAATGAAGTAAAAGCTACAAGAAAGGAAATTTGTTCCTGTCCTTCAGAAGGAGGAAGAGGATCGTCTTTCACTCTCTTACCCTGTGTCCAGACAAGCCATGATGCATGTGGAAACTGAAATGCCACTTTTGTGAAAATCAGACCCATCTTTCTATACCAGAGGATGTCATAGGTTTTATGTAAAGGGGGCAGACACAAAGATGAGGCAGAAGCTCTGCTGTACTCTATGCAAATATATAATTGTGTTTCAAAAGTGCACTGTCACATGTTCCACTGTAATCTATATATAGTCAGATATGTCTGCTGTTATTTTCCCCTTATGTTTCTGAGGTTGTACAAGTAGAAAAGATATTGTAGCTTCTCAGAATTTTATAAATACAAACAGGAAAAAAAAAAGTACATAGATCCTAAAATATGACCCTTTTCCAACTCAGAAAACTGTTTGTTTACAATATGTCCTTAATTTCTTTGTTACCACTCTGAATAGCTGCTATTAATATTTTAATCCCTTTGGAGGTATTAAACAGAGACTAGGGAATTTCCGTTGACAACACATGTTTGCCCAGCTAATAAATAAACTTTGCTTCTGGCTTAATGTATAGCATTACAGAATATTTCATTGAGGTGTCAGGTGGTTAGAACAACAGTTTTATACCTAGAAGGATGGAAAAATATATTTTCATGCAAAAACTTATTAAAAATGAATATGTTGTTCTGATTTGAACCAGTTTTTTTGTTGTTGTTGTTTAATTGTTAAATCTTGACTGATTTATATTTTTCTTTTGGATTTATGGGTTAACTTAAAAAAAACTCTTTTATTGAATAAGACTTTATGAGGTATTAATGATCAATGTATTACTTAAAAATCACAGGCAAGTCATTTTCAAATAGAGTTTTTCTTAGATGTTCATAGTATCTCAGAATTTATTTGGATTTTCTAATTATATACTAATTATGTTAATTAACAAAAAAACTAAGATTGATATCAAATATGTAAATTTATATTCAAACTGTATGTAAAAGAAAATTGCAATGGAAACAGTAGTTCAACAAAATATTACGAAGATTTGGGTGGGACTTTAAGAAACTAGTTCCTTTTACATAACCAAAATTAACTAAAGATGCCTGAGCATAAATGAGAACCAGTTTCTTAAGGTCTACTTTTTCAATCAATAAGCAGAATAAGTCATGTAATTAAAAAGTATTGAGAAGCTGAAAGTTGCAATTTCTAATAAACCCTGTAGCAATTCTGCTCTCATTGAAAGTAACAGTATTTCAATTAAGAAGTTACTATAGTTTGTTTCATTATTTGTGAAGAGAAAGAAGAGAGAAGGGAACAACAGATAACACATATTTGCTACTTATTATGGACCTTAAGAGTTTCCCTCTTCATTTAGGATTACTAAACTCTTAAAGGCATCAGGAAGTGTAATCTACATTCACCAAAGGTATTTTCCGGCTCTACACACACAATGACAATTTGTATCTATTTCTATTCTAGATTTTTTTCTGATGAAATAGTTTGCCCTATTTACCAGAAAGATATGGTCTTTAAGAAAGAAAAATGGTAAATTACGCCCTGAATGTAGTGTCTGAACAATTTGCACTTCATTAATAAAGTGAATAGATTAGCTCAATTCAAGGTGTAAAATGGGAATGAATACTTAAAAGGCTAGAAATGGAGATATCAAGGATGTACATATATATTGGATTGGTCTCTATTACATGTGAAATTTGAGAAAAATGCTTGCGGCACAAAAGAATCTTTCAGAAATACAAGGCTGTGTGACTTCTACGTAGAAGTTTAGAAAATTTGTTGAGAAATTGCTTTGCTAGATAGACTTACAGCTGGAGAGGAGAATCTGCTGACTGACTGTATAGACCATGAAAGTTATTATTTCTGACATCCAGTCATCATTAATAACAATTTTTGTGTTAATTCATTAAGTTTAGGGTCTTACCAAACTTCAGAAATATGATGGGATCCATATTACAAATCAGTATCTGCAGCCCATGTGATCCCTCTAGACTTCCTTGTAGTGATAGAAAGAATTAGAAGTTTTCAAGACAGAGTTTGTCTTACCCAAAAGTAGGGATAAGACCAAGTACCTAAAAATATCTATTTGCCTTTCGTGACTATAAAGGTTAGGCTATAAAGGTGTTTACCTTAGGGAAAAGGCATTTAAAGTGCATATCAGTTTAGAGAAATAATCCTTTCATGTGTAACTCATTTGGGAGATGTTTGCTATTTAGTGCATCTTTCTAATCTTGAGGAGAGAAAGTCATCATTCGTTTTGCCAACAAACACAGAATCACTTGTCCACTCTACTCAGCCAACCCACTGCTGAGACAAAGTAGCCTCAACCACCTTGCACAACACTCCTCTGAACTCTGTTTCTTGTCCCTGCACCTCAAAACCATATCTGTTGCATAATGTAAAGGATCTCTTCACCGTGAATGAACCCAGTTACTTGAGCACTGCTCTTGTGTTTGTCTACCTTATAAATGTGTATTTTCTTATTGTCTTCTGCATGAATGGTAATTTTCTACAGGAATGTTTTGCTTGGGCTATTTTTTAACAGTGGAAAAAAAATAGTGGTACAGATTTCAAGGCAGCTAAATCTAGAGATCACTTAGAAAAGTTGGCATGAATTATACTATAGGAAATTAATTTCCTCTACATTTACAATTGTCAGATCTATCTCATCCAGCGCTGTAATTCTATTACCTACCTCCAGATCCCAAGACATATAAGACATCTTTTTTCTCATGCTGTAAGAACTGCTTGCAGCCCCTCAGGGCTGCATCACAGTATTCAGAACATTGCAGGCACAATGAAGGGTAAAAACAAACAAAGAAACAAACAAACCCATTAAAAATAATAGTTGTGTCTCTGGGCCATAAACCCACCATATTGGCTCAAAGCAAATCTACATTCAAAAGGCATGGTTTATCCACTTTGCTCAAGAGAGAACAAGCAGATAAACATGTACCTTATGTTATCATTCAATCTTTCATCCACCTTGTGTTGATGTATCCCATGCAACACAGAGGTAAGGTTATTTCCCTTTAAATAGATACTGGTGCATGTTGTGCTGTTGACTGTTGCAGTTTCTCTTGAAGAAAATTAGGGAGTTATCTTCAGACTGAAGCCAGGGTCAAAAGTAGCATGTGCTTTATGTAGAGTGGTCAGTCCCGACTCCTGCTGTGAAAGAATGTGAAAATTTAACAGGAAGCCACACACATCAATTTCAGAAGAAAATACAGATTACTCATTTTTTAAACTCATCTACAATATCATGACTAGTTGTCAGGGAGCAGCAAAAAGGGGTCTGATCTAGAAACAAGCTGAACCAAGAGTAACTCCAGTGCAAAAAGCACTTCCAATAATGGGATACAGCTGCACAGGATCTCAACACAGCTGGCAGAATCAAGGGCTGATAACAAGATCCATTGGCCACAGTAAGTGGTGTACCAGGGAAGAAGTTCACCCTGAGTTCTCAGTCATAAATGAAAGGAGTCAGGGTCAGAAACAAGTCTAAGATAGATCTAAGGTCCCTCCAGCAAGCAGCACCAGAGGTGAAGCCAACAGTTGCACTGGCTGGCACTTGTACAGCTTTTCTAGGATGGGGACTGATGGCCCAGGCTGGGCAAAAGGGAGTTCTGGACACTGGCAAGGTGGAGGAAGGCCCCAAGGGAGCCTGGGCAGGCACCATAAAGACTATGAGCGTCCTCAGAGCCTCGGCAAGTAGAGAAGTCTTTCAGGGTATAGACATGTAAGACCATATCTTACCAGTCTCAGTCTGAGGAAAGAGCTGAAATCTAGTTCTCTAATTGTGTTTATGAGTAGTCTCACTACAAAGTTTTTATGCAAAATCTGTTCTCCTTTAATTCCTCTGTCATAAAAATAATGAAGCTTATATACTCTTAGAGAAATATAACACATTTTATATCCTAAATAGACCCATGAACCTAGGCTGTGGAGTAGCAACAACTCAGACATGCTATCATAGCCAGGATTTCCTTTTGTTAGCTTTAGGCAAGTGCCTATATTCCTACAGGTTTTCTATTTTCTTCTGTAAAACTCTTTATCTCTTTTCATCAATTCTATGAGGAGTGCAAACACTTTACATAGTCTGTTTGGATCATTCTACTGATGCTCAGGATTTTAGTTGGAAACCTAAAAAAAACAATCCAGATTTTCTTGTACTGCACATGTTATAAATTTTATAAGCTGCTATAAAGTTAACTGAATCACACAGATTCACAGAATATTTTGAGTTGGAAGACAAACATAATCTCTTGTTTGTAATCCTGGTTCATGATGGATTTTTTTTTTTTTTTTGGAACAAATAATGATGGATTGTTTGAAAGCTCAGATAACGTGCCACTACTATAACAAAATTATATTAGTTGTATCTAGTTGCTGTAGACTAAAAATATCATCACTGGCAAGGCAATATTCTAAGGAAGCAGTCATAGTCACACCATGACCTCTTATATGTATTTTGCTGTTATGAGTCACACATTTCTTTACCTTATTATTCCCTAACACTTCTGTAGCCAAAGTTTTGAAGGATTTTGTATTCCATTTTCTTTTAATCTCACACTTTTGTGCTATGTAAACCACTATCCTTGCTGCTGGCAAGAACACTTTTATGTAATACAGCTTCTACTTCTGCTATTGCTACAACTTGCTCTGAAACCAAGGTCTGGTTCTTGAGTTTGCATCAGGATCATTTACTTTGTTTCCTTTAAAGTTGAATTGTTTCTTATGTTTGCCAGCTTGTCTTTTGATCAATATGATATAATTGCTGTTTGTGGCAGGTCGGGGAATGTACTTGTCACTTACCTCTCTATTTTTTTTCTGTCATGCTATCCATATTTTTCACAGTACTTGCATTTACTTCTTACAGTTACAGCTATCAGTCTCTTAGGCTTGCTGTTCATCAACTTTCTCATACCTATTTTATTTATAAAATTTATTAAATTTTTTGCAGCATCTAGAGGATATACTAATTTTACAGAGGGTCTGACTAGGAGGAAGGAAGGGAGTGGGAGAGGGCTCCTTCTTTATGTCTTGTGGGCTTGAAGCCCTCTCCAGATTTAGAAAAAGTGTAGTCAGAGTACTGCTGAAAATAATTTAAGATGAGAATTCTTGAAATATACAGTATTTGACTAGCATTACAGGAAAATTAATCCAGAGGTTAAAATGTTATTAAAAGTTGGTAGAACTGAAAACAGTATATAGATATAAAAAAAAAAAAAAATGGAAAAAAAAAAGTATTGATAGAACAGAGGGGGGGAAAAGAAAACAACAACTAAAAAAAGATGGACCACAACCTATCAGAATGCTGCAAATCTATACAGTATGTGTTTTTCCAAAAGTGCTTTTCATTCAATTAAAAATTCATGGATAAACTGTACATGGATATATAATACCTTTCAGGACCTGAAAAGGATAATCAGGTCCACATGGCTTGGCCTCTCTCTCTGGGAACTGTATTAAGCACTATAATGGCTGACACTACAAGCCTGCTTCAGCTGTAAGTCAGTGTCTTTTCCTGAGACCCTTAAAAATAATAAGAATGTTCAATATATTCACCTACCTGAGCTTTACATTCTGTAACCCAAGGATACTTGCTTGAGACAAGGAAATGCATGGATTTGTGTCTCAGGAGATTAGACTTATTTTCCTGGTATACAACTTAATCATTTTGCCAACAGTTTTCTCTCCAATCTCTTGAAACTGAGTTACATAATCTAAGCACATGCAAATACATCTGAGACAAACATACATTTCATTTGGCCATAAATGGGCTAAAAAGAATGATAAGTATCACTAAGAATCAGTAATTGAAACTTACAAAAACTAAACCAAAATGGTTTGAAGTGATCTCTGAAGGATAATCTGTTCCTGCCACACCAAGTATGTTCCGGACTAGCTCGTGTCAGCTGTGGCTTTTGATTAGCAAGATTTTGAATTTCTCCAAAGAAGGAGATCCCATCACTTTTTTCATTCTTTTTGACATCTTATTCTGCTGATTTTTTTTCCTCATGCCCAGTCTGAATTCCCCAAGACACAACTGGCCTTTGCCTTTTTTCACATGTTCTGCTACAGAGAAGAATCTGGTTACATGGTCCGTGCAACACCAGTCAAATATCTTTAGGGAGTTTTCAATTTGTCCCTGTCCTTGGCAGACTGAAGAAGTTAAATAATTCAGTCTCTACTTGTACTGCTTGTGCTCTAGACCCCAGTCATGTCAATAGACTTGTGTTGAACCCTATTCAATATTATAGCATATATGGTCTCATGACAGGAAAAAATCTAGCTGTTGCTATCATCTTCAAGGCAGGCAGGCAAGTAGGAGGATCTGAGGAACTACAGGTTGGTCAGCCAAACTTTGATTCCTAGGAATATTATAGAATCACAGAATCATTTAGTTCGCAAAAGACCATTAAGATCATAAAGTCCAACCATAACACTATCAAGTCCACCACCAAACATGTCTCTAAGCATTTACATGTCTTTTAAATGCCCCTAGGCATGGTGACACTTCCAATGCTTAAAATCCTTTTGATGAAGATTTTTTTCCCTAATATTCAATCTTAACTTTGAGGCCATTTCCTCTTGTTCTATCACTTGTTACTCGAAAGAAAAGACTGACCCCCCACTTAGCTACTGCCTTCTTTTGGGAATTTGTAGAGAACAATAAGGTCACCTCGAGCCTCCTTTTCTCCAGGCCAAACAACCTTGTCTTCTTCAGCCACTCCCCAGAAGACTTTTGTTCTAGACCCTTCACTTGCTCCATCTCCCTTCTTTGGATGTGCTTCAGCATCTCAATGTCTTTCTTGTAGTGAGGGGCCAAAAGTGAACAAAGCATCTGAGGTGCAGCCTTATCAGTGCAAATCCTCTTGGAAACCATTTCAAAGAAAACCTTCTTAGAAGATGTTTAGGAACAGGTCAGTATGGATTTACTAAGTTCAAATGACACCAAAATAACCTGATTGTCCTGGATCATGAGACACCTGCCCATGGAGAGAGCAGTTGATTTCACTTTGAAGACATCAATAAGGTCTTTGACAGACCATAGTATAGCATGAAATTAGTGACATATGGTCTAGATGGTACAGCAGGTGGTAGACTACTGTATTCAAAGGGCTGGGATGATGTGAGAAAATTCTCAAAGGATCGCCAAGATATTTTTGTCTCTGTGAATTAGAATATGCCTCCTGGAATGCCAGAAAGCCCCAACTTAAAATTACTGGTGTACAGCATGAAAATTCTCTGCCAAATTCATATAGGTCTTAGTTTCATTCCTAGTTCATTGGACTGAAGAGTGAGGGTGGGAACTCACAAAAATATTGTTGTTTAGCATTTTCTTCCCATAGGCTTCCTTGTGAAACCCATCAAAAGTTGATGTCACTTTCATTATAAAACACATTAGAAATAAATTCTCAAGTACAGCTGAGAACCATACGTCAGATTTCCCTTGGTCTTGTACAGAATTTATAGACTACCAACACGTATTAAAAAAAAGAGCAATATAAACAAAGTAACCTAGAATATATCAAATAATCTTCACAACATCCTGCCTATGTTACTGGATCTTTGTGTTGTCATACCATTGGAACAAAGAAACAAAGCTAGAACCTACAGAAAAAGTGTTTTATCTTCAAGTGAGATAAATAATGACTATACTTTTCTTTAGAACTGATGTAGTAAACTGGTAAAGTTAACTGTTCATAGGTTTTATCAAGTGGTTATATTGCTAAGGGGGACCCCTGGTGGTGGTTAAGATGCGGCGCTCTCAGCACCGTGGTTGCAGGTTCGATTCCCGGTCCTGCTTCAGGGACAATCCCCCGGGTAGATGGAGCTCGTCAGCCCCTAAGGCCAT
>JAWWLV010000001.1:62265501-62301844 GCA_035041135.1 Platyrinchus mystaceus | reverse complement strand
CCCCTGAGACCTATAAAAACCCCTGTCCCTCAATAAACTTCCTCTTTCGTCCATCCTCTCTGCAGTGGTCTGTGTGAGCTCTTTCAGGGCCACTGGGCCACGTGGCGGGGGGTGGGGTGGGAGAGCACATGCCTTTCAAGTAATGGGCTAAGACCCAGAGCCTAAGGCTTCCCCCCTCCACTTCAACCGCCGAACCTTCCTAAGTTTTTTCTTTGATTTTTAGTTTTCTTTGATAAACGTATTAGTTTCTCACTTCTTTTATAGGGTGGGGAGGCCCAGCCTGCCTCTGTCAGGCCCAGGCAGGGGCCTCTGCTGGACACAGACAGTTCCAGCTGTCTCCGACACATGCACCGTAGGACATGGCTGAGTCTGGCAGCCAAGGGTGTGGTGTCTCAAGGTAAGTGCCATTAAGAAGGGTAAAATTCCCTGTCTGAAAATGAGGAGTGAAGAAAAACAGGAAAGAAACAACCCTGCAGACACCAAGTTACTACCCGGACCAGAAGATTTCTGAAAAACCTGGATGACAGCTCTGTGGAACACGTCCTAAGGGAGCCCACTTGGAAAGGTGCTATCCTTGAACTGCTGCTTGTCAGCAAAGAGAACCTTTTGAGTGAAGTGGGGATTGGTGGAGGTCTTGGCCACAGTGACTATAAGGACATCAAGTTTAAAATCTCTGTTGACAGGAGGAAAAGTGTCAGCAAAACCTCAACTCCAGACATGAGAAGAGCAGACTTCAGACTGCTCAGGTTATTAGTAAGTAAGGTCCTCTGGGAAAATGTTTTTGCAGGTGCTGGGCTGCATTGATGCTGGTCATTCTTCAAACACCACCTCCTAAGGGCACAGGAACAGGCATTTCCCAAATGTTGGAAGTCAGGCAGGCAAGGCAAAAGGCCAGCTTGGCTGAACAGGAGGAATCTTCTTTTGGAGATAAGGCAAACAAATGGAAGATGTATGCCCAGTGGAAGCAAAGTCAAGTGACATGGGATGAATTCAGAGACGCTGCTTGTCACTGTGGGGAGAAAATTTGTGCGGCCAAAGCTCACTGGAATTGCCCAGAAATGTGGGGCACAATGAAGAATTTTTTTCAAATACATCAATGGCAATAGGGAGTATAGAAACATACTATTACAGGATGAGGATGATCACCACAAAAACAGGGATAGAGACCAGGCAGAGGTGCTTAATGCTTTCTTTCTTCTGTCTTCAATATGTATGACCATCCTTTCATGATATCTTAATCCTAATTTTGTAGAGCATTTGAATAGAAGGAGAGAAAACGTAGCGCAAAAACAGTAAACTATACACATATGTTGTTTTTCTGTGAAGCTAGACAGATATATCTCAAAAGGATAATTTTATTCAAAATCTCTTACAGACTTTTTCTTTTTCCTGATATGCATTTTGCCCTTTACACAGTGGTAATAAAAGAACTCATTCTCGTTGATTTTTCTACCTCTCAGAATGGCTTTTAAACTTTATAGTTTTCATTCAATTTCTTTTTTTTTCTCTCTAACAGAACAAAAAAGTTTGTAGGTCATTGGAAATCATACAAAGCAGAAAAAAAACCTCACAAACCCCCTCAAATCTATTTCTGGTTTCAAAATTGTGTCTTGAGAATTTTCAAAAATAAATGATGTGTTATCAGGAATCTTCATTCAAGTGTGACATTGATATTCTTATGCTGTTGTACATCCCCTTTGACACTTGTCTCCACATACAAAGTACTCAAGTTGCTGAGTTGCAATGAATTCACTGAAGGGGAAATACCATACTATTTTTATATTCCAGACTGAAAATTTGCACCAAATTTTTTCTCAATACAGTGTCTGTAAACATTATGTGATCTGCTATTCACGTGTACTACAAAATGAGAAATAGGACTCAGACTCCTTGTCTCTGATATTTTTTTTTAAATACTGGTTGAAAGAGAATAGTCCCTATGGGTAACAGCAAAATTAACAAACCCTGATGCATACATGTGGAACAAATTCCTTGCTTGTCCTTGGAGTCATCATTATACAGGTTCTCAGTAGAGTGCTTTCTTTTAATCTTGCAATCTAACAATGAGTTACACATCCTTTATTCTTTCCTAAAACATAAAAGCCTTTGCTGAATATGATAATTACAGTAGTTTGGGCTGGGCTTTTTTTGTGGTTTGGGTTGGTTTTTTTTGGTATGTTAGGTTTGTTTTTTTTCCCTTTCCCCTGTGGATTTTGTAACCTATGTAAAAAATAAAAAAATTCAGGCCAGCGATTCCAACTGAAAAAGATCAAAACACTGCTAGATTTTTTCAAGTTATAATTTACATCCCAGAGTAAGATACCCACAGAACCAACCTATTAGACTGTTTGGGCCTGTGAATATGCATTTGCAATGTTTATGATACAGGTAACTATACCAAGCTTATTTGCAGTAATGTTTTTGTCCTCCCTCCACCATTATGTGTAGGTCCAATACAGAGAGAACCAGGAGTAATCCATTTGGAGGGATTGCACAAAATGGTTAATTCAACTTAATTCTATCCATTTATTGAACCAGTAGGTATTCCTCATCAGGAATCCACCTGCTGTATAAGGACTTACATAATGACACAAATTAAGAAATAGGCCGATACTGGTCACAATTGTTTAGCACAGGATTCTTTGCAGACAACGTCTCGTATGCTTTTTTTTTTTTTACAGAACCTGTAAATACTTTAAAAATAAAAATGTAATCAGTTGTTCAAAATGAAAAAAAATTAAATATGAAGCCAGTGGTTAAGAAACTTGTCAGTCCGGATCAGGTAAATGCAGCCACTGCAAGAATAGGAGAGCCAATGCAAATTCAGATTACAGAAATGACTCAGTCATAAACTAGCAGTATTGTGTCAGGGCTTAAAATAGTGATTCATTTAAGAATATTTAAACCTTGGTTTCTCTGCTAGAATAATGAATTAACAATAGTTTTGGTGTTGAGTTTTATGATTTGTGCTGGGAAATGGACTGAGACTACCAATTAATTCCTCGTTAATCATTCAAGGCTAATTACCTTAAGTTGCTACCATGTGGACTGGACTTGAACCAATGTCTTTAAGGATAAAAAGGATATTTGAAAAAGGATATTTGTTTACTCTCTAAACAAATATCAGAATCAAAATTCTTGTTCATTATTTTTATCAGTTTTGGTTTTATCATGCACAAGAAACCTGGGTAAAATGACAATAATGTATTTTGAAATAGAGGGATGAACAGATGGAAGATTAAGGTGCAAAGTTTCGGTCATTACCAGAACACTGAATACAAGGTTCTCCTTTTTTAAACTTTTTTTTTTTTCTTTTTTTTTTTTTTTAAAAAAAAAACAAACTTCACCAGTACCTTAATTTTAAGTCCAGACAGACAGAAGCAGATGGTTATTTTTTTTTACACTATCATAGTCTAGAATGCACTTAATGAATAAGGGTGTCACTTTTTTCCTAAATTCATTTCAATAAGTTGTGCAGTCTATTTTTGAATCAGTTTACTTCAATTGCTGCAATACTTGCCAACAAAAACAGCAAGTCAGTGTTTCAAATGTGCAAAGGAAGCTGTGACAGTAAGATTTTCTTGTTTAGTAATCAGCAGTCCTGAAAAATGCAGTAATCAAATAGATCATTACACATTATAAAATAGTTAGTTCTATTTTAGGAATTAAATCCTCATGAATTAATTGATTTTGAACAAGGTTTCATACAAGCAGCATGAAAAAAGTGAATGATATTTGCCTAGCAATGTGACAGACATTTTGTTTCATTGATGCTGAATTAAATAAAATGAAGATGTAATTTAAATAAGTAATAGAAAGTAGTAGAAAATCCTATGAAGGAAAAGTCATCAAATTCTTTAGCAATAGCAATTATGTTCCTGAAAACTTTGCACTTGAGGAGAGACGTAGAGCTCCCAAGCTCAAACATCAACATTGAAATGACCTTTTTTGTCTAACAGATATTCCACTCACAGTGTTATTTCCACACTTACACTGCCCCAGGTTGCTACAGAGAATTGAAGATAGTATTTGTAGAAAGAAATGCAGTGCCACCATATGCCCAGCAGGCTTAAAGCTGTTGAAAACTTGGCCTGTAGAATTCATTAGAGTAAAACCTGGTTTAGACCATCCTGAATGAACTGCAGCAATAATAAAACAGCTCTGGTCTCAAGATACAGAAGTGCAATTTTCTCTTTGTTATGAGCTATAATTGGTGAATATATTAGTATTTGCAACTTGCAAGAGAGATATTGCCTTCTATTTTCTTCACAAATATTTGTAACTGCTTTGCATCCTCTGCTTTCTTGAAGGGTATGACATTCAAGTGCCATGGACTGGAAGGAAAGAAGTATGATATTGTTCTTGGACAGAAAACTGAATGTTCCCCTAGCTAGAGGACTGCAGCCAGAAATCTCTCCCAAGGAAAAAAAACTAGAGATGCATATTCATTTATCTATGGGAGGATTTTCTATAAAGTGTACCTCTTCTCTATAGGTGGCACAGAAAGCAATTAATTAATTCCTAGAATTAAAATGAAGGAGGACTTATCTAGGAGATTAAGAAATAGCATGCAGCTTTGATGCATTGCCAAAGCTTGCTTCAGTTTATTTTTGAATTATATCCTGCCTTTTCATAAATACACAATCACTAGTAAAAAACATTAAACAAATGTTGTACAGAAGTGGAAACAAATCTATTTGCCAAATCGGTTATGCTTGAGGAAAACATGAGGTTTGGATTTTTTGTTTGCTTGCTTTTATTTTTGATTGTTTCAAATAAAGCAGGAAGAATATTCCTTCTGTTTTCATTTCCATTTGAGCATTTTCCTGGTTGGTTTCTGCAATATTCTTTTATATGTAATAATAAAAAATATAGCTTTGATTGTTGCTTTCATGATTTATGCAACAGGTATTAGACTTAAGCAAAGTTAAATATGTTTTTGAAGCATATTTTCTTTCTTTACTTTCCTCTGAAAATTAGAAATAATTTTAAGCATCTTTATTATATATTCTCTAGAATATTAGCATAGGTATAAAAATTTGCTTTTGTCCAATACTCATCTGGCAACAGATTTCATGATTATGAAGCAAGCCCAAATCAGAGAAAAATCTAGTCCCAGAGGAACAGAGAAAAATCTCACTCTTCAAAATGTTAAGTTATGCATGCATCTGTTCTGTTCATTATATTCATGAGGTTAAGGTGGTCAGAATATAACATTTTAAATAAAATATAGCAGCATTCATCTGCTGTATGTCCAACTATGCCCCCATGTTCATTTGCTGCCAAGCTACAGATTGTAGAACCTATTCAACAGCAATAAAATAAGCGTGCTACGAAATTCAGTTGGTCAGACTGACCTTCTTTCCCCTGACACATAAATAGTCACATGCCAGCAGTCCTGCTATCTTGCTGCCTTAGCCCCGATGGAAAGAAAACATTTTGAATGACAAGTAGATATGAAATTACAAATTTCAGGGTTTTAATCCAAAGAAAATATTTCCTTGGAACTGTTTTTTTAATTATTTTTTTTCAGACGAAAAGACAATGATAAGCTAGATCTGAAAGTATTGTTTCTTGATTATAATGTTATATTTGATTACTTTCTGGAAAACAAACTAACAATTTAAAAAGAGAAAGAGGAAAACAAACACATACAATATTTTATAAAGTATGAAATCTCAGTATGATTCAGATTTATTTTTTTTTTAAGTCGGTGTATTATGAATAGAGTCCAGGATGCATAACAGGGCCTTGACATAAGATGTAGTAATCTTCAAAGCTCTTCAACAGATAGGACTGAAAGACTACTGGAAAAGTGTACATGCTTTGTTTTACACTTGCATCTTCCATAAGGATGGTCTGCCATAATATTCATAAACATGGATCTATGGCCAGGACAAGGCTATCTAAGTGTCTTAGAGAGTGAAAAGATGGTAAGTGTTTTATAGACTGTGCTAGGGCTGAAACAGTGCTGACAGAGGTTGAAGACACCATAGTTCCACTTCAAAATCTTGTGTAGGAATGCTCTAGTCACCTCTTAGCAGGCATATGCCATTCTGTAGCCTTGTGGATATGTCTTTCTTACTATTTCTACTTGCTCATCTCCCTTGCCAGTGCAGTCTACTGCAGAACTGACAGGCCGGCTCTCTGCAGAGGGTGGTGAGTAGAGATTCAGTATCAGAGACAGCATGCACTGAGCAAGAAAGGAGATGAAAAAACCCAACCCAACCTAACCTAACCAAACCCAACCAGCCAACCAAAAAACACCCAAAAAACCCACAAAAGGTTTAAGAACAATCACCATAGGCAATATGGGTTATTGGTATTATAAGAATGTGGCAGTATGAAGGCACTTCTGTAGGAAGCTCCTGTTTTAGACAAGACTAAGCCCTCAGTTCAGGATTTTGGGTTACCTAATTGAAATGTGAAATCACCATAGTGGTGTAACTCAGCTGAAATTAAACATACGATGTTCTGAGTGCCAGTTCTGAGCTTGTGGCAAGATCGGTTTAAACAGATTTTACAAATTTAATACTACAGAACATAGAACACAGATTTTTCAGGCTTCAAAATAATCTGTGTTTTTGGGATAGGACATTTTGAAATAGTTTCCAAAAGTCATAAGTAACACGGAAATATTTTGTAAGAATCTGTCTTACCAAATAAGTATATTGAAACTGATAAACAAAATTCCAGGTATACAGAACATGGGTTCACCACTGAGTTCATAAGTGAAGGTCTTCAAAATACAGAATAATAGCTTTTGGGACTTTTTTTTTTTTTCTGAAGAAGAAGAAGAATAAAAACTACTGCATAAATTATTGTAAAACATTTTGGGTAAAATCCTTGATTAAATATTCAGGCAAGATAATCACTTTTTGAGAGAGGGTTTGGACTACATGGCTTTTTGAGGTCATTAACAGCATTCGGATTTTATGCGTTGGGATCAAATTGTATTTTTACTGGCCTTTGGTATCATAATAACAACTTAAAACATTTCACAACAGAAAAATTTAAGCTAAGAAAAAAATAAATTGGTGGAAAAAATCCTTACTCATTAAACAATATAATAATTTCAAATACATAAAAATATTTAATTTTACTTTTTAAATAATAGAAGTTTCCAAAATAAATGTCATCATCTAACTAGCATACTAACTAATTGTTAATAAATAGATCAGTATTAAGAAAAAATTTTGCTTTTTTTAATAACATTGCAGTAAAATTAGTATAACTTGCTGGATATTTGGCTGTGAAATGCTAACTGCCTTTCACTTGAATATAGGTATATGTAGTAGTGTATAACTTAGCTAATAAGAAAAAGTGTAACACAGAAAGAGAAAATAAGAATTTTTATTGAAAATAATGTAGAAAATTAAATATTAGAAGTAAGATGAAGAGATTTCTATTACAGGTTACTCACAGCACCCATGGTCACTGCCACATGTAACTGATATAAAGCACATGGCATGACTCTTGGGGATGGTCCTGTGCAGGACTAAGGGTTGGACTTGATGATCCCTGTGGGTTCCATCCAACTCAGCATATTCTGGGATTCTATGATTCTGTGATAACAGTTCTGGAGTGAGCTAACTTTGAGTCCTAATACATTACAGTAATCCCACAAAAAGAAAAAGTATAAAATAATAAAAGAAAAATAATATAATATATATTAAAAACAGTAAATTTCACAATTGAAAGAAAAAAAATCAGCCTCCAACTGCGATGAATGTTTTTTGCTTTTTGTATTGTTGCTTTAAGACTATCCAAGAGTGACTGGAAAAGTTTCATACCTCTCACAAGCAAAGATGTTTCAGTATTTTCTGAATCAGAACAAGGATATTTGGCTATGAAACACAGTTTGGGAATTGCCAGAAATACTGTGAACACAAGAAGTCGCTTCAAGAAACTGGAAGACCTCCC
This sequence comes from Platyrinchus mystaceus, assembly GCA_035041135.1. Classification (NCBI taxonomy): domain Eukaryota; kingdom Metazoa; phylum Chordata; class Aves; order Passeriformes; family Tyrannidae; genus Platyrinchus; species Platyrinchus mystaceus. The sequence goes on along the minus strand of JAWWLV010000001.1, from coordinate 62,293,921 downwards.
TGCAACATCTTTAAAAAAGCTAACTGCAAATTACAAGATTGCTGTGGTTTTATAGCTGACAGCATTCACAAATGACAGACATTGCACTAACTGCAAAGCAGATAATTTTAATTTGTCATTCTGATGTGTGAAATTCTTTCTATTGATTCCAAGATGACAAATTTTCCATAAGCTTATGAAATACCAGAAATTACTATAATTTAAGCATTGAAAAGTGGTTAAGCAGAATAGAGGCTGGCTGTCTTAAGATATTTCATATCATCACCCATCTTTGTGTTCATGGTCTCATTCAATACCAAGCAGCTGCAATACATGATCTGTAATTTATAGAAAAGCCTGTAGGTGACTGCAGATTGTTAAGGTTTTTGGCCCTCATTGGTCACATTTCAGGATAAAATTTCTTTTTTCTTACTTAGAAAAAAGATGGACTTTAGTGGGACAGTGGGAGTTGTAGGAAATGAAGATGAATAAACACTGAACAGTTCTGGAGAGAGGTTTTGCGTGTATATTTTACTGAATTATCAGAACCTTCACTTTCCAGCTCTCCCCAGAACAATGATTCAATAACTAAATTCTGTCAAGAGAAAAGAAGGCTTTTGCTCCCAGTTCTTCCCAGGCTTAAACAAGCAACTTTATTTTTTTAAAAGTGGATTTTCATAAAAATGAGATTTTGTTTGTGCAGCTTACCTTTCTCATAGTAGAAGTTCTGAAAGTTAATACCAACAAAGTTAGTCAGAAGTTAGTGGAGGTCTGATGAAAGGCCAAAAATGCAAGTCAGAATCATAAAGAGCCAGGCAGAAGCCAAGACAGTCTTCTGGAGTTACAGAGGATGATCTGAACAATTAACTCAGATGTACCAGTCTATACAGCATGTGTGATGAAACCTATTTTGTGAGTTGGTGGAGACAAGAAGGATGAAGATAAGGATGATGAAAATGTCTTTAACATCATGGACAAAATCATTTTAAAAAGGTACCATAAATTACTGGTCTGTGTTGTAAAATTTCACCAACATTTTCCAAGACAGTTTGACAGTATTTATGAAGTGAAATTGTTTGAGAATTGCGGTCTCAGTTCATCATAATTTAAAATATTGCCACATATATTTTTATTTCTTGCCCAAACCTGACATTTTTTTCTAATTTTTTTTTTTTTTTTACATAATAGTCTACATGTTAAAGAAAGAATTATATTTGGATATTGAATGTAAAGATTTTTTTGAAAATTTTTTCTTTATTTATTGCCATGATATTTATCGCGAATAAACATATTTTTTATAGGTGTTTTATTTGGAAAAAAACAAGCAGATAGACAGAAAAACCCAAACAACTTATCAAAAAATATACACATCCCCAGCCTATTATTATTTCAAGAAGAGTCATCTGATTTAAAATGCTAGGTCAATAGCACCACTAATTCTTGGTTTCAAAGTCTGTAAATTTTTATTTACAGTTCTGATAAACTGTTTCTGTTTGGCTAAGTGTTTCCTTTTCTTTATTTGTCTTCTGAGAAGAGTGTTAATGGAGACACTCCACAGGGAATACCATACCTATATGTCCTGTAATGTCTATCAACCTGCTGTTTGCCAGATGAAGATCAAATTTTTATTTCATTAGATGCCTTTGATTCTCTCAATCATATAGTAAAATATCTTTTTTAAGCTTGAAATAGTACCAGAAACTCAAAGATATTTTCAAAAATAGTAGTCATGACCCATAAGATATAATTATCAAATTGTATTTAAAGAAAAAACAGTGCAGATGCAGATATTTTCTAAAGTATTCTAGCTAAAATACTGAAAAATTACAATGACAGGCTGCTGTTTGAAGAATTTCTTTCTGCCTTCTCTTGTAGGCCACACATGATAGCACTGCAATTCAAAAGGTATTCTGTTTGCATGTCTCTTAGCTGTAAAGTTTGTAGTAGGCATGTGGAATTTGTCAGTAAATTAAAAAGCTCTGAATAAATAGTACTTCACACATGTATATACAGGAGAATGATTACTTCTCTTCATATGGGCATGGGAATTTTATATATATTTTTGCACTGTACAAAATTAAGGTGAATATTTGCCCTTTTACCTAGCTCTTCTCACCAAAATCTGGGAACAATCTAACCTTTCTTTCTGGCATTAATTTTGACAGTTTTTCTATCTGATAGTTCTCATTAAAACTCTCTTAACCCACAGGAGTACATAAGCAGGAAAACACATTGTAATTTCAGCAAGTTTTATTTTACTGCAAACAGTTGAGTCTGTCTTATGCAATCATTAAGACCTAATTAAAAACTCACAACATCTTTGTCTTATCATTATATCTTGTCTAGAGCTTAAAAATAAATGGTGACTACGTGAACTAAAAGAAACCCCTCAGAAGTTAAAAAGTTCTTAATTCCCAAGCTACTACTGTTCATAAATATGCCATACAGTTAACCACATTGTTTACTACTGTTTGTTCAATGAGGAGAAATTATGGCCATCATAAAAGCTCTAGTGTCTTTTACACTTTTTACTGTTTAGCAATCAAAATGACCATCTGCTTACTTACTAACGTTTTCCTAGTCAACAGGAATATTTTAGTTGACAAACAAACAAACAGAAAAACAAACAAACTTGTTTCTAAACATATCATCCCTATCCATCAACAGCAAGGATAGGTTACATGCAAACTTCTTACACTTCAGGGTTTTTTGTTGTCTATATAAATAAGTATTCCAGTGCTTATTTTAATAACTCAAGAAGTCCTTTTTTCCCCAAAGTTTGAGAACATTTAGATAATTATTTCATAATTAAGATATCAAGGTATTAAAAAATAATTAAGCTAAAATTATCAATTTTTTTTCCTTTAAATTAATGCACAATGACTGAAACTGTATTTATAACAATACTAATTGATGAAATTCTTAATGGTATGTACAGTCAGTTCTGTGATGGAGTTTAGAAGCATCACATATCCATAAAATGCATTGTTTAATCAGAAAACCCAAACAAAATCATGGCACATGCAACTAAAAATAAAATTTAACAAAACAGTATGTAAACACAGAAATTAGAAAATGGACAGAATTTTAGGGCCTAATATTTATTATCTCTATAGGTACCTTCCTGGAACCATCTCACACTGCAAGAAAAAGACAAAATGTTCAAAAGTTTTTTTTTTTTCTGTCATATATCCTACAATCACTAGGCAATGTAATTTCTCATGTCTCCAATTCACTGCTGTTACTTAGCTACACTGCTGGGGAATGGTTAGATTGTAGAAAAAGAAAAAAAAAAAAGAAAACAGAAATAAAATTCAAGATGACTCAAAATAAGATAAATTAATGAGAAGATAAAAGTAACGGGTCAATTTGTAGTTCATATATAACCTTTTTTACTTGGTGGAACGCTATTAGCTTTTGCTTATTTTTGGTACAATATGTCAACATTTCTTACTTCTTTCTAAGCATTATTTCTTCTTTAACTCTCTTAAAAAGGAAACTGTGTCTAATCATGCTGCAATTGTTTACAATTGTTCAAGACATGCTGGAAATGGAAAATTTGGACAGACATAGAGTTTTCCTCAATTCTTGCTGTGCCTAGACTAAGTGAAAAGCACCACATTTTTGCTTCTTTGTGTTGATTTCTTGTGTAGAGAATGAAACCATCTTAGAGACTAGCCTATGTGGTTCCTGCTGCAGAACCTATCTAAGATCCTTTTAAATAGTCAGCAAGTGCAGGAATGATCATATAGAACAACCTTCTATATATGGTCAAGTTCCTTGAAGTGATCACATAGGGCCATTAGGAAGCTGGATTACAGGAGTTCACTAGGAAAACATTTTAAGGGAGTCTCACATGAAGCTGTCATTACAATCAAACTCCTGTCACCACTCAGACAGCAATTTATCATCTTGTACAAACAGAGTTTTGGTAGGGAAATTATTTTATTTTAAAAGAACTCTTTCTTCATCAGTATCTCTGTAATAGAAATGATAGCTGGAGGCTAACCATCATCCATCAGATTTGTGTCCTTGTATATTCTTGCAAAAGACTTTTGGATAATGGGACAGAATTTCACCAAAAATTGAACATCATGTTTCCCTAGAACCACAGTTCAGCTACATTGATTTACATATATTTGCAATTTTATTAATTGAGTTGAATTTGTTCATTGAATTTACCTATGTCAAGGGGAGAATTTCATATTTCCATTAGTTCAGCTTTTGTTTTCAGGAATATGGCAAAGTGTTTACAAATTTTTCTTGAATTTTAGAGCTTTTTTGTAGTTCAGTTATGAATCCATCTTGCTCACATTTGAAGAAAATATCACAGAGCGATTATCTTTTTATGTTGTGCAAGTGCAATACAATGTCTTTGTCCCTGATATTTTACTTTTTACTTTCTCTCCTTTAAAAACTGAATTACGAAGCATAACTCTCAATATTTCAGAGTGAAAAATCTGGAATAATTTTATATGCATCAACAAAACTGTATTCTAGAACCTCCCTTACTTATTTCTCACACTTAACATTAATTACATAAATTAGTGTCTAGCAACATTATAGTAAGGAGCTATGATTATGACTTCCACGGTGATATTCAAAGTAGCATTAATCATTCTAATAGTATAACCACAGTCACTGTGAAAGCTGAATATGTCCTTCATTTTCCCCTTTCCTTTACTTCTGTCCCTTCTTTCAGCCATGTTTGACGAGCCTGAGTTATCCCAGTTTCTAAGTCAGAAATCTAAATGTGAGTTTATCACATTAAACTCTACTTTATTCTTTTGCAGACGTCAGAAATAAACCGACATCTTCAATAACTGATTAATCTCACTGAAAAATAATAATTAAAAAAGATCTGTCATGAAACACCTTCAGAAAGTACATATTTTTCTCTAGTAAATAGAGAAGAAACCTAAAATTATCATGTCAAACTTAGAATAATACAGTTTTATACATGATTTAAGGCTTCTGAGTACCTGCTATTGGTACCAGGGTAGTGGTGTAGATAGATCAAAATCAGGTTCCCATGTGTGAGCTACAGCCAAGTCTTCATCAACAGAATGCACACAACTAAAAATAAAAAATAAACTAATTAAACCTGCATAATGTAAATTATATTCAATTTAGACTTACAAAAATGGTTTACTAACAGTACTTCTTGTATAAAATTGTTCTGCACAACCATTTATATTATGAGTAATTATCAGATTGCTGTTCTTTCGTGTTGATACTAGCTACACCTCGTTGACTCTTTGTGATATATTGTGAGACTGATGGATTTGTGTCACCTGGAATGCTTTAACTTTTTGACTTCCAGTAAAATTGTTTGACTTCCAGTAAAATTGTTTATAGCAAGTTTTCAAAATGATGTATGATTAACACAATACAGAAGTTCACAAGATCTTTAAAAAGAAAAAAAATCTTCTTAAGGGCTTTCTTTCCTAAAGAAAGCATTAATTAAAAAAAAAAGGTAATACACAAAATTCATTATAATATGGATCTTTAAATGAAAATCTGTAATATTTTATGGTTTCTGCATTTGACTTCAATAATTGCCAGAAGGAATTGCTTTCTGTGTGTAATTGAGTTTGAAATGTGTTTTAGTATTTCAAGGAGAGTTGTTTTGTCTGGCTCTGTAAGCAAAATATCTGTTATTTCTTCTTTTTTTTTTTTTTTTTTTAATGATAGAAAATCAGGTTAACTATAAATGTCTTAGTGTAGATTTCCATCCATGTTTAAGAACCTAAGGGTCCCCATCAAGAACTGTTTTATATTGATCTAAACATTACAGAAATCACAATCAATTTTGTTCTTTTAATTCTGTCATCTTTCAATATATTGTCTGTTGTTAGGTTTGTTGCTGTTTAAGGGCAAATATTCTTGTAAGTTGCCATCACTGGTCCTTTTGCAAAACAAGCAAACAAGTATTATTTTTAGAAATTGTACATAACATTTTTCATCCTTCCTTGACATCTGTTCCCCTTCTGGCTTGCATGTAAGACTCTAAGTTCTTCAGGGTTGTAGTCACTTACTCCTGCTGGTTTGTAAGCAGTGAAGAATATGCAAACCGTATAATGCTATAACAGGGAAATGCCTTTGTTAAGACCTATTTTTAAGAACTAACTATGTAAGTGACTGCTATAGAAATGTAGCTCATGCTACAAAGAATAGTAATGAGAAGAAGAGTTTATAATGCTGCCTAATTTATCTTACTCAGCTTCTGAAAAATGCAAGTGTAGTAGATTTGTAGGGCAGGTTTTGGGGTCATTTTCACTTGCTGAATATCAGTGGCTATCAACTTATTCTTTTTTAATTTTGTCCACTTTTATTTGTTAATTCTGAAAGACACCATAGCATCTCTTGTTTGGGCAACTACTATAATATCATTAAAACTGGTCATTTTTAAGGAAAAATACTGCCATTTAGAAGTATAGATTTGGCTTATTACAAAGCAATTTTATAATTACAGGAGAATTCTTACACTGTGGGATTCAATTTAAAGCAAAATTCAATTTTCCAAAAGTTTAATCTTCACCAAATTAATTTTACTTGCTAACAAATCCTATTAAGTTGAAGATAGAACACAAAAACAAATGGTTTTGTTGGTCAAAAATTTAATCCTATTGGTTTCCTTTTGTCTAGTGCCTGGTTTAGGCCTGATTAAATAACCGTAATACAAACAATATAAAACCAAATTCCATGCTTTGCTTTGAAAGGTAAGCTGTAATTAGCCAGGATGAAGAATTCATAAATATTCATCTCTCTTGACTTTTTTTTTTTTTTTTTTTGTGTCAAAATGTGGATTTTTTCAATTCAGATGAGGAACATTTAGTGTTAGTTAACTGACATAACTTTCTCCTGGGCATGCAATCTGTTTCACTTTTCTCACAAATGCGAAGGTCAGTTGATCATCAGCTTTTCTGCATTTCCCCAAACTTTTATCTTGAAGCAATGAAAAAAGATTGTTCTGTTTGTTCAAGGTGAACGATAATCTTAAAACTTCTAAATACAAGTTTACAAAGTATTTTAACAGTTACCAGCATTTGAGGCACATGTAGATTCTGCTCCATGAGGCCATTTTCATTTTCCAGCATTTTAAATTTGTATTCAAACCATGATTTTATAGTATATTAAGTTTGCCTACATGACAGGTGATTTTCCAGTGCTAACAAAATCTTTTTTCTCTAATGGCATGCTCAATATTACACAAAGATCAGCTTCAGAAAGGCACAGGGGGAAAAAATTTTCCATTTGGCTGGAAAATTGCATCAGCTTTACTAATTATATCAATTCACAAATTACATCAGCTTTACTAATTATATCAATTCACTCCTTCTAAATTTTTCTGAACGAACTTAACTCATATACACTGTTCCTTGTTATTCCAACACTGTACTTATCTTTTGGTATAAGGGAAATAAACAGTGTGGTAATTCTTGATTTTGGAAATCCAAAGAAGCCGTCCATGATAAGAAGTATTTAGGAACAATTAAACTTTGCTTACATAATTCCATTATAATGCAGGAAGTCCAAAAATCACCAAAGGAACTTTGAGGCAAAATGGGAAGTTTAATGTATTTATAAGCATGAGAAAGGCATGTAGGTTAGGAAAAAAATACATTTGGTAAATTAGTAGGTTTTATAGCACTTTCTTTACATGAACAAAGCATGGATTTGATTTTTTTGTTTTTCTTTAGCATTGTTCTTTTTACATGGATAAGAAATTTTATCCCTGTGCCATAGTTCCATTACTTCCTGGAGGCCAAAACTCCTGCTCAGAATTAAGTCTTCAATGATTTTGAGAGTGAGTGTGTGTGTGTGTGTGTGTGTGTGTGTATGTGTGTGTGTGTGTGTGTGTGAGTGTGTATGTGTGCATAAAAAGAATAACTCTATAATTTCAAGTATGAGAGATGTAAGGTATAATCCTGAGTCCTGAAAGATCTATTTTTGTGTTACTTCTAGGCTCTATTCAAATTCCAATTAGCCACTGGATGGTTCCATTCATCTAACTCTCTCTAAGATAAAAGGCCATAAGAGCTGTCTTGAAGAATCTCTTCTGAAGATCAGTACAGTTAAGAACATATTGGATATTGCTTATTCATATTCTATTTTATCAGAGCTCTTGAGTGTACAAGCACAAACATCCATGAGGGTATAACCACCTTGAGTATTGTACGCAGTTTTGGGCATGTCGGTATTAGAAGGACCATAAACTGTTGGTGTGTGTCCAGAGGAGGGTGACCAAGATGGTGAAAGGCCTCGAGGGCAAAACTACTAGGAGCAGCTGAGCTACTTCATTTGTTCAGCTTGGAGAAGAGAAGGCTGAGAGGAGACTTCATTGCAGTCTACAATTTCCTCAAGGTGGGCAATGGAGGGGGAGGTGCTAATATCCTCTCTCTGCTGACCAGCAATAGGACATGAGGAAATAGAATTAAGCTGTGTCAGGGGAAGTTCAGATTGGACATTAGGAAAAGATTCTGCACTGAAAGGGCGGTTGATCACTGGAACAGTGACCCAGGATGCGGTCATGGCTCCAAGCCTGTCAGAGTTCAAGCATCTGGATGATCCTCTTAGTTATATGGGCTAGTTTTAGATAATCCTGGTAGGAGCAGGGAGTTGGACTTGAGGATCCTTATGGGTCCCTTCCAATTTGAGATATTTTATGATGCTATGAACTGTACATAGTTACTGATTGCTAAAGAAATGTAGGCTTGAGAGTTGGATTTGACTGTTCTTCGGGCTTAAAAAAAGGGAAAAAAAAGGAAAAAATAACAACTCTATATTTCTGCAGATATGTACATTATCTCATATTCAGAAAAAAAAAAAGCCAACACGGAGAAGATATAAAAGACAGTTACAACCTCTACACCAACAGACAAATGGTTTGCATTCAGGAGTTCCCTGACAAGTGTCTTTCCCCACTCTGAACCAAAATCTGCTGCCCTCCCACCCTGTGATGGACTGAAATGTTGTTAATATCTTAAATATTGTCAAAATCATAGAAAGCCTTTTTGTCAAACTGCACAGAAGAAACTGCCTGTCTGCAACCAAAGTACTGCCCCCCTCCCCTCCACCAATGCCTCCTGACTGGAATTTGGACTGTCTAATTATCTCAGGTCTGAGGAGAAATGAACAAGGCTCAGCAGGTAGTGAAGAAGAAGAGTTTTGGGGGTGTGATGGTGAAATCTCTCCACACCAAACAGAAGTAAACCCCCCTCTCCAGAAAGACCACATATACATGGGACATTCACGTGAGAAGCACCTGACAAGGGGTCATAAACCATTCAAAGACCCCCAAAGCTCCCCCTCAACTCTTTCTTGAGGCCTTCTACCACCAAAGGACTGCACGTGATCCGAATAAGGCAACAAATCCAGAGCCTGTCTATAGAGACTGCAAAGCTTCCCCCTGGTCGGGGAACTGCTTGGGAATCTCCTGAATATATATTAATCCACTGGACTCTATGGTTTGTGGGACTCCCACCACCAAGGAGACCAGAAGACCCACAGGACGCTGCCAGGTTTCATGGAGTGGTGATACATTTTCTGTTTTAATCTTTCTCTGTCACCCTCTTTTTTCTCTCCCCATCCTTTTTCCTATTTCTGTCTCTCTCTACCTCACATTTACTGTTAAATAAAATGCATACTATTGACTTTGGCATATGGTCTCATTTGTGCCTTAATTTGGGTAGAGGCATTTCTAATAACTTTATTTACTGGATCAAAACACCCCCCCCAAAAAAAAAAAAAAAAAGACAAAAAAAAGCAAGCTTTAAAAATGTTACTGAACTCTAAGAATTTAAAAATTTCATAGACTTAATTAACTACAAAATGTTATATTTAAAATATTTTTTCTAACCTAACTTCAATAACAATCTTGTAAGCAAATAACAAATGTCTAGTCAGCTATCACTTCTTTTGTATATCAAGCAAGCATAACAAGAAATGAAAACACATTTAAAGCAAACAAAATATCAACAAAAAATAATGCCAAACAACAGTGTAGCTAAAGGATTATAACTCGGTGCCATTTATAGCAGACATTCATTTGTAAAAGCAATTTACTTCTAAAATTGGAAACTAAAGACATGATACTAAAAAGAAAAATAATATGCAAGGTATTGTAAAAAACAAAGGCTAAGAATGATACAGAAGTATTTATAATATTGTATCACAGATATTTCCAGCATTTTGTATTGTCTCCAGAAGGACACTGCACTCTGAATTATTAAGGTTTTCAAAGCATGGGATCTGTCTTTCTGTAATTTCTACAGCATCTGGTTTAATAAGTCTGATCATGAGAAAGACCTATAAATGTCACCAGGATAAATTACTGGTTAAATTTTAACTTCAGCATCCGTCCTGTAATATATTGTCCATGAGATGATAATGAAGATTAAAATCCTTTAATTCTGCTTGAATGTGAAAAACATGGAACCTGAATCAGAGACATATTGTGAGTAATATTGAGCACCTGAAATTCTCACTGATCACAGCACTTCTTCTGATAAAAATCAGAGTCAAATCCCTATTCAGCTGAGGCTAATGAAAGTTTGTCATTGAGTGCTGTGTTATCAGAATTTGTCCCTTAATATAAGTTGCCACAGTAGTTCAGTTTAAGAAAAAGTACTTCTAAATTGTGTGGGAAATAGAAGCTCATATAATAGAGCTCCACATAGCATATCTACTGTTTTACTTTATTCGGCCTAATGATTTCCATTATCTCTTTAGTTGATAGAATCCATTTCAAAAACCAATAATCTCTTGAGATCCACTGAGCCACAAATTAGTCATTAGAGAAAACTTTCAGAGATCATTACCTTTTCCATAGATTTTAGCTTTTCATTTCCTAAATACCCATGTCTAGTGTTGTTCATAAGAAGGAGAGGGTAAATTATTCAGTTCCAAAAGAAAGATTCTAGCATTATTCAAGTTATTCACTTGTTTATTATTAGCACCGATGCATTTTCATTAAAGGTCAACTCTGTATCACTCTTAACCTTGAATTTATGACCTCATGTACAATTAGGTTGTAATGAAAAAACAAATGTCATCAACGCTGCATTGTATGCCACTTTAATGAGCTAACATTTTCTATAGGGGGAATTTATTGTTTTTCTAAACTAGTAAAATACTTCCCGTCACAGACACACAAACAGAGGCATAATTTCCAATGCAGAAGGGAGAGTAAGAAGTGCAGTTCCATTCTTTCATTGTCTTGGTTTGGTTTTTTTGTTGTTTTTCCTAAGTTATACCTAAAGAGTCCAGGCTTTTTGACTGGAAAGTTGAGCTGAGACCAATTGAGTTCTTGTTTTCATTCAGATAATGTTCAGTACACAGTAGGAAATTAGAAGATGACATAAATCTGAAATATTTCACAGAAACCCTCATCAAAGCAATTTTAGAACAGGAAAATACAATAGAATTTAACAAGATGCTAGGGGAATCCAGTCTTGGATTCCAGTCTACTTAATAAGTAATATTAAACAAAACTCTTCTGCATAAATCTGAATACACCGAAATTACTTATCAAATTATAAGTATCTGACATATAATTCATCAGGTTTCCCATACTTGCATCACTAAATGTTTCTTCCTTCACAGTAAAGCATAAAAAAGTTTTGCTAAATAAGTTGCCAAAGTACATTCTTCCTACAAGCAAAGAGTAACAGCAGCGACAGCTGTACAATCACTGGCAATGATTTATGTTCCATGACTACATCACTGCGTTGTTTACTGTATGCTTATACTGCCTAAATTAGCAATTAGTTTCTGAGAAACTGTATAGAGCAACAGGGAGTTGAATACTTGTAGACCAAATCTGCAAACTATGTAAGGGCAACACAGAGCACTTTGGTTTAGAACCTTAGTGTGGTCCTTCACTGAATCTGAAAGTCTTTGGCCAGGATAGATTTACTCCTTAACAAATACTAAGATTAAAGCTGTGACAATGCTTGACAGTCTTTTGAAGAGAAGTCAGATGGTTCAGGAGGAGAATCTTAGACCTTGTGAGGAAATCTGCCTAACAATCACCACTGGAATGAGGACATCAGAGGAGAAATATTAAATAATACATATATACACATGTAAATTATTTTTCTCCTTTTGATCATCTCTGTTTGCACACTTAATATTTGGTTTTAAGGAAACAACTGTGTTTCTGCCTTTTCAAATTAAAGACAAAAATATTTTGAACTAATTGTATCTCACAAGAAAACAGATGGTAGACTGGATACATGGTCTATAATTTATTGTATGCATAGAGCATTTGTTTATGTCTCTCTATCAGCATCATGCGGTGCTAAGTCAGGTCATAGCTGAAATGGATTAATTTAGGGAACTAAGGAAAATATCAGAGGTATAGTCAATTCTGTCATCCCCATGTCAATACCTCTTTTTAAACAGTTATGCAATATTTCAAAACTTATTGTCAGATATACAACATGAATTTTTAAGGAATGGTAATTAAAACTTGAAACATGAGTTTTAATTTTGAGAAATACTGTGAATCTACATTTCATTTTGACTTGAGCAGGTACTGAGGAGGGACATGCAACACAAGAGATGTGGTGTGAGAAGTTTGGACAGAAGAGTAATTAAAGGAATCCTAGAAACATTTTCCTACTTGTGGCAGACTGAAATCACAGAGGCGAGGAAATAATAATATTATTAATAATAATAGAAGTAATGTAATAGTGGAGGGGGGGGAAAACTATCCATATTTTAAGACTGCTTAATTTCTCATCTACTGTCATTATGATTAACAGTCTTCTGATTAAAAAAAAAAAGAAATACCCTGAATAATAATAATAATAATAATAATAATAATAATAATAATAAAGAGAAGCCCTGTTTATTTGAATGATTCCGTATCTGTTTCAGGTCAATAAATAGAACCAAGTTTCATAGATTTCTCAATTCATCCATTGAGAGTCTTTTTCACTGGGATTATAAATGTGCCTCTCTGTTATCTTTGGAAATTTGCATGAATCACATTTACATGATAAGCTGTGTTCTACTGATAAGTCAACAGCCCTCCTGATTTTCCAAATCTTATCAAAGTTGTCTCAGAAGCTGAATCTCATAACTATTAAAAAAAAAAAAAAAAAGAAAGCCAGGGGTGGGGGGGGAGCAAGAAAAGACAACTTACTGACATTATGCTATATATATGCTGGTGCTATATATCATCCAAACTGTGTCTAATTTTATAATAGCTCTTCCTCCTCTTTTCTTCTCTAACAGCATTATCCTGGTATGTCTCTTAATTTCAAAGAGAAAAAGTATCTTTACATGCTAGCCACTCATTAATAACCAGCAGAGGTGGAAAAGATTAAAACTTCACAGATAGGTTGTGTTTGAAGAAAAAAACACACTAACTCAGCACAAAAAACCTATAGCACTCATTTGACAACAGGGTACATGTTTCTTTTCAGCAGCCTCAAAATCTTGCCTCAGAATTACTGGTTTTCTTAGAGGCTCTTCAGCATTTAACATCAGGCAAAAATTCAGAAGATGCACGTTCTTGTTATTTTAGGCAAATAGAATTTAATTTACTATTTACTGCAATCACTGAGCTTAACGGATGCTTTAATTTATACAACTTTCAAATGCAACATTTGAGTACATCTTCCACAATTCCTTTGATTAGGCTGAAACGTTATGCTTTCAGAGTATTAAATAACTTATTTTATTTTTATTTGCCAGTGCACAAATTTGTACAAATATATTAACTCCTGCTCTCCACTTCTATTCCCACAAAACCTCCCAATAAATTAATTGATAAAATTTAAAAAACAAGGAAACAAAAAACCCAACAAGAACAAAACAAACAAACAAAACTTCAAATGTTATTTTTTTTTTAGAATCATAGAGATTATTAAATTATTTAGGGGTTTTGCTATGTTATCAATTTTTTTGCTATTTTATCAAATATTTTTGATTGTAGAAGTGATTTTTCAATCTATCTGTGGTATATCTTTAACTTATTAAAAATTAATCACAGGTTATTTGAACTGTTCTGTAAAAGAAAAGACAAAAAGAAAGAAAAACAACTTAACTCAGTAATATCTATCATTTCTGTCTGGGCACTGATTGGAAAGCAAGCCAGCTGGGAGATTACCATGTTTGCTATGACCTGTAGTTACATTAAAGGAGTAAAAAAAAGCATTCCTAGTATCCATCATTACACTTACCTATGAGTATCTGCTAGCAAAAATATTTACTTTTCACAAAAAGTGTACTTACTTCAATTATCTTTGGCACACTTCTGTGGTCCAAGTGAGGAGTCCTTAATATTCCTTTGAAGTACTTATTCACCTTGTGAGAAATTGAGGTGGAGATAAAGCAACTCATTTGTCACTGTCCCTGCACCTACATTTAAAAAATAAGATTCCCATAGGTTATCATTATTTCATAAAAAAAACTTTTTCAAAATCTTTTTTTTTTCCTGTAGAATGATATCATAGGGTCATAGAATCATAGAATGGCTTGGGTTGGAAAGGACCATGAAGATCACCTAGGTCCAAAGCCCCTGCCATGAACAGGGACACCTTTCACTAGACCAGGTTGCTCAGAGCCCCATCCAGTGTGGCCTTGAACGCTTCTAAGGATGGGGCATCCACAACTACTCTGGGTAATCTGTTCCAGTGACTCACCTCCCTCACAGTAAACAATTTCTTCTAAACATCTAATCTAAACCTACTGTTTTCCAGTTTGAAGCCATTCTGCCTTGTCCTGTCACTACATGCCCTTGTCATAAGTCTCTCTCCGTGTTTCTTGTAGGCTCCCTTCAGGTACTGGAAGGCCACAATTAGATCACCTCAAATCCTTCTCTTTTTCCAGGCTGAACAATCCCAATTCTGCTAGCCTTTCCTCATAGAAGAGGCCTGTGATCATCTTAGTGGCCCTCCCTTGGACTTGCTCCAACAGGTCCATGTTCTTCTTGTGATGAGGACTCAGAGCTGGACGCAATACTTCAGGTGGAGTGGAGGGGTAGAATCTTGACCTGCTGTCCATGTCCTTTTGAAGCAATCCAGGACACAGTTAGCCTTCTGGATTGAAAAATATCACTGTCTCGAGTTATTAAATAACCCTAAATATATTTTAAAGTAAAACTCCTAGCTGAGCCCGTGAGCCCACAGCTACAGGGCTGGGGTGTTACACCATGTTTCAGTTTGAAGGACATTAATCTGTTTCCTATAAAACAAATGCCAGAAAAAACCTGACATTTATGCTATGTACATACAACCAAAAATGGGAATGAATTAGAGAACTAAATTGATATATATCAACTTCACTTTTCTTCTAAGATTAGGATGTAAAACAGTTTATGCCCTAGATTTCCAAAATTACTTGACCTGTACATTAAATTCTCCTAACTAAGCACCACCCCTGTAAAATATATATAATAATAAAATCTCTATTACACAGTTTTTGTGTGTGTTATGAGTACATATCAAATGACTAATGAAACGTTGTTTTTTTCCTTCTCTTGGATATGATGGAAATAAGTGCTGCTCACTATGCAGATAACCGAATCCAGATTGGTGAGGTAGAAAATAGTACTAAAAGTAGCTTTGTGTCACTCTAAAATGCCAATTCCAACTGATGAAGATTGAAAGATAAATGCCTCCATATATCTGTAAATATTTTAACTATTTCCAGCTATCAGAGTTGTATTGAACGAGGTCTTCTACAAAGAGGGGTGTTGCAGTGTGGCCACATGAATCAAAGAGATTGTAATTGACATTTAATATCTCTTTGATTCAGAGTCAGTTTTTATATGTTTTGTATATCACTGGTCAAAGTTTTTTACAGGGAGAAGAATAAAAAGAAATATATGGCTCCTTGTCCTTGTTTTGGCCAGGACAGGGTAAATTTTTTGCCACTATAGGACTTGGCCAAGGCCTGCATGTTATTCTATACCATTTCATATCATTGCCAGGGATGAATGGAAAAAAAAGACTCTCTGGGGAGAGCTGGTATTGTTTAATGTTGCAGGCTTTCCATGTAAACCTTTTCTTTGTTTTATATCTTCTGTTATTAATACTGTTGCTATTGATGTTTACTTTCTTATCTCGTTGTTTAAAACAAATTGTTCTTATTTCAATCTGTGATCTTTGCCTTTTGTGCCTTAAATTGGAAAGGGAGGGGGAAGCGATTGGAGTTGTGGTTTTAGCAGGAGTACTAAATTGGAGAATACCATTCCTAAACCATAACACTCCTGTATCTTAGCAACTAAGTGAATACAACAACAATGTGAATGTCAGGAAAACTAACAATACAGGAGATCTTCTGGCAATATTTTGCAACCAAAAATACAACACAGAACACAAACAAACAAATAAAAATTTGCATGAAAATCTGTGTCTGACAATCTAGCCATAACTTAAAGCCTGAATTGCATTTTTTAATTTTTGACAGCTCCTTAACTATTCATTTAGTGCTGAAATATCTTTCTATGCTTATGAAAAAAGAGGGTAGTAAGACTGCTTGTGCACTTGCCATAAAAATATATATCATTTTTGCTTTCATCATACTTTTCACCTTAAAACAATTAATTTTATGTGCATATTTGCTCTTATTAATGACTAGAAAAAAAATGCAATATATTTATATCAGTAATTTTTCACAGATTAATTCATGTGTCTTGTTAAGCTGAAGGGAAAACAAATCTTTAATCTGCAAATTCATAGAAACATATCTTGAACCTATTAAAGGCACATATTACTTCTTTGAAAAGAAGCAGTATGAGAGAGTACTAGAGAAGGTACAAAAGGATATGAAAGACCAACTACCACTTTCAAAGTATGGGTGGAGAAAGGACATTTTAGTTGTAGCCAGAGGACCTGGAGTCGTCTTTCATCATTTATGTATCTGATATTCACTGTGTGAACTCCACAGTTGCTAGGACTGTCACTATCCTTTATTACCTATCAGCACAGTTTCTTAACCTGTATTTTCTTACACTCTTTTAATTCTTCTTTTTCTTGTTCTGTAGCTCCAGGAATAATTCATCTTCAGTCATCTACCTCCTCAGACTTTTAAGGGCTTGTTTTCCTTTCCTTTCCTTCTCTGAGATGTCTTTGGTCAGATTGGGGGATAACACCTGAAATGGTAGATTCTGTATTTTGGATACTAGTGAGGAAGCAGGAGATAAGAAATTAACACTATAGCTTGCATTCTAAGTGTACATATATTGCAGTTTTGTAGGGCAGTAATGCCCTGATGACATTTAAAAGAAAACACTGTTAAGGCCATTCTCATTATGTCATCTGTAACATAGTATTTTTCTCTCCAAGAGCTAATACATTTTTTTTTTCTCTTATGGAAGTCACATAATAGAAAAAAACAATCAGCAAACAAGAACCAGATTCAAGATTTTCAAAATAAATATACTGCCTTTATTCCAATATATTATGGGGAAAAAAAGTGCAAAGCTTTGTTGGGGTTTTAAAAATATCTCTATATCCCACTTGTATCTTAAAGGTTCTCCTTACACTACAGCAGAAAATTAATTCTTTGTGAAAGAACAAAAGATAATAGGGGGAAAGAATGATTATTGTATGCTTTAGTTGGTGATACTGGTTTAATGGTAATCAGCTATATTTGGATTCAGACATTTTGCAAAATGCTAATGGTTGATAATGCAACTTTCAATAACAGAACGATGCATTATGAAGTTATGCTTTACTATGCAAAGAGGAGAAGAATTTGAGGAGATTCAGAGCGGGATGAACTGCTGAATAAAGCTTTATACAGGTCCTTAAGCTTATTATAATCCACTTTTGACAAGGAACAATGTCTGTTGAATTCAGCATTACAAAGAAGCTCATGGTGCTTTATCAGCCTTGGCAATTTGGGGGAGAAAAAATAAAAGAAAAAAGTGAATATTATTCATAAATAATTAAAGAGAACTCAACTGAAGGACAAAAGCTAGAATAAGATACTGGGCTTTGGAGTAAGTTGCTAACAAATGTAAAGGATGATGGGTCTCAGTTTTCTGCAAGATGCTAAGAATAAATCTACACATAGCTGTTGTTATGCTGTGAAGTAAAAACTATTGGCACTACAGTGAAATCAATAAGTTAATATTCAAAAATTATATTCCATACATGCAGTTATGGCATGGCAGCTTATATTTAGTTTTTAAGGAATTAAAAAACTATGACTAAACAAACCAGTAACTTATTCAAAGTATTATCTTTAAATACTTTTAGTAAAATCAAAACTTGTTTTAAAATATCAACATGATATTCACTTTCCTCTAGTACTTTTTATAGCTGTGCTTATTGAAATATACAGTTTTAGGTAAATCTATATTTTTCATTTGATTTATAAATAATATGTACTTTTAGTACCATTTTCCTTTTTAATTAAAGCTATATTCAGATTTATTTTTGAATGAGTGTCTTCCTTCACAGTTGCATCAGGTCCTTAATCTTATTTGAGTGACAATAAAATCTCAGTCCACTGAAACTTCTTTGCCTGTTTTCAGTTTCTACTCACAGATCCATGATAATGAAATCAGTGACATTCTCTTTTTTTTTTTTTGCATTGTACAGAAAACATGATCGTTTTTGTGCAGTTCAAAATTAATATAGACCTTATTAATGAAATAAAACTTTTATGAGAATACAAATCTTTTTTGTATATTTAAAATGATCTATTTAATGCTACTGCATTGAAGTTTGCATTAAAATTTGAAATTCAACCATTTTTCAGCAATGGTATGGTACTATTACATAAATACAAAGTTACATTTAATTTGGAACTTGAAATCATTGGATCTGCGTCTAATCAACAACGTAACATTTTAACTCTAGTTTTGCATAGGCATATGATTATGTGAAGAAAATTTGGAGGAGATATAGAAAAAATAACTCTTAGAAAATTTATTACTTTTCTTTCCTATATCATTTGCAGGCAGGTAATCCATTACAAATATTTAGCTGGACTACTTGCCACCTTTTGTTGCATTTTTGGGTATATGGGTCAAAGAGCAAATAATGTAATGAGAAGTTTTTAACTGAACTTACAAGGTATATTGTCTATTGCCTATAACAAGGTTTTAAGTGCAGCAAACTGTTCCCTAATTAGTTCTTCATAGTCCAATACACTATAGACCTGTTACACAGAGCCTTTCAAAGGACTTCATGGCATGAAAGGTTGAATCCAAAATATCAACAAAATAGATGAGTCAGAGGGTAATTGTACCCAGGCTTCTACTGGGTCCTAAGTATTTAGTAGCTGTCCTCCTCTTGCAATCTGCTTCTAGAGCATATATAACCAAAATCAAATGAGATACATACGTCTCTTATCCTGTTTTTTTAAGGTTAGCCTGGAATGACCATGCACAAAGCTAATGTATGGCAAAAAGCCATAGAGGGCCTTCCTTTCCCAAGCCTGCCCGTGGGGCCCAGTGTACTGTCCGATGTGTTCAGTTACATGACTGTCCTGGGAGCAGTCATGGAGACAGATATCAGGAACAAAGCAGAGAACAGTTTTTTGCAGCCACTTCAGAAAATAATCATTCATAGTGAGTTGAAAACACAGCTACTGAGATTGGGAAGAGGTTGATACTGTGGAGAAATAAACCTCTGAGAAAACACATCTTCAAGGCAGAAAAAACATTAATTAAATTCTTCCATAAGATGCAACCAGTTTCTGGGAATATGATATTCACCTTAGGAATGGAACTGAACATCTGCATTGCAATTTTCTGAACATGGCCAAGTTGACCTTGGCAAGCAATGAATTGTCTAATGGAGGGAGGATGCCAAAACTAGATTAAAACAGAATAACATGGGTGTTTTGCAGTAGTCTTAGTTGAAAAATTAAAGATCATCATCTAGTAATTCAGCAAGAAACCTTCCAGGTAAAATTCCATCTGTCTCCAGAAATAGCTTTGTTTACAGATTTGCTTCACAGATTATGTTGCTTTGAATGATTATCTTTACAGAGCTAACGTAGGTCAAACCTGCATCAGCAAAACAAACCTTTATCAGCAGAGATTGCAATGTCTAACTGTTACTATAACACACTGCAATGGTTACAATATGTTTGAAGAGTGTTATTTTATGTCCTGGAGCATTAATAAACCAAAATGACCAATGGTATCCATAGTAACAACCCCCCCGAAACAGTAGATTGCAGTACTATTCCCAGACAGGCTAAACTCCTTCTGAAGCTGGGTCTTTGTTCCAGCCCTACCTCTTCTGTACTATGAAAAAACCCAGCATTATCTAATTTAGGAATCTACTTTCAGATTAAAATTTCCTCTTAAACAATCATGTTGAACTACACTGTTACTAATGGAAATATATGTAAATTTGCAAAATATCTGGCTTCATTGTCCTATTTAACTTGTTGTAATAATTAGGTAATGAATCAATGTCTGATAACTTTTCTCAGGTGAATCTAAGAATTTAGTGTTGAGAAGGTGAAGTTAGATTAAATTTTTACATAAAAGTTAGAGAGAAATTTTTTGCATGGTCAAGGAAAAATCATATTGCTTTTCTAAATTACACTTTGATTTTTTAAAAATTTAATTATATGTTAATTACCTAAAATCAATTATATATTGAGAAAATGTTTTGAAGAGATTAGTTCTACTGATTTCCAGTTATGTATTAAAAGGAAGTATTTTAGATAATACCAATTTCTTTTATTTGTCTTGTTACCAAATTAAAAACTTCTAGTTGATGAGCTAATGCCTGATTTATAATTTGAGAAGAGTATAAGAAGTGATACTCTTATAGATATGTTAGTAATCTTAATATATTTATAACTTTAACTTTAGAAGACATCTGATATTAAACGAATTTTTTCAAAAATCTGACTTTTTTAAGAAAAAAACCCTAAAATGCTACTTTTCTTTCATCTTTGTAAAGCTGTGAGTGAAAGCTTGGTTAGTACATAGCCCAGGATTTTAATTTGGTTTCTTTGGAAGACAAAATTTTATTCATTGACTAACACTAGGGAATACTTTATTTTCTGCTCAGCAGATGGAATAAGATCTGAAAGACTCAGTGTTTCTAATGAGAAAGTGAATGTTGATGTGTCTTTTGACAGAAGGATGCTACGGAAAATTAAATAGTTTATTTCAACTCTTGAGAAATTTAGTGCCTTCTTTTGTTCGCAACAATACCAGATAATATTTCTGGAGATGTTTTTTAAAGAAAAAATATATGTAAAAAAGTAAACTAAACCCCAAAATTTTTACCTGTGTGGATTTACATTATTAGCTTCTGATCTACTTTTATCTATGCAACAGCATTCTAGATTTTCTCTAGTAATTTTAATTTTGTATTTATTACTCCAGAAATCTTATTTTATAGTTTTTCCCCAACAGTCTTTTGATTAGGATAGTTAATTAGGTGAGGATGATGTGTATCTCAGCCTCATACTGACAATATTCAAGACGTAATGAGTATGAGAACAAAAGTCCCAAGGATCTTTAATTCCGTGTGCACCAGCATAGATTAGCCAGTGTTGCCCATCTCCATTTATTCTTTACAAATTCCTCCTTGAATAGGAACTGGGAGAGTAAGTTTTGTTATTAACATAAAGGAACAGAGATTTAACTTGTAGCAATGTGTGTTTCCATTTCCCACCTGCTGAATTTTTCTCATACAGCTCTGTGGAGAGGTGTGCCTTTACCTTACTTTTAAAAGAAAATTTGAGGACGAAAGAAAAAAATTATACTAGATATCTTGACTAGTAGCACAGTTAGCAAGCATAGACCCCAACAAATAAGCAGAAAATATATCAAAGCTAAAGTATGAGATACATCTTTTTTCAAAGCAGGATTGGAATCATATCTTGAAAAATGGTGGATAATTTTGATGTGGTTATCTTATTCATTTTGAACTCATTCTGAATTTTCAGCTGCTCTGCATTGACTCATGACCCTCATATTTAGGTTCTAGATCATGAATTTACTTGTACAATATATTTTAAAATATTTTTGTTCATGAGAAGCTTTTGTAAGTAAAAACATTTTTTGAAAGGTGATTTAAGGGTTTATATTCTAACATTACAATGATAAAGGACAAAATCCACAAAGGAGCTTATATAGAATTTGGGAGTGTTAGCCCCTTTAACATCCATAAGACCCCAAGTGGTTCAACTGTTCAAATTTTCAATGGCAAACTCCTTAAATGACCTGGGACAGGGACAGCTCCTCAAACTGTATGCTCCAAATGACCTGATCTGAAGAATAAAGAAATACCATCTATAAAGGATATTTGTTTTGCCATCAAAATACAGACAAAATTCATAGAACAGCACTAGTTCACTCTAGGAATGTGTCTTTGGTGTAATTTCCTTCTATTTGTTATGAAGACTTTTTTTGAGCAAAGGGTACATTATTAATATACTTGAATCTTCAAGATCTAATCAAATAATTAGTAGCAGTGCAGATCTAACTATTACCCAAAACCAAAACAAACAACAAAAACAAACAAACAAGCACCAAAACAAACAAACAAACAGAAACAAAAGAAAATAAATTTATTCTTAAAAAGATGTCTCCCACCTCTTTGCTTACCTCACAGGCTGCAAGGAAAGACTTAGAAGTCAACACTACGATGTTTACTGTCATTCATGGTTACCCTTCTGTAGTGGTGATGCTGTGCATATAGCTAGCTATCAATTCAGATACAATTCACACAGTGGAGACATATCTGTTCTTTATCTATCATAGATTTTGCAGCTGTCTTTCAAAATGCTTCCAGGCTCTGCAAAAATTTGTTGGGAACTCTTGGAGTCTTAAATAAAAGTAATACTCCCAGTAAAGCTTGAGGCTTCATGGTCGGGGTCTTCTAGAAGTATGCCCTTTAGGATTTGATAAGAACAGAAGAAAAGCCAAAATAAAGTAAATATGACACTATTATAGCCCATCCATCATCAAAATCTACTTAGTGATTTCTTATAAACACAGAACTAAAAAAGGGTCACAGTGAAGAGCCTCCGTATACTCCAGAGCTGCAGAGGTAAATACTGGGCTTATTGCTACTACTTCTGAATTACCTGGGTAAGCCACTCATGTAAAGGAGACATTAAACTTTTTTATTATTTTCTGTTTTTTTTTTTTTTTTTTTTTGGTGAGTATCAGAGTAAACAGTGTTTCCAAAGTGAATAATCAAACTAATATGTTCTAAAACTCAAAACTTGAGTATACCTCAACCTTATGGGAGTTTTCTGAGAGTTGCTTCCATGTGAAATTTTACATCAAATGACCCAATTTTGTGAAGTATATTTTTTGCTGTGGAAGCAAAAAAAAACTACTACACTCTGCTGTAGACAAACTAGACTTTCAGAGATATGTTTTCTATTATTCTTCCAGGTTTCTTTTCTATATGTAAACAATTATATATTTTTTAAATTTATTTTTATAACTTTTGCATATTGTCTTATTTCCTTGAGAATTTTGGGGTTCTTCTGTATTCATGCTACACTCCTTCGTGTTCCTAGCTGGAAGAAATCATGACTCATTTCCCAAGTTTCTCCTGACCTTATACCTTCTACATTATTCAGCTTAAAAGTGAATAAGTCTGTCATATGGCTGTATATGCAACAAACTTTTCTCAGTAATTTATTAAAGTAATTTATTGCGTCCATGAAAGAGCTTCCAGTTTTGCTATTAGGTGGGATTAATTTCCTATGAGGTAGGATTAATTCTTAGAAAAGTTGTGTCTTGAATATGCATTTTACCATCTCATCTTCAATCAGTAGTTTTGTGTTAATTACTAAATAAACTTACCAAATAAATTTACCTTATAATATGAACAATTCAGTACTGAAGCATCTGTGGTTCTGTTTATCATGACAAGCACTTCTATTAGATATATGATTTTCAAGCATAACTAGGGATAACAGCACTAAGAATGTAAAACTGACTTTTAGGCATTCAGTTCAGATTTAAGAAGTGGAAAACAGGAATCTTTTGATTTATAAAATGAGCAAATTTGATGTGTGAGCTATTTAGAAAGAAAACTGAGGTGGAACCTCAGAGTATTTTTCTTTGCAAAGTCATTTGTACAGCCATAGTCTTGCTTCAGAGTCATATCAGTTTACATCAATATAAATGAAATCTTCCATCAGTACTGTTTTTCCTTTATCACAAACTGTTTTGCTTTCATAGGCCATTTTACAATACTTTCTATATGGTGGTCTACAAAATATTCCCAACACAAATTTGAATATATTTCAACACCAATTTTTCTTCCAGAAAAGATTTCTAACTTGCCTCCAGTAACTTTTTCCAAGTTATTTTCTGTCCTTCCTCTATATATAGACCAATGATTCCCCCATTTTTATGTTTCTCCATAAAAAGCTAAATTAATGCTAGCATGTCTGTCATACCATTCACTATATTACTTGATATAAGAGAATGACTTTTCCTATTTCCTTCTCAGCTCAGTGAAAATATTTCTACTTGCTTTAATTGGAAGTCGTTTGAGCTCTAAATTTCACTAGGAAGGGCTGTAAGATTTCAATTATCCTTCAGATATTGACAATTCACTCAAGAAATTTCATAGCAAAAACAGGCTACATAGTGTAATATCCCTTAGCTAAACACTGTTGTGAAGTAAAAATACACACTTCATTTTAAACTTGTTTCTTTTTCTTTCTGTTGCAGCTAGTGGAGCTCATACTTAAATTGCTCTAAGGTACATTTCCTACCTTCCTGTTATTTACTTATAGGAAAAAATGAACATATTTTTCTAACTTTCCTGAGATTACAGATAATGATGACAGATAATTGTTTTCACTCTAAATTATGTTATTTTGCCACCTGTCTCAGTGGTAAGAAAGACTGGGAAATTAAAATAAGAGGGATAGAAGTTTTGGGTTTTTTTTGCAACAGGCCATTTTTATCCTACTTAGTCACTTCTGCTTAAAAACATTCAATTAAGTAGTAGTACTGACTGCCTGAGTTATTGACTTTGTATGCCTGGACCTCAACAATCACATTACAAGACAACCAGAAGTTAATGTCATTTTCACCATAAATAGTATTGGACACCAGTGGTATTGTGTTCCAACCAAATAAAAAATAGATGGCAACTTTGATCTCTAATAGAAATCCCATTAACATAAAAGTCAAAAAGACTACTCTCAGCCCTAGTATTTACAAATAAAATCAACATAACTGGCTTTGACAAATTAGAACACTGGCAACAAATATATCCAAAGATGAATCTAAGAGCAGTATCTAAGTTTGGTGGAATTTTACAAATGTCCTCATGCAATTGTAAGTCTAAGAAAGAAAAATAATTCATATAACTTGAAAGCAAATTGGATAAAGGTCAAGTAGAAGGTCAAAGGGTAATGGTGTTAAACCAGGGTTGATTTAGATTAGCTATAAGAAAGAAATTTTATACAATGAGGGTGATAAAACACTGGAACAGGTTGACCAGAGAGTCTGAGATGCCCCATGTGTGGAAACATTCAAGACTGGGACAAGGCTCTAAGCAACCTGATCTAATTGATGATGTCCCTGCTCCTTACAGGGTTACAGGAAGGTCCTTTTCAACTCAAGGTATTCTGTGATTCTATATCATTGCAAAAATATCTATTTCTCTGTTTATAGGATGGGAGACAAGGTACTGGTGCTCATGGAAATGTTCTGTTGAAACCTTTATATATTTATAATCTAAGCTTTGAGTACTGTAAGGTTTTTATTTCTGCTTCAAGATTTTGTTCAGATGAAGAATGAAAACTCAACATATCTTTGAGAAAAGAGAATGATATGCTCTGAAAGGAAAGTAATGAGGTCAATTCTAATATTAGGTAATGCAAATGTATTTTCACTGCAAGAACTTCTTTCCTAACATAACTTACAAGAACAACACTGTAACAAATTCTCAAGTTATAATATTTAAATTAATATCTCTATATCTTATTTATTCCTGGTTGCCCTTCTAAACAGTGTCTTACATTTTCATCAAACATGACATTAAAATGCTCTCAAATGCACTCATGAGAGTAAACCTCAAAGGCCATTCATCAAAGTCAAAAGCAAAAAACACTGACAAGAAAGACTATTTAGTGTCCAAAATTTTTAAAGCACTTTATTTTTAAAGCACTTTATAAATCCAAGACTCTAGATTTAGATTTTCAGTATTCTAATGTTGTCTTCAAGTGTTTCTCAACTCATCCAAACAACACACATGCAATGGAAGAGCAATCCATGTTTATAAACTTACAGGAAGCAAGCAGTGGAACATTTCTTATTTCTTATTAGTGTGAGCATGAAAACTTGAACACTAAGCATTCCCACGAAAAATGATCTGGCTGTCAACACAACTGACAACTCTACTGCTCAGAATTTAGTTGATCATAAGAAAAGCCAGATGACTATATTGGGAAGCTGGTTATAAATGCCTTTTTGTGGATTAAACATTAAAAATCGTAACTAGTATTTAGCTTCTATTCGTGAGTGAAGGTTGAATTTGATCAGATATATAGCTCCCCATCAGTGGAATAATTTTCTTCCAAGGGGATTTAAATTTCTAGCTCATAAGAAGCTATTCTATAATTTTTAAGAAAAGTAATTCCCATTCATAATTACTAAGTTAGCCAAAGTCTTTCGGGGTGAATATAACAGTTTTTTTTCCCAGTTTTCCTGTATCTTCTCATTTTAAAAATACTGTCTAAAGACAAGACTAAAAACTCAAGCTGCAGACTGTTTCACATTATGGATAAAATAATGAAAAATATGGGAAGCTGAGAGGATTATACTAGCTATGTAGCAAATCCTGAGAAGATATTGTGAAGTGCAGTAGTCTGTTGTAATTTGATGTCAACTTTTTGCCTTCTTCATTGTTAAGGGTGCAAAAATATATAGACTGTGTGACAGATTAACATATTTTTTACAGGATTTTCGTAAGAGTACTTTTGTGGTTTTAAGGAGCTCCATAATTATAGGATTTAAAAGTACTTTGTGGCAGTCTCCAGCTCACCTGGTTCATGAAGTTTGACAGGCAGACATTTTAAGCTTTTCATACTTGTTTTGCTGCATCTATATCTCTAGGAATTCTTCTAAGTTTTAACTGGCTCAATTCTGAGTTATGCTGAAAACAGAGTTTTCAGATCTTAGCCCATTTCCTATCTCTTACAGAGTGCTTTGATTTTATTAGGCACAATGTTCACATACAGCTGATTTCTATTTTGTTTTTCAGAGAAAGATACCTTTCAAGGATATTGATCTCAAAGTTCATGACATTAGCTATTACTCGCACTTAACAAGAAAGAAAACATTCATCCACTTCTCTACCCACAGCGTGATCTGAAAATAAATGAGAGAGAGGGGAGGGGAGAGAGAGAGAGAGAAAGGGAAAAGAAGATGGTAGCAAACTAATCTCCCCAAGATCAAAATAGTCCAAAGGTGGAGACTCTAGGCAGCTCATACGACTGGAGGAGCAAATGAATTCTATTTAAATGTTGCAGTTTTGCACGGGGTTATTGTCACCCAAGTGACCTGGCACTTTGCCTTTTTGAACCTCATATAAGTGACCTTGGCCCACAGTATCCTGCCCAGATACCCTTGCAGAGCCTTCCTGCCCTCCAACAGATCAACATTTCCACCCAACCTCATGTCCGCAAACTGACAGAGGGTGACCTTGAATCTGTGTCATATAGTTTGATCCTCACAAGTCTATGAGACCAGGTGGGTTCCACTCAAGGGTGATGAGGGAGCTGGTGGAAGAGCTTGCCAAGCTGCTCTGCATCATTTACCAACAGTCCTGGCTCACTGGGGAGGTCCAGATGACTGGAAGTTGGCGAATGTCACGTCAATCCACAAAAAGGGCCGGAAGGAGGACCCAGGAAACTACAGGCCTGTCAGCCTGACCTCAGTGCCTGGCAAGGTTATGGAGAAAATCATCCTAGGTGCAATCACACAGCACCTACAGGATGGAAAAGGGATCAGACACAGCCAGCACGGGTTTAGGAAGGGCAGGTCCTGTCTGACCAACCTGATTTCCTTTTATGATCAGGTGACCTGCCTGGTGGATGAGGGAAAGGCTGTGAGTGTGGCCTATCTGGACTTCAGCAAAACCTTTGACACTGTCTCCCACAGCACACTCCTGGAAAAGCTGGCAGCCCATGGCTTGGACAGGGGCATTCCGTGATGGGTTAGGAACTGGCTGGAGGGCCGGGCCCAGAGAATGGTGGGGAACGGTGCTGCATCCAGTTGGGGCTGGTCACTAGTGGTGCCCCCAGGGATCAGTGTTGGGTCCAGTTCTGTTTGACATCTTTATTGACAATTTAGATGAGGGGATTGAGTAAATTTGCAGATGACACCAAGCTGGGGAAGAGTGTCAATCAGGTGGAAGGCAGGAGGGCTCTGCAGAGGGACCTGGACAGACTGGAGAGTTGGGCTGATTCCAGTGGGATGAGGTTCAACAAGGCCAAGTGCCGGGTCCTGCAC
>JAWWLV010000001.1:62244364-62265401 GCA_035041135.1 Platyrinchus mystaceus | reverse complement strand
CTTGAACACAAGTCCTGTGAGGAGAGGCTGAGGGAGCTGGGGTTGTTTAGCCTGGAGAAGAGGAGGCTCAGGGGAGAACTCATCACTCTCTACAACTGCCTGAAAGGAGGTTGTAGCCAGGTGGGGGTTGGTCTCTTCTCCCAGGCAACTACCAGTCAGACAAGAGGGCAGGGTATCAAGCTCTGCCAGGGGAGGTTTAGGTTAGATATTAGGAAGAAATTCTTTACAGGGAGGGTAATCAGGCATTGGCCACCCAGGGAAGTGGTGAATTCTCCTTCCCTGGAGGTATTTAAGAAGAGACTGGATGTGACACTTAGTGCCACAGTCTAGTAACTGCGGGAGTAGTGGATCAAGGTTGGACTTGATGATATCAGAGGTCCTTTCTAACCCATCTGATTCTATGATTCTTTGATTCTATGATTCTTTGCCACTGCCTTTGACACAGATGACAGATCAAGGGGGTGCCAGTGCCCTGAGTTGGAGGACCATGTCTGTGAGAATGATCAACTCCCAGTCGACCTGAAATGGTGTGGTATCTGCTCCTCCGGCTGGATCCCTACAAATCTATGGGACCTGATGGGATTCATCCCAGAATATTCGAAGAGCTGGCTGATGTCATTGGAAAACCTCTCTTGATGATTTTGAGTGGTGTTGGGAATCTGGAGAAGTCTCAGCTGATTGGAAGCTGGTGAAAGCTGTCCCAGTTTTCCAGAAGGGCAAGAAGGAGGACCCCAGAAACTACAAGCCTGTCAGTCTCACTTCAGTGCCTGGCAAAATTATGGAGAAAATGATTCTGGGAAGTATTGAACAGCACCTGAAAGACAACACAATCATTGGTCGCAGCCAGCACAGCTTCATGAGAGGAATGTCCTGCTTATCAAACCTGATTTCCTTTTATGACAAGGTAATCCACCCACTTAGTCAAGGGAAGCCAGATGATGTAACCTTTTTGTGTCTCAGTAAAGTTTTTGATACTGTCTCTCACAGTATCCTTTCAGACAAAATGTCTAGCAAACAGCTGGATAAATACATCATGTGGTGCGTGAGCAATTGGCTCACAGGTTGAGCATAGTGAGTAATAGTGAATGGGGTAACATCAGACTAGTGGCCTGTCACTAGTGGGATTCCACGGGGCTCCATCTTGGACCCTGTGTTCTTCAAAGGCTTCATAAATGACTTGGACACTGGACTGGAAGGGAGAGACCTCAACAAATTGCAGGGCTTGGCAGTCAGCAACAATATGAAGCTCAACAAGGGGATGTGCCAAATTCTGCACCTGGGATGGGGCAACCCAGGATATACATACAGACTGGAGAATGAGATGCTGGAAAGCAATGCCCTGGAAAGGGACCTGGGGGTCCTGGTCAATGGCAATATGGGTTGAATATGAGTCAGCAGTGCCCTGGCAGCCAGAAGGGCTAACCGTGTCCTGGGTAGCATCAAGCAAAGCATCAACCAGCCAATCAAGGGAGGGGATTGTCCCGCTCTGCTCTGCACTGGGGAGGCCTTGCCTTGAATATTGTGTGCGGTTTTGGGCACTGCAATGTAAGAAAGATATTAAGCTCTTAGAGAGTGTACAAAGGAGGGCAACGAAGATGATGAAGGGCCTTGAGGGGAAGCTGTATGAGGAGCAGCTGAGGTCACTTGGTCTGTTCAGCCTGGAGAAGAGGAGACTGAGGGGAAACCTCATTACAGTTACTACTTCCTCATGAGGGGAAGAGGAGGGGCAGACACTGATCTCTTCTCTGTGGTGACCAGTGATAGGACTTGAGAGAACAGTCTGAAATTGTGTCAGGGGAGGTTTAGGTTAGATATTAGGAAAAAGCTCTTTACCCAGAGGGTGGTTGGGCACTGGAACAGGCTCGCAGGAACTGATCACAATACTAAACCTGACAGAGTTCAAGAAGCATTTGGATGATACTCCCAGGCACACGGTGTGAATCTTGGATGGCCCTGTGCAGGGTAAGAGTTGGACTTGATGATCCTTGTGGGTCCCTTCCTACTCAGCATATTCTGGGATTCTGTAATAAATAAACATTATAGATCTGTCAGCTTCTGGCAACTTGTTTTCAGGTCTTCAAAGATGTAAAGATTGATCTTGAGTACTGTTCGCTGCATAAGTATCAGACTTGGAAGGACAGGAATAAGTGTGCACACACATGCAGAGATTCACTTCTATGTTGGCTGACTTTATAGCTTCAAGGTCTGCTACCATGGCTTTCTGTCTCTTGTTTTGTTTTGTCTTCTTTGCTTTTTATGCTGCATTTCTTATACATTATGAGCTAGTTTACTGTGAAAATAAAACAGAATATTATGGTAATAGGTACTAATATATGCATATCCATATATCCATAGTAGTTGTTTCTGTGGCTGATACTACCCCAACTGGTGATATGTGAAAGTGTTTCAGGATGGAATTAGTAAAGTAAAATTTCCTGTACAATTTCCTAATGTTGACCTTATACAATTTTATATCAGAAGACTGTTTAGTTTCCTGTACCAAACTCTTTAAAATTCTAGGTGCTGAAGTGTCTAAAGCAATTGGTGTTTGGTGCTACTTTTCACACGCATATAGAATACATCACGTCTGAAACTGTATTTTGTTCCTTTGGTCCAAAATACAAAATACCAATGCCAAAATAGGAATATTAAATCAAAAGTTAACTCTGGTTAAGTCGGAGGACACAGTGGAATATTTCTTATTCATTAAATTCTGTCTTCTTTTTAAGTGACAGAAACATATATTTACCACAGGAATTGGATTATCATTCATACCCAATGCAGATTTTTTTTCATCTATAATACTGTTGCTCTTTTTTTCCTGTTAAGTATCTTATTTCTTTAGAAGCACAGGTAAAAAATTTCAACGTCCTCAACATACAATTAGCAACACAAAATCTTACTAAGGAAAGAAAACAGTTTTAATTTATTATTGTGGCTGATAATAACTTTTCTTGTCCAGAACCTTGCCTTCCCTTTTACAATTCTTTTATCTGTAAATTAACTCATTTAAACACTGATGGTACAAAAGCCCGTCATTTACATAACAAGGAAAAGCAGGTAAATTTCAGCAGTGCCCCACCTACTGCAAAGTATTAATAATATGCTTCAGCAGTCTTAATTACTTTGGTGACCTTTTTAATTTAACAGATTTGACTTTCCCCATTTGTAATTTTGCAGCAATAATTGGATAACTAGGCAATGCATGTACCTAAACAAATTAGGGCTTTTTTAATAAAACTTGATTATTCACAGTTCATTAGACAAAAAGCTGCATTTTAATATTAATTGCAATCACTCCTGTAGAATGTCATTCAGAATTAAATATTATGCTCTGGTTTTTATGACCATAAAATCATAGAATAGCCTGCGTTGGAAGAGATCTTAAAGATCATCTATTTCCAACACCCAGCCATGAGCAGGGGTGCCACCCACTAGACCAGGTTGCTCAGAGTCCCAGAAAACCTGGCCTTGAACACTTCCATGGATGGGGCACACACAGCCATTAACCCCTGTCCCATCGTCACAGGTCCTTATAAAAAAACACTCTCCACCTGTCTTGTAGGTTAAATTTATTCAGAACAGTGAAAAGCTGTATAGAAATTAATACTTCTGAAATATATCAAAACTGCTTATAGAAATGTTTCTACATTGATGTTTTGACCTAAAATCTGGTTTTTGACCTCACTGAGAAAGGTCAGTTCATTTCAAAGTTATGGAATAAATCAGTGTAAGATCCATTTTCCTTTTAGTTATTTACACATCTGCAGTAATATTGACTTGGAATTGCATCACTGAAAATCACAATATCAAACAATATGATGTCCTTGGTTATGAATGTCAAGGTCCAAAATGTTATGATTGATGTTAATGTAATATGTTAATGTTTCAAACATTTCTTATGAAGCTGGAATTTTAAAACTTATTTCAGGTGATACAGTCCTATTCTCACTGATAAAACTGAAAAAAAAAGTATCACATCAGTAATAGGAATATGAAAATTGATTTCTTTAGTATTGATTTTAAGAATATATTTTCTATCAGGTATTTTGTTAATTTGCAGCCAGTTTTAATGCTGATTATGGGCTCGTTTCAAAGATTTAAACTTGAGTGAGATGATACAAAATTTTTGTTTTGTCAAAATACCAGTGCTAAAACAAAAAATGGAAAATGTGGATAAACGCCTCTGACGGGAACATTCTTTTTCACCACAAATCTCACGGTCTTCTGTTATTCAGTAGGCAGTTTTTTGTAAATTTTTTTCTTATTCTCTGAAGATATTTTTGTCTTGGAAATTAAATGTTTTGTTTTATGAATATTTTGAGCATTCTTTAAACTCTTAAATATCTCTACACAAAGTGTGAGTAAAAGAAATCCCATGCATCCTAAAGCAGGCATTATGCATGGA
This sequence comes from Platyrinchus mystaceus, assembly GCA_035041135.1. Classification (NCBI taxonomy): domain Eukaryota; kingdom Metazoa; phylum Chordata; class Aves; order Passeriformes; family Tyrannidae; genus Platyrinchus; species Platyrinchus mystaceus. The sequence continues at coordinate 62,260,993 of JAWWLV010000001.1, read as the reverse complement.
GAAGAATTAAATAAATAAGTAAACATTGCCTGCCAACTTACTCTTGAGAAATTACTACTATATTTTTTCCTAACTTAACTTTTCTGTGAGCATTCATATTCATGAAGGCAAAGGGTCAGTTGCATATATGACTTAACCACAGGACATTTTTATCCTAGATCCAGATCTAATTGAGGCAGCTGAAATGTGAGCATATCTTGCTTATCCCTGACCTACAATTTCTGTCTGTTCTAAAAACGAGAATTAGTTTGGTCACCCTGCTGTCAGCCCAGGGCATCTTCTGACAAGAGATTTCTAATACACTGAACAGCACTTTACATTAAGTGGTACTAATTACTGGGGCTGGGTAATCAGTTTGACCAGAAGTTGGAAGCATAACTGCAGACTGTTTGAGAATTCCAGCAGGAAATACTGACATAGTTATTACTATTTTTTTTCTTAATTATTAATTTCATAAGAATGAAAATTCTTAATGCCCAAATATTCTCCAATGTGTATGTGTGTATTTATTTACAATAAACAGTGCATTTTAGTATGTATTTGTTAAAGAAAGTCACAATTTATACCCATTTAATAAAGAAGGGGCAGAAAAAGTTGGGGGCAAAAAGCCTCATGGAAGACTCAGCTCCCCAAAAGTCTGTCTGTCCTGAAACATTGCATCGTTGTTTGGAAACAGAAGATACCCTTGCAGGAGTGGCAAGAAGGGATGTTCACCTATTATTTAACCTCTATTCTAAATTACCATTTGGCAGTTATGTCTTGGCTTCTCCATTGATATGATAGGGATGGTAGTACTTGACTTCACGAGATGGTATATCTATGTCAAATTTTAAAGCATTCTGACTGTGCGGATAAAATAAATTATTTTTAACTAATGTTATTAGTATTGGTACATTAATCCTGTTTGCCTTGGGGGAAGAAAAAGGAAAGTTGGAAAAAATTGAGAGTTTATCTACATTTATTGTCCCTGAATCTGAAAGGAGCTTCTTTCAGAGTATTTTCAGTTTTCTATTGCTTTTACCCCATTTACATTCTACCTTTAATTTCAAGGTACCAATGTACTGTGAAGGAGTTTTCTCAAGGGTTCCACTGAAAGAAAAGATACTTGATCTTGGGAGGCCCTATAGAAGCTTGTTTGAGGTTTTTTTTGTTTTGTTTGGGATTTTGTTGTTGGTGGGTTCGTTGGCGTGGGTGGGTTTTTTTTTTTTTTTTTTTTTTTTAATTTATGGATTTTTCAGGCATGTAAGGGTATCTGTTATTATCTGTAAGAGTTTGAATTCAACTGGGGAATTTTTACAGAAGTTGTGGAAAAAAAGCAATCTGTGAAAGCAAGTCCCTTGGAGCTCTGGTAACAAGTGCATAGTTATTCAAAAGGGCTTTTATGATACTCTGTCTTTCCTAACACAGTTGGACACTATGCAGATAAGAACCAGTTAGTATGTTGTAGTTTTTCTCCATTTTCATGGGTATGTGCTTTCTGAAGTTTATTTGTTTCCTTTCCTTTCTTCTCCCATATACTTGGCTTTTTTTTTCTGTGGTGTTTTTTTGTTTTTCTTTTTTTTTTTAGCTCTCTGTTAAATTATGCCACTGATTCCTTTTTGCCACCGATTCCTCTTTAAGTAACCTATTACAGAGGAAATTAACAACAGACTTGAATTCAGAAAGATACTTTGTACGTGGTTCATCTGATAAAAGCAAATGATTTCGGTGTCTCTGAGATACCCTAAGCTGTCTTTACAGCTAATAGACTGACATATGCACGTCTAAAACATCATTAACTTTATACATTTTAAGGAGGCAATTGTCCCCCTCTACTCTGCACTGGTGTGGTCTTCCCTCAGGTTCTGTATGGAGTTTTGGGTGCCACAATATAAGAAGATATAAGGCTATTAGAGAGCATTCAAAGGAGGGTTACAAAGATGGTGAAAGGTCTAGTGGGAAGCCGTATGAGGAGCACCTGGAGTCACTTGGTTTGTTCACCCTGGAGGAAACTGAGACGTTACCTCATTGCAGTCTACAGCTTCCTCAGAGGGCAAAATGCAGAGCATGGGCAGGCACTGATCTCTTCTCTCTTGTGACCAGTGACAGGACCTGAGGAAATGGCCTGAAATTGTGTCAAGAGAGGTTTAGGTTGAATATTAGGAAAAGACTTCTCACCCTGGTGGTTGGGCACTGGAGCAGGCTACCTAGGGAACTGACCACACCACCAAGCCTGACAGAGTTCAAGAAGCCCTTGAACAACACTTTCAGGCACACAGTGTAATTCTTGGGTTTTTCTTGTGCAGGGCCAGGAGCTGGACTCGGATGATTCTTGCAGGACCCTTCCAAATGAGAATATTCTATGATTCTGTGATTCTATCCTGAGAAAACCATTTACAATGGATCAAGCGGCATCCATTCTAAAAGAAACCATACCATACATACTGCAAACATCAAGCATTTTTAAATAAGTTTGTATCTGTGCTGTATATATGACTATGAAATTTTGTTGAGTATTGGAATAGAAGGGTTTTTTTAAGAGAGTAGAGTATTATGTTGTTTGAGTTCACTATGCTCACCTCTAAACCAGATACAGATTGCTGTCTTTTCTTTTATCTTCTTTTGTAAAAATTGACCATTTTTCTATAATTTAAGTGAAGACTGTTCAGAGGTTTTTTTACATATGGATTGGTTGAGATATTTGCAGACCAATTCAGTTTCCTAAAAATGGTCATATGATATTATTTGAGCTGGCCTAGCTTAGCACACCACTTAGCCTTCACCTGTTCTGGAAGTGTTGCCAGATTCCAGGAACTCTCTAAATATGGACAAAAAAGTCAGTTTTAGAAAGGAGACATTGTTTACTCTGTGCAGGGTACAAGATGGAAGTTTTCTATAAACCAAGTATACAAATGAGTAAAAAGTGAGAACATTTCTACTTTGAAGTCAGCCTAAGAGGACAAATTCTGTCTAATTTTCAGTTACATGTCAGAAGTTTCATTATTATACCTCCATTATCTTTTCATAGACATCTCAGGTTTATTTACTAATTATTTATTGTTTGTTATTTAAATAATTATATCATTGAATGATCTAATCCTTTGTTTGAAACAGAATTGCAGGACAGACTGGTGGCAAAACCACTCTTTGGGATAGATGACAGCACAGGATTGCCTTTCAATCAAAATTCATATCTTTAAATTCATTTTCTCTCTTTTCTCTTTCCAAAGCATATAAAATACCTGTATTTTATTCATGAATAACAGAGGTGAATCATTAAATAATTTTTTAAAAATAAAACAGACTTTCATAATCAATACTATTTAGAAGTCAGAATTTACTCAATTTAACTAAAAAAATTCATTTTGTAGTTCTTGCATTTCTCTAATTATTGACAGAATGAAAACCCAACACCATTCTGCACTTATCTTAAAATGCATTTACAAATATACATTATGCATTTTTAATGGAAAAAAAAGAAATTTTGATTATTGAAAAGCATGATACTTCTGAGTGAGAAAGGAGAAGGTTTTTGGAGCATACCTAAATTGGTGAACTTCTAGTTCTTTGTACTTATCTGAAATTTCTAGGATTTTTAGGATTCAGATATTTTAAGTATTTCTTATATATATATTCTTATGTTGTAGCCAACCAATTAAAATCAAAGGCAGTTCAAACATATATAAAGAGAGACAAAGTTATGAATAAAACTTATCAAACAAATTTTAGAAAATATTGTATTCCTTTGTAAGTCAAAACTGTTGATCACATTTTTGCATTAAAACCACATTCACATTGAACTGGCTATGCAAAGAGAAAGAAATATGACCATAATAAAAATGATGACAGACCTGTCAGCATGCTTACATCTGGAAATTGGAGTTTGCTCCTAAGGAACAGAGCACTTCGACAAATACGCTGGCACTTGACAGATGTGCTGTGGCCTAAGGATAATTAAAGCTGTTCTTGCTTTCTCACCTGAAAACCTGTTTGTCGTATGTTTCAGAGTCCAGCCATGCAAGTTGGTAAGTGCTGTCTGTGAGGCCAAAAATTCCCTCAACTTCGAAGTATACTTTCAGAAAGCACTTAGTATCTAAAATCATACAGTTCAGATTTTACCTCCTTCATATAAAAGGTCTGTGAAAGCATTGCACTGAGGTGAGTGTTGTGGATGATACTTCAGTTCCATAACCATGTAGACACAAATGTGTCCCTGCAAATCTTTGTACTTATTATAATTCCAGAAGCTTCTGAGACCATTACAATTTAAAAACAAAAAAACCCCCAAACCCAGAATGCATTTGTATTCGTATACTAAATGACAATTTATGAAATTAAAATGTATGTTGTCAAGGATTTTTTTAATCTTTATTCAAGGTAGAATATACAAAATGTTCTTTATTTAATCTCAACTAGGAAATTAACCTGATGTTCTTATGTAACCATTTATTAGTGCTAACATTTTAGCCTTTCTTTGAATATTCAGAACTTCTTTCTATGCCACCTACCAGACATGAAACATCATGCATGTCCTCAACTCTAGGAAAAAAAGAGAAAATGAAAATTCATCATGCAAATATCATGAATTTTCTCAGTAACCTGAAATACAAAAGTGACTTTGCAATTTCTATGGTATGCACAATTTTATAATGCATTTAAAGACTATATAAAGAGTGTGTTTATTATTTGATAGTACAGCTGTAGTGAAGTTGTTTTAATGCTATTTTGTGGAGGGGATAGCATGCTCTTAAACCTTCCTTCCCTCATTGCCTTCAAATATGAATTCCAGGAATAAAAAAGGGAAAGTTCAGTTTGACATTGGTTAACACAGGAAGTTAAAAGCAAAAGTAGGTCTGGATTCATCTGTCTCCCTTTTCACTCTGACAGGGAGAAAACAGTGGTAATGGTAAAAGTCCAAGTATAAAATTCTCCACAAATGGGATGATGAAATTTTGTCCTTGCAATTTTCTAACTTTTTCTGGCATTAGGTTTTGCTACATAATCCTAAGGAAGATAAAGCCCTGGGTCCTGAGGAAATGTAAGTGATGAAAAGCTTCATGTAGATGATGAAAAGCTTCAGTTCTTTCTCAGAGGGATAATTAAGACTGTGCACACTGACTGAGTCTCTGCAAGGGTAAGCACCATAGACAATTTCTTACCACCAATCTCCTTGTAGGAATTTGTGTTGAGAGCTGTGATTACTCAGCATACCTTTGTCTCAATGAAAGGGGCAAAAGGCAAACAAACAATGAAGTAATTCCTTAAATGCTGGAATAAAAGAGTGTGATTATTTGATATGGTCAGATAAAATTGTTGAATGTTATGGTGGGAAAATATTTCAGGACTTTTAACAGATAGCTTTTCTTATTCTATTAACTTTCATTGCTTCCCTCACATATATTGGAATTGTATACATATAACATGTACACATATAGTTTTGCAGTTATATGAAAAAATGAAATCTTTCAAACTAAAATATGATGTCAGTTAACACACACTGCATTGTTTTTAAATCTTTGGTATAACACACAAACCCCATATTCATATCTCTTTGAAGATACCATGGAAAATGTCTTGGCAGAATATTAGATTTTGTAGCAACTTCTAGACTTGAATGCACAATTAGAAAGATTTTAGAATTTTTTAAAAAGTTTCATTAATTTTATTTCTCTAAATATGAATTAGACTTTATATTCTAAGGTAATTACACATTATTCATCTACACACCTTATTATATTTCTTAAACTTGTTTCAGAGGTCATTAATGGTGAATTGAATTCTTTGGTTCTACAACTAATGTAAATAATGTAGATTGTTTTAATTTAATGAGTGTTCTCTTTTATAACACCTCATAATGAGTAAAGAACTATGACTTTGAGCTATACCATAGTTTCCCTAACTGTGGATAATTAAAAGAGCCATTAATTCAGTGATGTTACAAGTACATTATAACAAAAAAAATACACTCCACTGCTTTTTACATTTGTGTATGTCATATGTGATGTCATTAAATAGGCACTACCTCAGTCTTTTCCCATGGAAATGTAACTGACTTGAGCATAAACTTTCACTTAATTTAACCATATGGAAAAGGTAGTGGGCCATGGTGATTTTCCTATGCACAGCAAAAACAGTGGGGTAATATGAGCTAGAGTTTAGGGTCCTCAAACAAGAATTTTAAAGAGACTATCATTCCAACAAGTTCTACACAGGACTAGTTCCACTAGAGAATTTCAAAACCTACGATTTTCATTATGTTTGCTAGGTTAAAGAGGTGATTGAAAGAGCTTTAATAGGAAAAGAAGGTGATGTTATTGCTTAAAAAAACTTTACTAAGAAAAGTATAATTGTTCATAACTGATTATTTTTAGCAGTCAAATTTCACTGCATTTCTCTATAGATTTAACTTTGGTACTGATTCTCTTAATTATAGCTAACAATGTTTCTAAATATTGAGTGGAAACTATAGAGATGAACAAAACTATTTCTATTTCCTCTGAAGTCAGGAGTGTAGAACAGAAATGCTCATTGAAATTCAAACAAGCAAGATCATAAATTATTGGAAACTAAACTCCATTATTCCTGCATCTGCTTTAAGTGCACCTTTGGGTTATAAGCTGTGAACAGTAAACAAATATATACCATTGAGTGTCCTCTAACTGAAATTCACAGGTCTGCTCTAGCTACATTATTTTAAAAAACAAACAAACAAACAAAAAAACTTTTCCGTTACAGCAGCTCTAGCAATTTTGCTAGACTTGCTAATATTCTACGATGTAATATCATATCTACTGCAATTTGACAGCATTACTTCTTTAAATGTTGAGCACAAGAAAGCCATGATAGTTTTACAGTTCCAATAATTTAAGTTTAGTGGAAAGCATAGGCAGTTTTTATAAGTGCTTTTTAACTGCAGAAAATTACACCATTTACTGTGGAGCATTTTAAAATGTGTAGCAGGCAGTGCCTAAAATCTATCTAGCTTACAGAGTTGTAAGCCGTGATCCACTTGAGTGTCACAGAGAATTATATTTATTTCTATGACAAGTAGTTGTGTAACTAGTACCTGTATTATGTTATCCCTGCCCAAATGATCAATTTTAGTAGTTTCATATCAAAGAACTTTACAAAAATATATTTTACATTTCTTTCTTTTCCTGTCATTAAAAAGGAGCATATGACTGCACAGGAATATTAATGGTCATTTTGACAAGCATGGGTGTGCATGCAATCTTTTTGTTAACTTTTTATTTTGTTCTTTCTAAAATTAAGATATATTACCACTAAAAGTAGTGATAAAACTAGAATTTATACTGCAAATAAATCAAAATTAATACAAGAAATATGGTTTTTTGTTGTTGTTGTTGTTGGTTTTTTGTTTGGGTTTTTTTTTTACGCCATAATATAAGACAGTATTTTGGAAAAAGAGGAAGTTCCATCAATGAAACCATTAAAAGTTTCTCATCTGTGTGCTACTATTTGATTGGTTGTATTTCTCTTAATGTCCTACCGATATTAATTCCAACTTCAATTCCTGATTTTTTTTTTTTTTTTTTTTTTGTGATAGGGGAAGTTGATTGCACTTCCTTGTAACTATTTTTTATTTCCAGACTTTTCATATTGATTTATAATTTCCTACCTGGTACTGTAGCCTAAAACCTAGTTTACTAGTGCTTTTGTACCAGTTTTCTATCATTTTTGTTCAGAATTTCAATGGATGGGGATTATAACATGGTACAGGGTTTCTCTATCTGGGAACAGGACTGAGAAAGAGGCATAACATCTGACAAGAACCAGTCAAAGCTATTCAGAAACCTTGAAATCGTTCTAGAAGGTGTAATATTGTGTCAAAGGAGATAAGAAAGAGGAAGAGAAGATGAAGACAGTGGTCTTCGAGACTTCTGACTCAGATTTGGAAGGTGGGTTAGGGGCAGGATGAGGGTGGTACTATGGGAGGAACTGTTTTGGATGTGGGTGTAACAGATCAGGTAATGTCCAAATATCGTAATTAGATGATAGCATAAAGTTGTAACACCTGCGTAGTTTGGGATGGACACCTTGGAAAATATCCCTGTACATCCAGTGTGCTGTAATAAATGAGTGCTTTTGCTTTCTAACATTCAAAAGAATTTTAAAGAGTTATTTTCTGGCTTTTGGCATTAGTATCTCGCTCTGCCTTAATCCTGTTGCACATACTTTTGTGTGTGAAAGAGTTCGTTTACATTTTTATAAAGATTACATGCAAGACATCTTGCATACCAACAGTCTGTAAATTTTGATATATTTGTGCAATTTTTGTATCTAGGTAATTGATTATTTCGCAGAATCCGAGAATATGCAGAGTTGGAAGGGACCCACAACGATCATTGGAGTCCAGCTCTTAGAACTGTACAGGACCATCCCCAAGAGTCACACCATGTGCCTGAGGGGGTTATCCAAACTGTCCTTGAACTCTGTCAGGCTTGGTGCTGTGGCCACTTCCCTGGAGAGTCTGTTCCAGCACCCAACCACCCTCTGGGTGAAGAACCTTTTTCTAATATTGAACTTAAACCTCCCCTGACACAACTTCATTCCATTTCCTCAGGTTCTGTCACTGGTCACCACAGAGAAGAGATCAGTGCCTGTCCCTCCTCTTCCCCTCATGATGAAGTTGTGACTGCAATGAGGTCTCCCCTCAGTCCTCTCCAGGCTGAACAGACCAAGTGACCTCAGTTGCTCCTCATACAGCTTTCCCTCAAGGCCCTTCACCATCTTCATTGCCCTCCTTTGGATGCTCTCTAATAGCTTAATATATTTCCTCTGCTCTTCAGGTCACAACCTGGGCTACCTAAACATTCATCATTGCTTTGTATTTAAAACTATATGTATTAAAAGAATACTTCAGTCTTTTCTTCCAAACTCTCCTGGGTTTCTGATTTCCAGTTAACGAGATATTTGGATAAGGTTTATTAATTTTTTTAGTCTAATTCTTAAAATTATTTTGTTGCTAATTACAACATTTCTCAACTTCATTTGTCTTTTGGAAAGACTGTATATATTATACACAATTTGTCACCTATATATGTATTTCTACTTCTATTTTTTCTTCTCTGGTCTCATTATCCAAAAACTTTTAGGCTCTGGAAAATAAAGATACCTATTTCTATAAATTTTATAAAGTTGATATTTTCAGAGGAATCTTAGATCCTTAGTTATCCCTTAATTCCTTCCACGAAAATCTTATACTGCTAACAGTGAACCATTTGTGATTGAGTTGGGTTGAACTCTGTGATGGTAGAAGACATGTCCTTGAGGAAAGGCCAAATGTTTGAAAGACATTTACTAGTAGCTTTGTCTGTCTCTTGTGCCATACTGATACATGTATAAGATAGTAAATACAGAAAAATTCCTTATCTTCTTATACTCAGCTGGAAAAAAGAAAACAATTTTACAGCCTAAATGCACTGTTTTCCTTAGTGTTACTTTATTTCAGCTCTTACTTTTATGTTAAAATTCTGCCTGCAAAGATCTAAATCTTGCAGTTCCTGAGTTGAATTGAAAACATTCTATCAGTTATTTAAACTTATGATGAAAGAAATGTGTGAAACCAGCATCAGACTAGAAAACAGAGAGGCTGTCTGAGAGAAGAAAGATATCAAAATACAAATAAAGATTACCCTTAAACAGATAACCTTCTGATGTGCATTAGAGGAAATTACAAGCTGTAGGTTTATATACACACACCAAATATTTCTAAGTTCAGAGCTCTCCTTTGAAGTGTAAGAAGGAAATTAAATAGCTGTCTCTTATCAGTGAAATCTGAGCTACCTTCAAATATTTTCTATGCACTAAACTGTACAGAAAGGTTGGAGAATAATAAAGATTACACAAAGGTAATTGTGTTTTTAAAAAATGATTATTTGTACAGAGGAAAAAAATATACTAGACTTACAGGGGTAATGAGCACTGAAATACTGCAAATGAGAGGCCAGGAAGGTGGTCTATCAAGGGAACATAAACTAAAGAGGAAAGAATAAAGGCTTTCAGTGTCAGAAGGTGGGTCATTCTATCCTCTTGGAGCACATATGAAAATAAGCTCCTATTAAAACATCTGAACTTACAAGAGGTGAAAACTGGACTTTCTAAAGAGCAATGGCTTTTTTAGTGGCTTTATTTTCATGCTACTCTCAATAAAAATGAAATGTTGCATGTAACATGAAAAAAAGAGCAAAGCTTGAACTTACAGAGATCCCATCAGGATATCAAGTTTATTTACTAAAGGGATAGATGTGATCATCATACAAAATGAAAGTATAGAAGGCTTAATTACAATCTTTTACAGATATGAAAGAAAAAAACTCAATAAACAGACAGACCTGGGTAACAAAGACAAAGTAAAATCATTAACTGATGTGTGAATATTTCTATGGTCTTTTGTATGCGTGGAGTAAGATACAAGACTGATGTAAATACACAGCTGTATTGGGTCTGGCTGAGCTGGAGTTCATTTCCCCACAGTAGCCCTCACAGTGCTGTGCTTTGCATTGGTAGCCAGAAGGGTGTTGATAACACACCGGTGTTTTGGCTACTGCTGAGCCCAGCATCAGCACTGTGACATTCCTTCCTCAATCAAGGCCAAGATTCTGAGAGGGGACACAACCAGGCCAGCTGACCCAAACTAACCAAAGGCATATTCCATAGCATATGATGTCAGCTCAGATATAAAATTTAAGACAAGGAACAGCAAGGTAGGCATTCATTGTCTCCAATGGCTGCCTGCTGAGGAACCATTACACATGCTGAAGCCCTGCTTCTTGGAAGTGGTCGACCATCGCTGCTCACAGGAAGTAAAGAATAAATCGTGTTATCGTTCCTTTCATTTTTGCATGCGCAAGCTTTTGCTTTGCTTCTGCTTTGATAAACTGCCTTATCCTAAGCCATGAGTTGTTTTCCATCTTACTCTCTCCCCCGTCCAGCTTGGAAGGGGAGTGATAGGGCGGCTGGGTGGGCACCTGGCATCCAGCCAAGGTCAACCCACCATGACAGCCAACACAAAATGTGAAAATCTCATTTCAACTTTTTTAGTAAGGAAGATCTGCTAATGCCTACTTATCAGGTTGGGATTTATTGAAAAATAGAGAAATTATGAACACACTGAAGATTAGTAACCTCTGTATAACTCTGAAAATCAGACAATGGACAAACTGCAGATTTTGAATTCAGGAAAGTATTGAAACAGTTTCCACTACCTTTTCAGAGAAAGGCTTAAGCAAAACGAAAAGCTGGATCCAAATGACCTATGAAGGCACTTTGGAAAGCATTTCAATACAGAAACCTTTGTAGAATCAAAGCTGAGAAATAGACTGGGTTATAAAACTTTTATAAAAGATTCATTTGAAATACTGCAGGAGCAATTGCTAGCTCTAGGGAAGCAACTTTAAAAGAAAGTTGAAAGTACTAATCTATTTCTTTTTATTCTATATAAAAAACAATGCATTACTGAAGTTATTCCATGTGGAATAGCGAGCAGTCTCTCTAATGGAAAAGTTAGACTAAGGTTTTATAATCCAATAAAAACTATAAACTCCCCACCCACTCTTCTGTATAGAAGCGGAAATAAAAAAATTTTAATCTACTTTTTTAAAAATCTAGTACTTAAGCATGATATTGACCCCAGAATATATTTAATGTCCCACAAGAGGTGGAAAAAGTAGGTAAAATTTCTTCCTTTTTTTTGCCTCCTTCTGGACACCTAAAATGTTGCTCAGCTGGGTAATTGTTCTACACCTGTCGAAATCTTTTTTAGGCAATATTCTATGAACCTCACCTCTCTTCCTGTGTCACAAGTTTTTGGATAATATTTCAGATATCCAACACATGCAAAAGCTTGTTTATACAAGTCTGTTCCCACAGCTGAATCCTTGTTTTAAACTGAATGGGTCTAGGAGGTATGACTACCTTAGGAAAACTGGTCATGAATTCACTAGTAGTCCTGAAACAGAAACTCAATAAAATCTGTTGTATCTGCAAGCCCATGAAAGGTATTTCTGAACAAATGGATATTTCAGGTCGATGATAATAACTGCACAGTGTTTTGGGAAGTCAGACAGCAGACTGTACCACAAGATGGACTATCAATCAAGAGTACTAGTTCATCATCTCTACCAGCATGCAGACAAGTTTTTATAAACTTACTGGTAAAAAACGTCTTGCAAACTGCTGAGCTTCCACCTGGACATCATAGCGTATTGTGGCTATGATCTTTATCCTGAATGGACTATGTCATTTAGTGTTATAGACTGCATCTGATAAGGGATGTATATGCTGTTAAATTTCCCTAACTCAGAGTAGGCAGTCAGTCAGGGTAATTGCTGTATACAGCTCCAGGTTCTAGACAGTTGGCATCGTGAATCAACTTTTTTTTTCATTGTCAGAAGCAGATGGTAGGAGTACAAACAATACTAAAGAATTTCAGTGGTCATCACTGAGCTAAACAGTCTTCTGCACTCATGATTTAATATCTCTTCAAAAATTTTCAACCATGTTTTCCTTCCTAAAAGAACAATGTGCATACAGCTATTAAACAGTAATCAGTTTACTGGTTAGTTTGAACGATAATAATCAGTTTACCATTTCATTATTACTTTAGGACATGCCTATGTTTACACCCTCTTCAACTCTCCATCATTACCTCCTCATCTTCATCATTACCTCCTCAGGGAAGAACCATGCAGCTTTCTGGGGAAGGGAAGGAAGACACTTCCAGTAAGGGAGCTTTTGCAAAGGGCACTAAAAGCGCTTCCCAAGTAGTCGCTGCATTGACATTTTTCCATCACTAATGAAAATTTCTACTCTGCTTAACTGAATTGATCGGCAAATTATGTCAAATCACACAATTTGCCGAGATAAAATGTAACAGTAGCTTTAACAGCCTTGTTGAAATTACATAGTGTTTGTTTTTATGGGGAAAAACTATCAAACTAATATATAACCAATTCAATTTACATGAACACTCACCACCATTTGGTAAAGCAAGGGTTTGGCTTATGAAGAGTTGGATGACAGCTGTACAGAAAATATTTCTAACTTTTTTTCTATCTTATTAAATATTAGAAAAATACTAGAGAAAAATATTAGAGACCAGAATTCAAACCTCACAGAACAGTTTTTCAAACAATAAAAGATATTTTTCATATGACAACTTAGTATTGGAGTTGTTAGCCACTATGAAGATCATTTTCTAGGGACACAACGAATGCAAAAAATGGCATACATAAACTCCTGTGTACCTGTTTCCAGGGGAATATATTTCTCATTCTTTTCATTCTTTCTTTCTTCACTGCAGGGGAATTATAAAGAATGCTAAAGTACTGATATGAGGCCTCAGAAGATTTGTCGTGAAGAATCACAAAGAAAATGGAGGCATGGTGAGCTGCATGGAGACATCATTTGTATACCCTCTGTAGAAAATATGTAACAATAGAGATGCTCTTGCTGACAGAACTCAGGACATGTAAACAGCCAAGAGTAAATAGGTTCAGTAATATTAATTTTATTTTTTCTACATGAAAAATTGTTTTCAGGTCTGGCTATGGTTTCAAATGAATTTCACATAATATCAAAGGGCAATCATAGAGAAAAGCACCATGGAGAGGTGCCCAGGAGTATTTTGCATAGTTCAGCACAAACAGATATTGATGAAGGACAAAGGGACATCTGTTAGCTTTTTAGATATATACATTAATCTTAATACTCTGCATTGCTGTCAAAGAAGATCTAAGCTACAGAGAACTATGTCTGTCCAACTCAGTTGTCACTGTCCACTTGAATAAAATATGCAGATTCATATCATTGATCACATAAAAATCAGATACTGAATAAATTATTTTTAAATCTGATTCCATGTCTGTATTTCCTAAACAAAACAGGAAGTCACAGCTGCCTTATCCAAAGCACATGCACAAGTTAGCTTTGCTAGTGCATTTCTGTAGTCCCTCTATACGGACTAGAGCAGTAAGTTTTTTTCACTAAAATTTCTTGAATGTAATGCATAAAAACATGCAAATAAATGTATTTAAAAATACATTTAAATGTATTAAAATGTAATTAAAACATATTTTATATATATTATATTTAGTTTAATAAGGCTAGTAGGGCAGTTATAAGATATATACATTTCCTTCACTCAAATTCAGAAAAAAAAAAAGTAAATTGTTGCTAGCTGCTGAGTTCTTTCATGTTTTAAAGTATGCTTTCTTCTGTACCCTAGGTGTCATGTAAGCAGCTGAAAAGTTATTTTTTGCAGTTGGTTAAAAGCACCACTATTTTGTTCATTGATGCTTATGTCTTCATTATCTTGAGTACAAAACCTCCCACTGCTTATATAAAGAATAGAATTTTTTTTCCTTTCTTCTAAAACTCAAGCAAGCATTATTGTTCCCAGATAGCTTCAAAATGCAGCAATACTTTGCAAGCAGTAATTTGCCCATTTCAGCATTGCAGCATATTTTCTACTGTAGGAAACATAACATGCTTACAGATGGAAAACCTCTAACTGATATTGGTGAAAAGCAGCACAAAACGAATTCTACTGTCTTCTCCCTCTAGTAATGAACAGCAAAGAAGAACTGCAGTTGAATGCAACAGTCAAGCTATGATTTCAGCTATTAATACTCATAAGCAGTGATTATACAATATTAAGTATTGTCATCACAACATGATTTTGTGATGTTAGGTCTCAGAATATGCTGCAGAAAATCTTTAGAAAGTCAAATGAATAAGATTATACAAGAGGCTGATTTCTTTATTTCTTTTTAGTGACTTAGCACACCAAAATAATTTTTCTCACATAAAATTTTACAGACAAATTTTAGAGGAAGATAATGAATAAGAGCACTAAACAATGGGAAAAAATTGCTAAAATAATCTCACAGTATTAATGCAATAGCTGTATGAGCAACATTAATTGACTTCCTTGAACAATAAGGTGTAAATGACATTCACATTTTAATTTATCCAAATTATTAATTAAACACTCCCTCTAGGGTTTTAAAATCCAGCTCATTGTTTTTGAGTTTCTCTTGATCTGAGTAAATCCCAGTTTTGATTTTTCTTGATCCTCATTATCTCTTCCTCAAAACCTTAATCAAGTGCACTTTTCCAGAACTTTCCAAATTGGCTCTTTAGCCCATGATCAAACCCATTTGCTTGCCCTATCACACACATATTCAACACTTCCATATAACTTATATCTTTTCAGAAGTACCCCACTATCTTTTCACAGATCCCATAGTTTGCAAGCTTACTTAAGGAGCAGAATAAAATTGAAAAATATGACAAATGCTTCACAGAAAAATCATTCTTTTTAATGGTCTAAAGAAATATGCATAAATATTAAAGAAACAGTATCCAAATGTCATTCTTTCTTAATATTTTTTCAGTATTCTTTCTGATTTTCAGATGTCTTTTTCTTGAACCTATCCTAGCTTTTACTTTTATTGCAGAGAAAATATTACTCTAAGAAGTTCTGGTGCTTTTTTATATTCATTCTACTTTTGACTTTTCTTAATCAGCCACAATAACTTGATCAGCCCCAAATCTCAAGTTCATGTCCTGAGAAGATTCTTTGACCTATCAAACCTGTTTTCCCCAGGTGGTAGTAAGATCTTTATCTATTGTTTTCTCATTTTTAATAGAAGGTCACTAGTATTTGATGACAATTCCCTTCTATACTTTGAATAGCAATGCAGTTTCATGCACTGTTAGTTGATGACTTGCTTCTGTAAAGGCAGGTTCCATGATCCCATGATCCACTGGCCTTTTATTCTGTTCCCATCCTGCTGCCCTAGGACAGCCAGTTATTTGGTCAGCCAGTGAACTGAGTCAGGGAGCAGATCCAGTTGATTTAAAACAAAATATACCCCTCCCTTGAAGCCAGGATATGAACTATAATGTTCAACAGACTCAACAGATGCTATCAGTCTACAATAGTAAGGGTCTGGTGAGGAAGTACAACAAAAATAGAACTGTGCTTGGTTTGTTTGTTTGTTTTCTGATTACGTAGGCTTGAACATTTGTCAAATTAAGAGGTTTTTTCTTGTGTTTATAACCCCAGCCAGCAATTAAGTGCCACACAGCCACTCGCTCATTCCCTGCCCCCTTCCCCTGTGTGATGTGAAGGCAGAAGAGAATAAAACCTGGGGGTTCACAGAAGAACAGTTTAATAATTAAAATAAATTAAAATATGACGGTAATAGAAATAATAATAATGGGGAAAAACTCAAGAAACACAAATGATGTACAATAAAATTACATCCACTGGCTGATGCCCAGCCTGGCCCAGCCTCATCTGACCAACAGCCCCCACCCAGTTCATATACTGGGCATGATGTTCTTTGATATAGAATATCCCTTTGGCCAATTTATGTCAGCTGTCCCAGCTATTTTCTCTCCCAGCTTCTTGTGCATCTGCTTGCTGGCAAAGCTTGGGAAACTGAAAAACCTGTGATTAGAGTAAGCACTACTTAGGAACAGGGGACCCCTGGTGGCCTAGCGGTTAAGATACTGGTCTCTCAGCGCCAAGGCCGCAGGTTCGAATCCTCCTGCTTCAGGGTCCCCCAGGCAGATGGAGCTCGTCAGCCCCTAAGGCCATCCATCTAAGAGAAGGTCACT
>JAWWLV010000001.1:62216770-62244264 GCA_035041135.1 Platyrinchus mystaceus | reverse complement strand
ACCTAAAAAATCCATTGCGCAGGCTTGAAAGGTAAAAAAAGACCTTTCCCAGATCTTCGTTCGCGAAGACTGGCCACTTACTTACTTTACTTTATTACTTAGGAACAACAAAGCATCAGTGTGTGATTGGTATTCTCACACTCAATCCAAAAGACAGCACTATACCAGCTACTAAGAAGAGAAGTATCTCTATCCTAGCTGAAAACAGGATACAAATCTTTGGATGAAAATCATTGAGAAGGAAATTGCACTCAATAAATGTAGGAACATTAAAAAAAACCCCACAAACTTATGTAGTTTCTTAATTAAAAATAAATAAATAAATGTTTGACAGCTGGAAAATCAGTCCATATTGTTTAAAAATACTTCAAAAATTATTTCTAGAAAATTTTATAAAATACCTCAAATTAAAAGGTCATTACAGTAGGAAAGTGGCTGTAAATAGTCAGAGTATACCAACAGCTACATGTAAAAATCAAACAAATAATGGTAATGACACTTAATCTCCTGCACCACATAATTAACACTCATCATTGATATATCTTTAAACAGAGAGACAAATAATAAAATAAGCCCATCCAGGTGTCAGTTCATTTACTTTTTTTACTATTTCTTCAGTTTCTTTTGCCCTTCTCCTTGACTTCACTTACTGGCTTTCATCTCCAAAGCTTACTCACTGTGCCAGTAGTAATAAATAACATCTATCACCATCAGGCAATTCAAGGATGTAAACTAACTAAAGCTACCAGAAATTCAAAGATAACACATTGCCTACCTAACCAAGAACTACATCCCAAAAAATATCCTTAAAATAAAAAGCAACTATAGGTTTTTGAATTCCTTATGCAGAAGATTCATTTGAGATGGAGAATTAAACCACGATCAACACGTAACACTAGAGAAAGACTATTCTCACTTAAAGAGAATAATGGGTCCCTTATTCTGATTTTATAGCTCTGGTTATTGACAGGATATTAAGAAGAGTTTTTTACCATATACAACTACAACCCTTAAGAATGCTTGCCAGTTCTTCTACAATGCTGTCATGATTGCTAACTAATCTCAACTCTACCACTCAGGGTAGGCACAGCTGCAATCTGAATAGGATAGTGGGGGCTGGAGAAAAAAAGGTGTGCTGCCACATGGCCTCAACTTTATCATATAAAGGAGAAACATGCATCACCATCTGGTTCTAATGATGGGGCCAAAAAAGGCATTATGCTTCTTCAGCAAACCTCTCTCTGTTTCTCCTGATTTGTTATTGACCTTGGACAAGTTACTTCAATGTCTTTGCAACTCTGTTTCCTTGCCAGCAGAAGAGGGATGATAACACCTACTGTATGTTCTTCTGATAGTGTGAGGTTTGCTTAATACAAGTGAAGCACAAATATATTTATCAGCAGTTATATGCCTCTCATCACCATGGTGTGAGGGATCTGTTCAATACTGAAAGTAAATCTGAAGCTTACATTGTTTTGCACATGCTAAAAATACTGGCAGAGCTAAGGTGCAGGCAAGTGATGATGTATAACGCCCTTGCCACCTTCGAAGGCTGCTGTGATCAATACAGATTGAAGGTTTCATGTATTGTAAACTTGGCTGTGTTGCAAGATTTATTCTACATTTATTTCTTTGATAGGCGCCTGAGATGAAAAACACTACAAATGTCCTAGGCATTCCATCAAGTAGTGCATCAAGTATCCTAGAATTTTGAATCTGAAAAATAGTTTCTGCAAAGATATTAAAAATAAATATTATACATAAATAATTTTTCAATATTTTCAATAAATAAAAATATTTATTCCATAAATTCCAAAGATCAGCTCCTCACCTGATGTAAATGGGTTCTATTTTACTTAATCCCAGAAAAACATAAAATGTATCAAAAGTGTCAACTGCTGACATAAGCATCAAGAAATTTTTGGGCTAATGCCCTTAAGATTCAAAATGCATGAAAATCTGTAAAGATTTGGGTGAAAATGAAGTTTGAATCAAGCTCTACGATAAAGACCATAGTCAATTTTCAACATCACTATTACACAACCACTGCAAAAAAAGCTAAGGAAACATTGTTTGGGGTTTTTTGATGGTGTAGTCTTTCTTAAATAGTATTAGGGACAAATAAAGTAACGTCTCCTGTTTGCAAAAATAAAAAAGGACAAGATCAAACAATACTGGTCCAGCTTTACTTTTCATAGATGCTTTTCACAGAGATTTTAAATCATAACAGAATTCTACATTTGGCAGATATAACCTTTTGGACACTGCTCATGTGTAGTATGTCAGTGAGATAAAAATGGGATACATCTAGTTGTCAGTCTTAAATAAACTTTTGCAAACGTTGGCCTTTTAGAAGCAATTCTGCTGTTCTATTTTGAGATATATTGGGAAAAAACATTTCAGCAAGTAATAAGGCTCAGAACAACGGATTTTAATACTGTATCTTTTAACATTACTATTGCAACTGATGTGCAGTTGTAGAATAAGATTTTTCAGCACGAAGAGCATGTCAGACTATCCTTGCTCCTGTGGGAATGGCAGTATGGGACTCTGTTTAGTCTCCTGTTTTCTTTTTTGCCTCTTCCAGGCTTTAACTCTGTTTAAGAATTTCCCTTAATCCTAGCCTCTAAGAGTAAATGGTACTGTGCTCCTAGAGGGAGCATTTGCTAAAAGCTCATCAGCTTTTCTCTCTTCCGTGAAACGGAACTAGTGGCAATTAGTGGCTTTTATTGTTTTTACATTCTTTTACTGATTTTCTTGCTGTTTCAAAGGAACAAAACCTCTCTTTGCATATAAATAAGTTTCTGTACAAAACCACCTTCACCAAGTTGTCAGTGTTGTGTATTATTATAATAGAAGATTTCCTACAAGTTGTATTGAAATTAGCAGTGAAAACAAGGGGAGAGTACTTAATAGAAAAGAAGCTATTTAGAAAAGGGAGAAACAAATCATGTGTTCAATAGTATTAACTCATTTATGTCACTTTGTACTTGTACATTTAATATAAGCTTCTTTTATTCAACTTCCCTTTAGGTCAGCATCTTCCCTTTAGCTCACAGCACGTGTGAGCCCACAGTAGAGATTGCATTATGCCAGGCAAATTTTGCACAGGCCTTGGACTTTTAGAGGAGCATAATGTTTACCTACATTCAGCTACTAATTTCCCTGAAAAGAGCAATACTTGAGACTATAAATTTGTGTCAAGATGTATAGGTTTCATTCACTTGTTTACCTTTATATCACAGTAAATTAAAATGCATATGTGTTGAAGCCCTAGCTGGTGACCTCTTCAAGTTAATAAAGCTTGACATTTTAATAGGATAAACAAATATTTTATTTGTAGAGCGTGCAGTATTTTAACAATGATCTGATGTTATTTTGTTAGATATTTGTTCTTTATATAGTAGAAGTAGAACTTATGTGTGCTAGATGACTTATTATTCTGCTGATTCATTGAATGCATGCTATAATTTAAAGGTCAGGGCTATCCATTAAAGTTATCAACATGGTGCAAGATACTTTAAATCAAAAATGTTCCTCTGTGAACTTCATTAATTCTATGGCATGAATGCTAAAAAAATAGTAAGAAAATTCAATGCTCCAAACTGATGGATTACCGGCAGTGACTCTTATGAGTACAGACTTTCAACAGAGTGGAGTCACAGGTAGTTCACAAAAAAAGAAAGTAGATAAATTTTCATTGGAACTTAAAATTTATTTCCCACTAAGTAATATCATTAGGAAAATTAATTCAAGAGTTGGTTCCAAAACTGTGGAGTATAATCCCATTATTTTATTGGAACACATAGTGGATCAGATTAACACAATTTATACCTGATTCTGCTTTCAGTTTGGTTTTGTGAGGTGATTTAACTAAGACATTTTGGTTGAACCAGTAGAGCAACTATGTACCTAATACCCAAACCTGATGCTATCAAATTCATAGACAATAATGGATTGGTCATGTATTTCTGTGAATCTTTCAAAGATGCTATGTTTTTATTTCTTAGAAAAGATAGAGAACATCTCAATAGACATTATGGCAAATAATATTCTAGGATATACAGCCATATGTAGCAGCTATGTTGTACAGCCATATAGTTGTATAGAAGAGAAGACTGGATATCAGCTTCATTTATACTGTTATATTGATCTTCTACATAATACTGTTATTTATTGTGATTATCCTAAGTGTCTAAATCAATGCTGAGAAGGCTACTATGGTTTGTTTTTGTTTGTTTTTGTTTGTTTGTTTGTTTTGTAGTGGCAGTCTAAAAAATAACACGATCCCAGTATGGGTTAAATTAGCATGCTTTATTGGACAGAAAACACATTTTTAAGGGCCTTGGGGGCTGGACACATTAATGAGAGAACGGGTTATGATAATTAGGAAGTTACGCAAGTTTTTACTACAATTTCCAAATAGGTTAATTTTTCTTCAAGCAGGATCAAAGGAATTAAGGGTTTTATACATAGTTTAATAACATAATCTCAAGTCCTTCCTTGATTCTGCTGGAGCCATCTTAATCCATAAGGTCGTAAATTGATAGATCTTGTGACAGGGGTCCAACTTCTTAGATCATGGGATGTTTGTCAGCCTCTGTTTTCCAAGGTTTGCCACTCAAACTCTGCAAGCTTCTTTCTGCTGACAGCTTGGTTTGGACTGCTACATTTTGTAATTGAGATTTTGGAAAATATAGGTGGAGCTCCAAGCAGCATGCAAGTAACAAAAAATGCATTGACAATTACAAGTCCACTGGCAATGTTTATTTTTGGGTGACCTTTAAAAAAATATCTTCTGCCTTCAGGCACACACATGCTATTTGCACTAATCCTCTTAAGATTTCCTTACGGCTCCAGTATGCTGCTGCTTACCCTACCACTTTCTGCCTTTGGACCTATTTCTCTGTTTCAGATTTGTTTTTTAACTTCTGACAGTAGCTGCTAACAGGGCAAACTTTTCCCATAAAGTTTACTAGGACTGTGCAGCTAACTTAAAAAAGGTCAGGATTGACTTTATGGAGTACAGCCTGAGAATTAGAGGAAGGCATCTCAAAACAGCCTTGCAAATGAGTTGTTTAGAGGTAGAGTGCAGACCATTAAAAGGCTAGGAAATTCTATCAAAAGTGATTAAGATACTCAAAGAACATTTAGGCAAGAATGGATTCTTTTTTGGTATTGTTATATCTACTCATTTAATTTTATCAATAAGTGATTTTCTAATAATAAGAAAATACCATTCAAAGTTTTTTATTAAAGAATAAAAGTTAAATAATTTTTCATTGACACTACTTTTATTTCTGTGGAATGTATTTTTTTCACAGTTTGTTTGCTTGTAAATTGTAAATTTAATTACAGTTAGTTGGATATGTACACCCAGATAATACTGTTTAAAAATACTGTTAAAAAATACTACCAAGAAATGTTCAATGCACACTTGCACACCAGAAAGCCAGACGTATCCTTGGCTGCATTAAAAGCAATGTGGTCAGCAGGCTGAGGGAGGTGATTCTCCCTCACACTCCAATATCTTGAAACCTCACCCAGAGTACTGCATCCAACTCTGGGGCCCCAACATAAGAATGGTATGGACATGTTGGAGAAATTTGTTCAAACAATAAATTTTCCTTTCTACATGAAAAAAAAAAGTTCCAAATTCAGTTTGCATTCCTTGGTTTTGGTGCTTTTATCTGTGAATTACTCATTGAAGACAGTTTGAGCTAGATGTAGAAAAAGTTAGGAGTGTCTAAGAGTGAGATGCTGCAGTTTAGATATTGTCAAGCCTGTGTTAGGAATGGAGAAACTTGATTAATTATCCAGACTGTGCAGAGGAAGTGCTGAGTACCTCAATATGTATATTACACTAAAGTCACATTCAGTGTGCAAAAACATAGTCATTAGGAAATAGTAAAGACAGAATCCAATCTTAAATATCATCCTTCTATTATTTTAATGAGAAATTTATTTATTCATAATACCTTAAAATCTTGAAGATAGTTGCCTGTGTTTTTTTTAATTTGTGTCTTTTCGTTGATTGATCAATTTAATTTTGATAAATCTTCAATAAATTTATATTCAGTACAATAAATTGTGGAATCTTATTATGTTTATTTTCCACAGAGAAATATGACAACCTATAGAAGGCTGTTGTGTGACAGCTTGAAAGTAATTAGACCTCAATCCAAGCACTAACCACCCTCTTATTTCTGTAAAGCTAGTAGTAACTTACTCATCTTTCAGACTCCTACCCCTCTGTTAAATCACTCAGTGGGTTCATATAGATGAAACAATCGCCTTTGCCATTATTGAAAACTTAAGTGATATTTAGGCACTTAGGCTACCACCAAGATTTTTCTCCCACATGGCACAGGTGAACATCACTAGTATGTTTATTTGAAGTTTTTCTTCACTGTCAAAGGGCTAGTCACACTTCTCTGCGTGAAACAGTCTCAACTCATGAAGATTTAAAGAATGCCCTAGAAACTCGTATATGCCCTGTTTCATTCTCCTTTCTTTCTCAGTAAAAAATGGATAGATGGGTTGTGGCAATGGCCTGCGACTGAGAGCTATTTAAACCTGAGATTTTGTCAGGAGTGAAAGAATAAAAATCTGAGACCAGGAGAGCAAGGAGCCATTTGTCTAATAACATGAAAGAAGATTGTGAGGGAAATGAAGCTTCACCAAATCAACAAGGATGCTACTATAGATGCTTCAAAAACTCTATGCCCATATTAGAGTGACTTGGAAAATAGCGGGTACAGGTAAGAGAAAGGAAATATAAGACATGTAACTGAAGTTTTATTTTGGGAAGATGGAAGAACCAGGAATCAAGGTAGAAAGCATAGCACTTGAACATAGGAGGTTATAGGCCAGGACACCCAAAACCAAAGAAATGTGGATTCTCAGAAGTTCAACCACTGATGGTTTTAAAGTTCCCTCTCCTAAATTCATTCTCTAGTCCCTAGTAAACTGAACTTGCATGAGCTGTTTTCCCAGTTGTAAGGCCTCACTTTTAAACCTGTGAAGCTTTGTGAAGCTTGAAAGAATAAATGTAGAACACCCATATATCTGTCCAAACTAGTTGATATGAAATATATTTTTTTAAAAAATAGGTTTATGATCAAATAAATTATGTTTCTCTGTCAAAGCAGGCTGAACAAAACCCCAGAAAATCCAGAGTTCCTTTCTTTGAAGTAGATGTTCAAGCTGTAAATATATTTAGCTAAACTCAGTTCTCAGCACTCTTTCTAACCTCATAAATCTTGAATTCTTTCCTCCATAGTGACAAAGCTTCTACAGGAGAAACGAAGAGTAGTCCAAAAGACATGAATAACTTATAGCTTGACAGTTATGGCACTTAAAAGTAAGTGATAGTTTGTAAAGAGTCAGATCCTGTCAGTGTATATTAGTCATACTCTAAGAACACCTCTCTGATTGAGTCTTTGCCTTTGTCAAAGATTGCTGTGTTCAATGCCCTTTCCAAATAAAAAAAAAATATTAAAATCTTTAACTTCTAGGAATATTTTTATCAGGAAACTATTACTCAGGCTGAAAGCACCATTGTGGATATTTAGTTACTTAATTTTGTTAGACAAGAAAAAAAAATATAAAAAAAACAACTCCAAAAAACCCAAGCCAAACCAATACCCCTGAGAGAGACTGAGATGTTAATGGATAATGGCTCAAATATTGTTAAGATCACTGAAGGACTTTTCCCTCTATGACAAACTGTATAAAGAAGCAATTGCTCATCTGCAACCATGGAACCCAACCCACCCCACCTGCCCTGCCCTGCCTTGCCCTAATATGCCTTGGTGAATTCCTGGAAATTTGGATAGTAAGTTGAGCCACAGGATGGGAACTTGAGATAAGATAAATGTGGTACTATTGTCCAATAGTTTCAAGTCCAAAGAGTATTAAACAAGGCTGGAGACACAAGAATGTTATCCACAAGGAAAGCCAACTCAGCAGTTGTCTTGAAAATCAGCCCTGGCTAGGTCTGGCGAGGGGAGGCCATAACCCACAGCCTCATTTCTGAGGCCTCCCACCAGAGGACTGCACATGATCCACAGTGTTTCAGTAAACAGTGTAAAACTTCCTCCCCACAGGGGAAGTGCTTGGACGTTCCCACATATACCTCAATGTATATTAACAAATTGAACTCTATGTTTTGTGGGCTTCTTCCCCCACCCCCCTGACAGATCAAGATGGTGACCATCAAGTTGACCAACAGACATCTAAATTGAAACAATCAAGTCCTGTCTCTGGATCCATGGGTGGTGATATCTTTCTAGTCTTATCCTTTCTTTCTCTTTCTTTCTTTTCCTTATATATTTTCTTAAGTAGTATTTTTATGCTTTTATATTGCTATATTACTATAGATATACAATAATCAAAATGGCTACATACCTACTTTCCACTGCAACCAAATTGTTCTTAAATAAACTCCACATAGGTATATCTTTATAAACACTGATCATTCAGTGTCATTTCACGCTAATCTGCCTCAAGGGATCTATTAACAGGAACCTGGGTTACCCTTGTCTTCAGGAGCGGGTCATAACAACCCCGAACAAACATCAGCAGAAAAAAAGACACACAAGGAGGGGACATAACTGTGTCTAATTTCTTGATTATGGAAGTCAGTGAAGAAGCATGGTCTTGAACTAGGTTAGGCTAAGGGGAAAAAAGAGCCCAAATGTCTTACTTTCTAAATGCTTTAAATATGATGGTTTACACAAATGGTACTTAGGAGACCACTCTTTTGTAAAGAAATCTGGACCCTAGATCAAGAGCTGGGAAAAGGGCATAGACATGGCTGAGGAAGGTACTTGCAATATGAATGAGGTAGTCTCTAGTTGCAATTTTCTCTACTGAGTAGCTTCTGTCATGTTTTTTCTTAGATTCTGGGTTTTTTTCTAAGAAAACAAGGCTTTAATTTTCTTTGCACCATCACACCATCTTTCCTCACTTCCCCATCAGTAACTTTGCAATTGATCAATTTCATTCAAATGTTGCAGAGGGTGAAGACCTCAAAATGAAAAGAATTTCAAGAAAAAAAAAAGACAGAACAATAAAAATTAAATACTTTATTAGGCTGGTTTATCAGCACACATAATCAGGCTATCAGTCACAGCAAGCATATTTCTGAGTTCACAGAAATACAAATAATCTCTGTCATCAGGAAAAAGAAAGTCAGTAAGTCAGCATTTTTGTGAAAGGGCTGGAAAGAATGAGGGGAAGAGGCGGAAAGGGATAGTTCTGAGGTCAAGTTGTCATGGGCAGTATATTATATGGGAACATAAAACACCTATGCATGAGTTAAACTTTGTTGCTGCAGTTATCATGGAAGAGGTTGCTTTGCAATGTCATTTAAAGGGCAGATGCTGTCTCTGAAGCTACCACATCTTTCCAGACAACAACTGACTCAGAATATAAGCAAGATGGCGTGGGTTGTCTTGGTTAACAAATTCCTACCAGGTTGCTCAGCCACTCCACATCCTTAACTGGGTAATAATTCACACTTTATAAAAGCAAATAATCAGTGCTTTTATTTGAATATTCAGCTGTTTGCAGAGATGAAATGGAGTTGTGGAACTGAATTTAAAACCCATAGAAACTTGAGATTTATGAAGATGTTGATTTCATTTCTTAACTTTCCTATCATGGCCTTGTCTTGATGCATGGTTGCATAACTCTGGTAACACTGATCCTTTGGTGCTTTGTCTCAGCTGTTTTTCTACAGAGGTAGACAGTATAGACCATAATCAATACCATCTCTCTCAGTATTAACTTAATGCAAAATTCTAGTAAAGGTTCGTGGTATGACAATGCTTGCAACACATCTTTCTTGGTTCACTGGGGAGCTATGAAGTGATCTGGGAGAAACAGTGTTGCAGAAGTGGATGAGAATTGGCAAATTTTCTTTTCAGAAGAATGTCATAGTTTAAAAAGCTCTCATGTTTGAAAAGGAATTTTGATGTGAAAAAGAGATATCAAAACTCTGAGATGTTATTGATCTACCTGCTTCAGAGCAGAAACATGAACCTTACAGACATGCAAAGCTCAGTGATGCTTAGTCTTCCAGACACCTTAGCTGTGTTTCAGAACTCTCTTATGTATCTTTTTTTCCCATCCAATACAGTCTGAAAACAAGTCTTAAAATACACTGTGAGATTAATTTCCCCTTTCTAGGCAACTATAAATATTAATACCTAGCCTATGCCCTAAAACCTCTAATGACCGAGATAACACTATTTGCATCTAAATGCAGATCTTCTGTAGGCTGTTGAATAGCATTCAAATTAGTAGTAGTATTGGAGCAATCCTATACTAAAATCCAGCAAATTATAGCTCTCTTAGTATTTGCTCTATGTGCATAAGCCATTTCAAACCTCAGTTTAGAAAGAGAAAGACAATGTCTGTAAAAAACCCAGTAATTTTTTTGCTTTAGTATTTTTTTAAGGAACCTAACTTCTTCCTTCTTACTTGCAGCACCCTCTGACATATGTGCTATTATTCAGCAACTGTTGTATTAAATCAAATTGGTTAAAGAACAAAGAGGTAGCTATTAAAAAACCCACCTATGTATTTTATTGTAATTTTAATACTCAGTCAGTTATATTAAATGATTCATTATATAAATGAAACATCTGCTTGAAAGTGAAATCAGCTAAATCCATATTCATATGAATCAATATAAAGCACAGTCTGAACACTGATGCATGTGCTTCCGGAAAAAGCTTATCTTGATTCTTCTTACCAAATGATTGTGCAAGGCATATAATTTTAAGTTTTTTAGCACTGCAAATTGGATTATGTGGAAAGAACATGAATTTGTAGAAGCTAAGGATTAGTCCATGAAAATCTCCATGATTTTAAAGCTATAATACTGCATTGATAACATCCTTTGAAAAAGAAAATTATGTTCCTCAGCAAGTGAGAAGGCTGTTGGCACCATTTTTTGTGTGTGTGTGTATGTGTGTTTAATAACATTCTAACTGTACTGAAAATGTTTGTGGTTCTGTGATGGGTTGACCTTGGCTGGCCACCGGGTGCCCACCAAGC
This sequence comes from Platyrinchus mystaceus, assembly GCA_035041135.1. Classification (NCBI taxonomy): domain Eukaryota; kingdom Metazoa; phylum Chordata; class Aves; order Passeriformes; family Tyrannidae; genus Platyrinchus; species Platyrinchus mystaceus. The sequence goes on along the minus strand of JAWWLV010000001.1, from coordinate 62,233,197 downwards.
CACTCTATCACTTCTCCTCCTCATCAGAACAGAGGGACAAAATACAATGAAAAAGGTTGTTATTTGAGATAAGGACAGGGAGTTCACTCACCAATTACCATAATGGCAAAACAGATTTGATTCAATTTAGTTGAATTTATTTCTAATTATTAAGAACAAAACTAAAACCACCTACACCCTCACAATTCACTTCTTTCCAGGTTCAACTTTTCTCCTGACTCTTCTACCTCCTGCTCCCCAGGTAGCTCAGGAGGATGGGGAAAGTAGGTTGTCAACTCATAAAATTTCACACCTGTTGGTCCTTCCTCCTCACACTTGTACCCTGCTACAGTTTGGGTCCCTCCAGTGGGATACAGTCCTTCACAAACTGTTCCAACATCTGTCCTTCCCATGGGTTGCAGTGCTTCAAGGACAGCTCCATCGTAGGTCCCTTCCATGGGGTGGAGTTTAGAGTTCTTTAGACTGCTCCAGGGTGGATACTCTGAAGGTCTCAGTTTCTTCCAGAAAACCTGCTCTAATCTGTGCTCCTCTCCATGGGCCTCATGTCCTGTCAGGAACCTGTTCTTATGTGGGGTCTCTGTGGGCTGCAGCTTCATTCATGGTTGATGTGGTCCACTGTAGGGTCCTCCACAGACTTCTGGTGGATATTGTCTCCACTGTGGTCTTCCATGGGCTTTGAGAGGACACTCTGTGTCACCATGATCTTCTCCATTGGCTGCAGGGGAATTTCTGTTACAGTGTCTGAAGCACCTCCTCTCTCTCCTTCATCTCTGATCTTGGTGCCTGCACAGTTTTTTCTCTCATATTTACTTAATCCTCTCTCAAAGCTGCTGCATAGCGATTTTTACCATCTTTTTAAGACGTGATATCACAGAGGTGCCACTGGCATAGATAATGGGCTCAGCTTTGGCCAGGTGTGTGTACATCTTGGAGGCAGCTGGATCTGACTCTTCCTGATACAGGGACAGCTCGTAGACTCTTCTTATAGAAGTCACCCCTGCAGCCTCCCTGTTACCACAACTTTGCCATGTAAACCCAACAAAAATTCTAAAGGCTTACACTGTAAAATTGAAAATTTTATGCAATACCTAAAGCTACTCAGAACAAAGTCAATCATCTGCAAAATCTGGCTCATACCTTCATAGAGATATGACCAACTATTTTATCTCTTATTCACATATCATTCAAACATGATGACCTTTTGTTCTTTTGAATACTTGCATGAATTTTCAGCAATGTTTTATAAATCTAATAACTTTTCTGCAAGGAGTATTATAGAAGAATACTGTAATGGGTATCTCTTTTCCAAGAAAAAAAAATATTGAAAACTATTGTCAACAAGAACATCAATTCACATATTAATTCTGACACATTCCACTTCTGATGATATACTTGGTTGACTTGGATTGTATTTGGTTTTCAAGGCCAATCTTTAGGAAAGACAGCTATAGTTAAGGGAAAAATGATAGTACCAAAATAATTTGTTGCAAATTTTTACTCTTTCTCAAATTCTCCTGAGGATCACAGGAAGATAAATATTCAGTTTAAGATCCAATAAACTATTCACTTTGGCTCAGCTCTAGAAAAGAAAATAATTAAAGCACTTTTCATCCAGCTGAGAGCAATATACACTAAATAAATTTCAAAAGTCTTCTGTTTCCCAGGTAGCAAACACTGTAAGAGGATGCCGGAAACATATAGGTTATTTCATACTGAAACTGTTTCTTTAGAACTCCCCTCTGGTTGTTCACCAATTCCTTCTGGAAATTCAAGTGTAAGATCTGTGCTTCCCTTTTATTTCTAACAAATGTTTTATGCTAAAGCACTTAAATTAGAGATTAAAACATTTAAAAACTATGGAATCAAAGCAAGCAAACAAGCAAAAAAAAAAAACTCCAGGTGAAAAAATAAACCTAAAAAGTCAAAAGCCTTAGATAACACTCTCATCTTTCCTTCTAGACAAGAATGTGTGAAAAAAACATCAGTGAGTCTTCATGTTTAAAATTATATTTGATTTAACTGGAACAAGACAATTTCAAAAAACATCTGAACTGCTGAATGAGAAAGATAAAATAAAGGTTGGAAAAAAATCTTTTTCCTTCCCACTGCATTTCTGTAGTTTGAAAGTATTACTTCAACCCCTTTGCACATGAATTTCCTCTTTCTCCTCTGGATTGTTTTTCTGCTGTAGATTCCCTGATTATTGTCTTTCTTCACCCATCTGTCCCTACCCTCTGGTCTAAAAAGTTCTCATCAAACCATGATAATTTTTTTCTGTTGAAACAGCAATCTCCTTGTCCCTCTTCATTTCCTGAGGATTTAGTCTGATAAAGTGTGCTGTAGCAAAGATTATACACAATGACAATCATCACCTGTGCTACTCAGTGACAATCAATTTAACACTATATGCTTGGTCTCTATAACACCTAGGAACAGACTGCATACTTTTACTATTTGCCATAGATTGGGATTTATGTATTTTGATGCATCTATCTTTTTTCCTCATCCCTTGTTATCACTTGTATTATCTAGAAATCTCAATAGAAATGACGATTGTAATAAGGGTTCTGTTTTGTGGCCTTGAAACAGAAACAAATTGAAGTTTTGCAACACTATTAAAAATGTTCTATTTTTTACATTCTCCTTTGGGATCCTTTGTTTCAGTAATGTTCGCAACTAACTTACAGTGCTGTGAGTGATTTTTTCTGGTTATCACCAATCACTGAAGATGATTTTTCTCCTGACCTCTATAACATTAGCTCTCAAATTGATTGATGAAGCTTTAGTGGATGTATAACTTGTTACCCTTTGGCCTCCTTGTGGAAATTGGTAGGAGTGTCGGGCTCTGTGTACCAATGATGCAGTGACCTAGTTATATGGATCTGTGCAACTTTGGTAAGGAATATCTTAGGTAGTTTTTTTTGAAACTACCTCTAACTTACAAGGTTATAGTAAAATGCAAATAACGTGTTTATTTACAGCATCTGATAAAGACAGCATTGTTAGAGATGCTCTGAAAAGACAAGTGAAAGAAAATCAATTCTTAATTTACACTAACATGTAATAAAAAAGATCTGTTTGGCTGCTCAGTACCTCAAGTTTTGAGTTGCATTTGTCAAGGAGAATAATATTATTACAAATCCTCCTGGCTTTTACAGACAGTTTTATTCTTAGAGTCCTCTCAGTATCACATTCAGATGGAAAACTTTTCCTACATCCTTCTCTTTACTCACCTTCTCCTTTCCAGCTTGTAGGCTGTTTGCTACCCTATTTCCATGCAAGGTGACAGCTTTGAAAACTCCTAAAGAGAGAAAAAAAATCCCTATTCAATAGGGAATATTCCAGACATGTTGTATTAAATTTTTTACTTGAAAAATTAAAGTAAAAAAAAAAGTTATATAATTTACGACAGTGAAAGTTCTTTTTTCTTTTTTTTTTTTTTTCCCAAAAGAAATGAGCAAAGCATTTTTTCCAAGAGGCATTCTCAAGTATAAGCCTTGGATTTGCACTAGGGCTTTCTGCCTGCAAGATACTCCTCACAGTCAATATTTATATTGGCTGATTGGCTCTGTATGGCAAATTCTATTTTTACATGTCTGATTTACTAGTTCAAGAAGAGTTCAGTAGTGGATTTAGGAACTTAACTTGGTGGCATAGACCTGATTTTGGAGGTAAATTGTTTTGAGGGTTTATCCTTGTCATAACATAAAATCCAGTCCACACAGTCATGGTGTAGATGTGGTAAATTAAGTCCCTCCTCCATTCGGTAAATCAGAATTTTTGTAGGCCAATGACTTGATATTTTTATGTTTTAGACAGTGTAAAGATGGCCACAACCAGTTGTAAAAACTCCTTTTAGTTATAAATATGGCTAAATTGTATTATTTTCCTTTTCTGCAGAATATTTTTGGGGGTGGGTTGTTTTGGATTCTATGATATTTTGTTCATTATTTTAAAACAAAAACAAAAACCAAACACAAAAAAGCCCCAATAGCAAGCTATTGAACAAACCTTCTGCTTTAACCCAGAGAAAAGTAACCACTATTTTAACAACAAAGACAAATCCCCCTATAAAAACCAAAACAAACTAACAACCCCAAAACAAACAAAACTAACACACCCACACAAATACAAACACAAACCAGGAGCAGCTGTCTGGAAAAGGCACTGTAGGTCATATTTACAGAATAAGATCTTTGAGCTAAAACCTATATTTTGTTTATGTGTCTGTGCATAGTTCCTAGAACAAGGGATAGTGGTCTTGATGAGAGTTATAAGCACTATAACTTGTTGAACTGAACTCCAGGGAAGAAGAGGCGAATCCATAAAATGCAATTTGCACTTTTTCTCTCTTCAGGAATTACGCAGAACTTCTTTCTTTGGTGTATGTAATTATATAAATCTTAAGGATTAAAAGCTTGTATCTTTCTGATCAGAATGAGACACCAAGTCTCTTTCTACAATACTAATAATTAAAAAATAGGTGGGTGGATGATCAACACATTTTAAAGTTGATATTTCTGAAAATCATCCTACAGGTTTAGATTTTGTAGATTTTTAAAAAGCCTGGTACATAAAAAGTCTCATTGAATCAATAAGCCAAATTTTGATCTTATCCACTTAGCAAATTTCTATACTGGCATCACTTGTTATACATCTTAACAGAGAAAATCATAATTTCCCTAAGAAGGTGGTGGAACTACAATAAATATATTCCAAGAAGCTTATTCAGAATTATTTCTCAGAAGGATGAAACAAGTTTATGTTTTTTATATTTCTATATTCATTGGCAGAACTTGTAAACCTTGAGCATTCTGAAAATCAGTTTATATAGCTCTTTTCCTGCAGAAAAACAAATCCAAAGCCAACCAACCAAACAAAAAAAAAAAAAAAAACCAAACAAATGCACTGACAAAATAGAAATGCATCCATAATGCATCAGCACAGTATTTCCTGGAATTTCTTAATTTCTCATCATATCCTGAAAAACGTAATTTATGTGGGATTTTAGGTAAATATGTAGAAAATACTTGTCTAAACATATGAATGTGCCTTTCTAGTTTTATGTGCGGTGCTGGGATAACACACACCCTTGCGGATGAACTGGATGTCTGAATGCTATCAAGTTTTCTTTTCTCTCAAGGCAAAACCCGTATAAGTGGTCGGCATGAGGAAAACTTCTTCCTATGTTGAATTTTGATGGAATAAACTTTCATGTAGTCAATACTTGTTTACCTTTATAGAGAGTTGGTCCTTTATATAAAACCTAAACATAAAACTTAGGACATGGGTCCAGAGCTGATCTCAGAGGATAAAAATGTAATTTCTCCTAGAGTGCCTCTGTGCTTCTTTGCTTTTTTTATCTGTGGAATTTTCACCAGTTTTGACTGTTGCTCAACAAAGTACCCTTTAAGTGAATGAATGATTTTCTTAACATTTCTTATTCTTCCAATCACTACTGGAATAAAAGCAGATATTTATAACAAAATTACAGTCTTTTTCTTTCCTAGTACACTGACTTCTTTTGTGTAAAAATCATTCAAAAGTGATTTTAAAAGCTATAGTCAATTTTGTGTCACATATTTTTGAAGTAGTTATTGATGTATTTTACCAGTACACAAAAAAAATTGCAAGGATAGTCTTTTCTTTCAAAATAACATCAAGAGTAAATGTCAGAATGATAAAAAGATTCTACTTTGCAATGATTTTAACAGTACTCCTGCTATTAAACTGGTCTGTCGGCAGTAGCAGGGCAAAGTAGACGTGTCATGGTCTAGGAAGGGTACTCCCCAATTTAGTTCCCTCACCTAGACTCCCCAAACCATAATGCTGCTTCCTTGGTCCCCTCTTCCACCCTGCCCTGTCTCTTATTCTCCCTTGCCCCCCACTGATGTTTGGAGAGAATTAGAGGCAAAAAAGGCAAAGATTATGGGTTGAGATAAGAAAAATTTATCTGAAACAGCAATGAGATAACAAAACAAACAGTAACAGCAACAATATTAATAACAAAAGTGTACAAAAGAGGAAGTGGTTTACATGCAAAATGCTCAGGGAGCCCAACCCAATGCAAGTGCAGCCATAAGTTATCTCAATTAGCATAGTGATGTTACCCGCCTCCAAGGTGTGACCACTCTTCACTAAGATGTGTGACTAGAATCACTCGGGGTCCACCCAAACATAAAAAATGGTATAAAAGTAAGTTAAGAATAGGGAAAAGTCAGGGAAGACTCCATTGTAACCTTTGGCATCAGCTGATGGGCTGAACCTATTGGGTAAAATCCATACTCTATGCACACTGAATGATTACCTCAAAGTAGCTTTTGATAGGGATTAAAGTTCATTAGTATATTGCTTTGAATATGTTTTTTTTAAGTCAGATACTATTGCTGGCATCCTCAAACCTTAACCAGCCACAATTTTATTAATAAAGAATGTTATTCTGTAAACTGTTAGTGCAAATCTTCAAGGGCGCTAGCAGCCTCCCATAGTGTGTAAAAGTTGTGGAGACCCTGAAGGGGATCTGACTGTTGGCATGTGACCCTGAATAAGTAAGTTGAACCACCCTCTGATCCAGAGGACTTTTCAATGGAGTCCCCAAAATTGGACCCTGACAGATTGGTCAGGCACAATGGTCTCAGCTTTTCTGGGGTGCTGGCAGACTAGTAAAACATTAAGGGTTTGAGGAAATCTCCCATTTTCATGTGGCACTATGAAATATAAGTCTGGCAGACTCCCACACAGATCTTAATAATGTCAGATGTTTAAAACTGGAAAATAGAATGTGCATGTGTACATGTATGTGTGTGTGTACATATGTTCATATAGGGATGTCACATGTGATTCAGAGGAGACCCAGCACCAATACAATGTCATGCAAATAGACTTGAACTATTACTTTTAGCCTCAAAGCTAAAGAACAAATACTGTCCCTCTTTTATTTTGCAGTTTTGACATAATTCATTGTACTCCATCATTATTTGCCTAAGGAGGCTCATTGAAGTCAGTGGAACTGTTTGTATACTTAACTGCCTCTGTGAGCAGAGATACAGAGAATTCCTTGAACCATTTCTGAATTTAGAACTGGTGATAGTCTATGCCAGAAATAGACTCATTTCCCAGTATTGTGTTCTGAATCCTTTCATGGTTAAAGGACTCAAAATTATTTCACCACACTACTGAAACTTCCTTCTAACAAGAGGAAAAAGTCAAGTATCGAACCACACTCAGCACTGTCTTTATTCTTTTGTTTTGAAAGAAATTTCATTTTATTCAGTTTACAAAGGTTTAAATTATATCAAAGGCATGAGGCAATGCCAAAACCAATAAGCATAGGAGAGGAAGCCACTTATAAAGAAAAATGGCATTCCTTTCTTCAGAAGCCTGGAGGGAAACATCCTTCTGCAAAAATAAAGAGAAAGGCAGGGGAGGAAAGCCAGTGCTCAGGAGGAGTGTCTTGCTAATAAAGATTTTTTTGTGACCAGACTGAATTATGACTTTGAAATGAGACTAGTAAAGAGAGAGAAAAATATGTTCTTTTAAAAAAGGGACATTGTATGGATTGGTTTTTTGATGTATAATGATCCATATTCTCATCCAGATGCTGAACTAAATATTCTATATACACTATCATGTCCACATATATCAGAAAGGAAGGTGTCTACTCCTTTCTACTTAAGACAGGAAAAAACCTCATATTAGATAACACAGTAAACCTAATATGAATATATTTGTAGAAACCTCTATATGTACAGCTACTGTAAATATTTATGTAGAAGTATGAAAAATTAGACCAAAACCATATTACTCTTTTTTTAACAAGCAATATTCTGGGTTATTTCAATACTTCATATAAGTTATGGAAATTACACATGCCAGCCACCATAACAGAGCCCAACTAGCATTCTGCTGAATCAATAAGCCAAAAGATGTATTCCACTATAGAAGTACTTTTTGTTAATAGCACTACAGCTCAAGATGGCTGTCTCTGAAGAAGGACTCTGGACAAAGAAATCCCTGGGCAGTTATACCCTTACAATCTGAGCTCTCTACCTCTCACACAAAGTTGGGGTCAATAATAATATCAGGGTCAAGGATTTCCCTGTTCTTCATTGGGTCCTTTCACAGATGAGTAATTTCTTTCCTTATCTCTAGGTTGCAGCTTCCTCTGATGATTGTACCTTCCTTATCTTCAGTCTCTAACAATCTCTGGGGCCTTCTTTTACTTAACCAGGTAAAAAGGTAACTAGGTAACTAGGTGAAAGTTCACAACTTGCAACCTAAGGCATCAGCAAATTGAACTACTAAAGCTAAGCAAGTTATGCAAAGAACGTTCTATATAAGTAGTACACCAAATCACATGGCATATGTCAAAACGCTTTCTCTTTCTTGCATACAAATATACAATTTATTGATAGAAAGAAAAATAAATAAGACTTCATATAATTTATTATATATATTATATATTGACTAACAAAATTAAAAATCTTTGGATGAAGATCAGCAGCTCAGTCTTCTCAGAAAGAACTTTACTGTATTTGCAAGCCATTCTTTAACTTGGGATTTCTGTACAAAATACAGCATAGTTTCTGAATGTATAAGAAATTCTGAAAGCCCTGGAAATTATGTATGATTTATTGCTTTTGTACATTTTTCTTATGAAATTCTTCTACTCAGTAAAAAAATACGTTAAATGAAGCATTGCTTGATCTAAAATAACAATAAAAAAATCATGGTTTACAAAACCAGCCATTTGTACTAATTAATCCACTAGGGAAAAGACCTCATCTCCTACACATAAATAATACATAATTTAATGAAACTACAGGACACTGGAGAGAAGGAATTGCTTATTTCTATGTTTTGAGCACTTAGATTATTTATTGAATCTTGATGTTTAGTTTTAAAATAGGTTATTTTATTCCAGCAATATATTTTCCTTTTATCTGCAAAGAGATCCAAAAAGTATAAAATTTCAACCTGGAGACAATTCCCATTAAACCCAAACAGAATCTGAAATGTAATGGGATGTAAATGAATGTATAAAAACATAATACAAGATGAAATGAAAATAAAAGAGAGCTAGAATACATCATCAGATATTTTCCTCACACTTTACTCTGTGTTCTTGACATCAACGGAGTACAGCAGAACATAATTTTGTTTTATGACTAGTTTAGACATGAGCATAAAGACACAGGACATATTTAAATCAATGTCATTTAACAGAAAGTATTATAATGATGTGAATTTATTAGGTAAGAAGAGACAAGATCAGAATCTTTCTGGTTTGTATTTTGTTTTTGATGACTTCATTAGTCCTTGAATAAGAAAATGAGTGACTTTCATGCAAGTACTAGCTGCACACAATGCAGTCAGTTTTGGCTGCTGAAGAGGCTCCTGAGATGACCTGCTCTTATTCCACTGAGTGCTTTGAAGATTAAATTAAGAACTCACTTTGGGTCATAGCTACATGCAGGAACTCATTAGATCAAAAATATTGTGACGATATGCAGTGAGATTCTTTGTTGTGAAAAAAATTGCAAAATATTCTATCATGTTTTAAAACCCAATTTTTATGCATGATTTTAAGTTTTGTGTTTGCAAACATTTTCCTCAAACCAAACCTTCCCAAACTTTCCTTTCCCAAATCTTCCTAAATCTTCCCTTTCCTTCTCCTTTCCTGTATTTATAGTATGATATAAACAGAAAATTCTCTTTAGGAAAAAAAAAAAAAAAAGAAGCCTTGGTCTAAGAAAAAGAAAATTTTTTCTATATCTCCTTCCATACAAACCTTTAATTTTCCTAAAGAATTTTTTTCAGGAATGAGAGCATTTTCAAGACTTGTTCTTGCAGTCAACCTTTTCAATAGTTTCTTAAGTGCCCAAAGCACAGTATTGACAATTCTATAACATTTACTTCCAAATTGCAGGACTCTAAATAAATAAAGAAATAAATAAAATGTAAAATAACTCACAGTATTTTTTTAAGTCACTCACTGCAGGATATAAAAAGTACAATTTTTTTAGTCTGCAATGAAAGAGTAAACACACATATTTTTATTGAGATTATATTTATTGGATAGAGTCTGGAGGATATACAGAATTTGTAAAGGCTATTTATATCGCTGTCAATTTATCTTCAGAATATAGCTAACTGATTTATCACAGCTATGTCAGCAATAACCTACTTCCAGATTTTCTAACACAGTCAGGACAGATGTACAGGCTGAGTGGATCTTTATAACAAGTCAAAGTACATGTATTTTGTAGTCCCATTGATTAATGTTCTCAGATTCACATTCACAGCACCATTCTACATCTGAAAAATTCAAAATATATTAAAAAAGTAGGATGTTTGGCAGACTTGCATTTATAAACTAGCAAGTTTATAAAGACTCATAGATCTGGTCCTTTAATCCATTTTCATATGCATTTTCCTAAACTAAATTTTTCACATTATGGACAAGATTAGAGAAAGAAAATGAAGAAGAAAGAAAGAAAAAACCAATCAGATTCCTTTTTTTTCACACAATACTGTCATTCTGTTATATCTAATGTTGCTTTCAGGATCTAATTTAGCACCATTTAAGGACAGAATAGGCCATGAAACAAAGAACCTACTCTGTACTCTCTTCACTACACTCAAGGCATACAGCACGTTTTCACACAGTGGCCAATTCCAACACATATACCTGTTTCTGGAAAACAGTGGCACAGTTCATTGGGGTACTACATGGTGTCCAGTAGATATTCAAAGACAAGTGCTTTGCACCAGCATGGATATTATTAATCGTAAACAGAGGCAACCTTTCTTGGAGTGATGAGTGTAGAAGCCTTGGTGAAAGAGAAAAAAAGCATGATTTTAGAGCTCAATTACTGTTCTTTCTAACTTACTCAGCAAAACCATACTTATCATTAAGTTGACACAGTCAAGTGAACCTCTTAGACTTTTACCAGCTGTTAACATTTGGGTAGATTTAAACAAACTCCAAGGCATTTTCTTCTACACACTTAGCACAGAAGCATATTCAACCCTTGCACAAAGGATCAAATATGATCGATGAGCCGGACTTCTCCTTCTGCACTAGTCCATTCTACATATTTTGCACTAGCTACTAAAAGTGTTGTCACTACTTTTAAAGAGGCTGATGATCCATTTGGAATTCAGAATGTGTATTATAAGCATAGAATGATTTATATATAGGTATGAAGGTGACATATTATGCCCTGAGGCACAAATGCCCAGTGAGATCGCTTAAAAAGGGGTAGCCCATCTCTAAAGTTATCTAAGAGTGAACAGAGACCACTTTCCTTTTCTCAGATAAGATCTTTAATAATCTTCCACAATTTTTGTGAAGCAGACTAGACAAGGTAACCATGACAAATATAAAAATCATGTGAAGGTGACTTTGCAAGCTGCATCAATCTTTCCTGCACCACTAACTTCAAGAAACTTGATTTTTTGTCATTCCCTTTTCAGTACTCTTTGTACCTTTTTTGTGAAAGCAGAGAAAGGGATGGTGAACAGTGCAACTTTGCTAAATGAAGCAAAAGAAAAAGCCCTTCTATATTTACATTTGGTTTGTCATATACTCCATTTAAAATCTAAAAGTGCAAACCGCTCACATTTTATGCTTCACATCACTGTCAACTTGAATATAGATTTGTCTATATTGATCTCCAGGGCAATCAGGATTCATATTGAATATACTCTTCTGACTAGGTTAACAATTGACTTTGCTGTCAATAGCAGCAACATATTATCTGCATACAACATGATGTGTTACCATTTACTGCCTCAACTTGACTGTTTTTGGAATTTCTTGACCATTTTTGTCAGGGTTTCCATTACTATATTAAATAAGAAAGGGGAAAGGCAATCAATTATTTATTGTTTTTTTACTAGATTCAAAAAAATAGAAATGGGTCTGAAGAAGTAGAAATTATGAAAATTATTAACCTTGCACTAACACTGCATGTATGCTACGTACAATTTCATTGCATACTTCCCTCCTTCCCCTCCTCCCCAGCCCCACTTCTCCATGAACATATGATAATTTAATAGAATTAATAATTTCCATTATAAAATAAAAAACTGTATGTGAAACATAGGAATTATGGTTAACACTGCTACTGTAGCTCCCATCAAACCATAGCATGTGCATCCTAGTTTCTAATAAGGCAACCTGCTCCATTTCTTTCTTTTACTGCAAGTACATTGAGTTAAAGCCTTAAGTATCTAAGGATAAACTGCAGAAATACCATAAGAGGAAGCAGGAGAAAAGAAAAATGCATATTTTTGCCTTGAGGGAATATGTAGACATCTTTTGATGTTTAAAGTTGAAGTGTTTTGTTTATCAAACATGGAAAATATACCCATGAAACCTTGTGGCGGGTGATTATTTACCTCAAGTTGCTTGTCATATTGTTGTGGTTTAACCCCAGTCAGCAATCAATCCCCACACAAATTCACTGTCACTCATTCACTGCCCCACCATCAGGACAGGGGAGAGAATTGAAAGGATAAAAGCTAGAAAAGTCATGGGTTGAGATAATGACAGCTTAATACGGAAACAAAAGCTGCATACACAAACAAAAAACCCCAAGGTATTAATTCACTGCTTCCAGTGGGCAGGCAGTGTTCAGCCTCTCCAGGAGAGCAGGGCCTCATCACACACAATGGTTACTTGGGAGGACAAACACCAGCACTCTAAACGTCCCTTCCTCCTTCTTTCCCCAACTCTGTATACTAAGCATGTCATAGGGTATGGAATGTCCCTTTGGTCAGTTTGGGTCACCTGTCTCACCTGTTTCCCCAGCCTCCTCGCCAGTGTGTCAGCATGAAAAACAGAAAAGGTTTTGGCTCTGTATAAGCACTGCTCAGCAATAACAAAAAACATATCTATATTATCAACCCTGTGTTCAGCACAAATCCAAAACAGTGGGCCATGTTAGCCACTGTGAAGAAAATTTACTCCAGCCAGAACCAGCACATATACATACAAAATTAAGGGCTAATAAAATTTTTATGCAAAGATATTTAAATACCTTTGAATGTTACCTTCCACTGTCCTTGAGGTGCCTGGAAGTAATCTTATACTAGGCAGTGTAAGAAAAAAAACTTTTAAAGAGACTGAAAAAAAATTATTTATTAAAATTCTATATTGTTCAAATTTTTATGTCATAAATCAGTCATTGTGCACTGGTGTATGCCTTTATTTGACACACAATATTGTTTTGAAAAAACACTATTTGCATGCATTCAAAAAGCAATATAAAGATACATATGTCTATATATTCATCTATGCCAATATAGATAGTGTTCAAGTATTTTGAAAACATTCAAATATATGTGTGTATATATATGTGTAGATATGCAGCTGTATATGTGTATATACATGTGAATATGTATATATGTATTTGTATGTGTGGTTTTTATCCTGCTTTGATAAATATTAAAAATTAATTATGCCCATCATCTATGAAAACAATAATGTTTTTTCCTTATTACATAGTAAAAAAAAAGTGAAAATGAGAAGAAAAACAATTTTTTCTTTCATTTTTTTCCTGCCTTTCTGTCATTCACTGCTACCAGTAAATAGTAGAGGAACAATTATAGACTTGAGAGAGAGAAAGAATGTGAGAAAATCAAGCTGCAAAGGCTGAACACGAGGAAAAACATGTTTGCTGTTATGAAGATATACAGAAAAACAAAGGACAGGAACTTGGACAATATTGAAGAGCAGAAGGCTAAAGAAATAGTCAGGAATGGATAAATAAATAACAGTTTCAGAGAAAACCTCAGGGCAGCTGGATACAAGAGAGTCATTTCAGATGAGATGGGTGTTTTGAAAAAGTAGGAAAAAGGAGAGTGTGAACTATTTTGCTTAATGAATGGATTTTTACAATTCATAGTTTGCTGTTGATTTTGAAGGTGGGCATTACCTGGTAAATGTTGTAATACCTTGCAAGTTCACAAAATCAGTGTTGGCTATCTCTGATCCTTGTAAGTAAATATGAATATCAGAAAACATTAGAAGTACATACTGTATTTCCCTGTTCTACAGCTAAAAGTTGGAAGGCATTATTTTAATACTTTTGAGATTCTCAGTAGGCATTTTAGCTTTTCATTGACATACAGATACTTTTATGACAGTGAACAACAGCACTTCATCCTTCATCCCCCTACTCCCTCTTTCTAGAAAAAGGAGAAACCAAATAGTACTGTAGTCATGTGCTGTTGTGGGGTCAGACATTTGTCTCAGCTGTCTTTAAATAAAGTTTGTTATTTCATAAGCAGCAGTTAGACTTCTGGCAGATAACATGTTATTGCTTCTGTCTTCACCATCTGCTGTATAAAATATATATCTATATCCAAAGGGAATGTAAATAATCACTCTCCTTCAATAAGGAATTATTTCTACTTATTGCATATCTGCCTCAAAGGAAACAGCAAAGTTCCTGATGAAATTCAGTGAGTTAAAATGTTACAAGGAATGAAATCAATCTAAAAATCACTATTATCCTTATGTTCTCCTTTGAACATAACAAAATCCTTTTCAAAATCATCTTTTGAAGTACATACTTTAAAAAGTTTTTGGGTATCGGTATTCTTTATATTCTTCAGTCAGTTTGGTTTAACATTAATCATCTTTGCTTGCACTTATCTTCTTTCTAGAAAGGCTTGATATGAAACTGAACAACCTGAGGAAGACTATAAGTCCTTAATAACTAATCAGATTTATTTCCAAGGAATGTTTTGTGATTGCTTGTTGCCCTTTTTTTTTTTTAATTATTAAAACCAGTGGTAAGATTTAGAGTACTTTTTTAATTTCTTTTTACTTTCTTTTGTTCTAGTCAGGGTAGCAATGACGTGATCTATCCAAGAAGTGTTTGCTCTCAGCTATCTGGATTCTTTAGGCTGAACTCAGTTGCCCAAAGCTGTAAAATGTTTTTGTAGACCCTCCATAATATCACAGAATCACAGAACATGTAAGGGTGAAAAGAAGTACCACTGGTGGTCATATAGTCCTACACCACCTTGTCAAGCAGGGTCCCCTGGAGCACGTTACTCAAGATTTTGTCCAGATAGCTTTTGAATATCTGCAGAGAAGAGACTTTACAACCTCTTTGGGCAACCTGTTTCAGTGCTTTGTCATCCTCACAATAAAGAAATTCTTCCTTGTGTTCTATTGGAACTGTCTGTGTTCCAGTTTCTGTCTGTTGCCTCTTGTCTATTGCTCAGCATCACTGAGAAGAGCCTGGCTCTGTCTCCTTGACTTTCTTCCTTCAGGTACTTGCATACATTGACAAGATCCCCCCTCAGTCTTCTCAAGGCAGAACAGGGCCAACTCCCTCAGCCTTTCCTCATAAGACATATGTTTCAATATCCTTATCGTAGTCACAGCCCTCTTCTGGACCCGCTCCAGGATCTCCATGTCTCTCTTGTACTGAGGAGCCTAGAGCTGTTCACAGTATTCCAGGTGAGGCCTCACCAGGGCTGACTAGAGGGGAAGGATCTCTTCCCTCTACCTGCTGCAATTCCTCCCAGGATACCATTGGCCTTCTTGACCACAAGGGTACACTGGTGGCTTATGGATAGTTTGTTGTCCACCAGGACTCCCAGGTCCTTCTCCACAGAACTACTTTCAAGAAAGTTGGCCCCCAGCCTGTACTGGTACGTGGGGTTATTCTTCCCCAGGGGCAGGACCCTGTATTTACTCTTATTGAATTTCAGATGTTTCCTCTCTGTCCATCTCTCCTGTCAAGGTCCTTCTTAAGAGCTGCACAGTACTGTGGGGTATTATATCTTTTTGTCGTCCACAAATTTGCTGAAGGTGCACTCTGTCCCTTTATCCAAGCCACTGATGAATAAGTTAAACAGGACTGGACCCAGTATTGAACCTTGGAGGGCACCATTAATTACAACATTCCAACTAGATTCTATGTAGCTGATCATAACCCTCTGAGACCTTCTATTCAGCCAGTTCTCAATTCACCTTACAGTCCACTCTTCCAGCCTGCACTTCCTAAGTTCTTATCTTAAATTCCAGATGCCCCTCCAGAATGGTATAGACATAAAGCTCTTAAGTCATATCATAGATTGATAGAATGATTTGTGTTCAAAGGGACCTTAAAAATCACCTACTTCCAACCCTCCTGCCATGGGCAGGATCACCTTTCACTGGACCAGGTCGCTTAGAGCCCTGTCCAACCTGACTTTGAACACTTCCAGGGATGGGGTATCCACAAATTCTCTGGGCAACCTGTTCAAGTATCTCACAACCCTCACAGTAAAGAATTTCTTCGTAATATCTAATCTAAACCTCTGGATCTTCAGCCTCCACGGTTAGGGAGGCGCACCAGCTTCTGGCTTCTGACCTGTGCTTTGGAGCCATTTCTGACGGCTGAAAGGGATGGGGAAGGGGG
>JAWWLV010000001.1:62185989-62216670 GCA_035041135.1 Platyrinchus mystaceus | reverse complement strand
GCCTTTCGAAGGGGGTTTTGGGAAGAAGACAGGCAGGGACTTTTACAGACAATGCAAAAAGCCATTTTAACCACATGCTCACTTTAACCTTCAAATCCCCCTGCTACATAAACCTACCTTCTTTCAGTTTGTACACCTATGCCCTTGTGAAAAGTCCCTCTCCTGCTCTCTTGTAAACCCCTTTCAGGCACTGAAATGCTTCTGTAAGGTCTCCCTGGAGCCATAACTTCTCCAAGCTGAACAAATCCAACTCTCTCAGCCTGTCTTTGTATGAGAGGTGCTCCAGCCCCCTGATAATCTTTTTGTCTCTCCTCTGAACTTCCTCCAACATTCCACCATTACAGCTGTCAAACCCACAGAATTGTCTTGGCTGTCCCAGGACAAAGCTAGTGGCAAAGGGGCATGTTAATTAGCAGCAGACCGAAGCCTTTTCACTACTCTGGTAGCAAACTAATGTTCTAGTGAAACAACAACAAAATAGCAATGATCACCTAAGCACAGGCAATCTTTGTCAATCCAATAGACATATGTTAGGTCCAGGATGATAAAGGACACTGAAATGCCTTATCCTACATTTTACACAATTTTCAATGCTAATGAAGAATCTGTCAGAATCCTGAGTGTGCCAACAAGCTGTAAAGATCTTTCTCTGTAATACTGCTCTACAAGAGCTACCCCCTGCCAGAAGTTTGGTTGCCCGTGTTCAAGGTCATCTCCGATGTACTGCAACTGTGTAAGCCTGGATCAGACTGCTAGGAAGATCATGACATTGTAAAAAACAAGCAGCAGGAACACACATCTGGGATCTCCAACCATGTGTCCTCTACCCATGGACACAGGTGTTCCACTTAACTTCAGGTCCTCAGTTCTTGCCTGACCTTTGTCACCAGGAGGCTATATCTGGCTTTGCGCCTTGCTGATCCTGAAGCTATATGACATTATTACGTACAGTCCTGGAGCACAGTTGTTGCTGTAAGGCTCAAGGATAAAGTTCCATAAATTCTCAAGGTGATTTTGATTTCCAGATAATAATTTTCATTGATAAAGAGTAATTATTCTAGAGGTCTTTGTAGGTTTTTGTGTTGCTGCCCTTTTCCTCGCCCTCCTCCCCCCCGTTAGACTATGTTTTTCTCTGATTGGCAAATATACATACAGAGTGAATTTTGGACTAATGAATAAAAGCTATGCTTTCTGGATATAGGTCATCTTCTCATACGGAAAAAAACCTACTTATTTCTGTTAACATATATCAGGAATGCAATGGACAGTGAAGTGTCATTTTGGAAATATAAAACTATTTAAAAAATAAAGTTAAACCAATCATTTTTTTTCACCCTGCTTTCAGGGATAACTGTGCTTTTCCCATCATACAGTCCACTCAGCAAGGAAGTAGAGACTTAGTTCATGTGTATAAATTGTCAAAAAACACAAACAAACAAAAAACAAAACAAAAAAATCCTGATTAAAAAAAAACAACAAAAAAATTCCTATTCAAAATTTTATTTATTCAAGGGAAACAGTAGTTTACACAATGCATGAGGGAATTTAAGAAGAAGTTACAAGACATTATAACAGAAATTTTAAAGAGAGCCCTAGCACTGAACTATTTCATCTGCCTCATTCTTGGGGAGAAAAAAAGAAAGGAAAAAACCCCAGATTCTCTAGTGCAAAACACCCCCTACTAATTCTACTCTAATTTTCATCAGAAACAGTCAGTGAAATATATCAAATGTATTATTAAAGAATAAAAAATAAATATCTCCCAAAATAAATAATCCAGTTGTGAGGAACAAGATTCACCCTTTTCGTTCCTTCTATGTATTACATGCTTAATAAACAAGAGAATAAAAGCAACTTCTTATTTAACATTGTACTCCAGTGTTTTCATAAAAACAAGGTGACTCCCTACTCCACTCGCCTTTCATCTACTTAATAATTTGCAGGCTCAGTTAAGTTCAAAATTTGTCTGAGTCACATTTTTCTGATTCTTCTATGAAGATTATCAGATGATTCTGCAACTACTGCAGATGAAAACCTTAAACCTTCAAAATGCTCTTCAAAAATTAGGCTGCTTTTTTAGAAGGAGGTTTGAAAAAAACAAGCAACATTGATTTTCTCCAATGTGAGTCCTTCCCTTACCACAGCCTACAGTTTTTCATTAACTGCTCCAGCATGGGTCCCTGCAGGGTGACAGCCTGCCTTGTATGGTGTTCCATCACAGGCTGACATGGAATCTCTGCTCTGGCACCTGGAGCACCTTCTTCTCCTTCTCTGTGACCTTCGTGCCTGCAGGGATGTTTCTACCCTGTATTCTCAGGTTGACCCTGTTTGACATAAGAGAAGCTTCTGGCAGGTTCTCAGAGAAGCCCACCAATGTAGACTCCTCCATCTCTGCAAACTTTGCCACACAAACTCAATACAAGGCTAAAGTTTGCTCTCCTGAAATTCAGAGTCGTGTCCCTGCTTTTTGTACTGCTTCCTCCTTTTAGGATCATGAGTTCCACCTTCTTATAGTCACTGCAGCCAAGGCTGCCCCCAGATTTAAATGCACAACTGATTCTTCCTCATTCAGCTTCAGGTAAGAACCTTCCCTTGTCAGCTTCTTGATCAACTTTGCCAGGAAATTGTCATCAATGCAATCACAGATTGCTTGTGCACTGATATGTAGTTATTGTAGCAAATTTCGAGGTGGTGAAAATTTTCCATGAGGACCAGGACTGGTCAATGTGAGGTTTCTATTGTTTAAAGAAAGATTCATCTACTTCCTCTTCCTAATAAGGAGCTTTATTGCAAGTAAGCTACAAAAATGGCCATGTTGATTTGGGCATTACTCTTAACCCATAAGCTTTCAGTTGACTCCCAATCTGTCCAAAGGCAAAGCTCCACACATTCCCACATTTCTCCTGAAGAAAGTGCAACTTTCCCTACTCCCTTACCAGACCTGATCTCCCCGAAGAATCTGCATTGATCCATTGTAGTTCTCCAGTGATGTGAAACGTGACCATATTTAGTTATTAAGCTTCTTATAAATTAAAAATATTCTTTCATTTATATGCCTTAAGGTTGATAAGTTTTAGCAATTTTTGAATGGATTCTGATCAGGTGACAGAGTGTATAAAAAATAAGTTTTGTCAAAACTAAGTGCAAATTATGGGAGAAAAAAAGATGAAAATTATCTAGAATTCTATCAATTTTGAGGGTTTTTGTTTCACTTGGAAGTATCTCACCACCCCAAAGGACTCAATTCAATAATCCCAATGCCCATACGAAAGTGTTAGACATGAACCCGATACATTTGCATCTCTTTGAAGAATCAACAGTATATACATTCCTTGTTTCTGTCTTCTCAACCCATATTCACACAGGTGAATATTCAAACTTTAGAAATGAAACACAAGAAGGAAGTGTATAGTTATGTGTCTTAGATTTCTAATCTATACTGCTGAAAGTATTTTTGTTTTCTACTTGTGACTATGTACTTAATAGAACCACAATGTAAGATCATATTTCCTGGTAATAATAACAATAAAACTGCTCACTCAGCAACCAAACATTTCTGATTCTTTTGAAAGAGTAACATTAATTTAAATTAATAGAAGCCCTGAAGAAAAAGTCAAAACATACAGCATCACCATATGAAACCTAGAGGGAAAAAAATGTAATCAGACCTACATTTTACCTAAACCAAAAATTTTATCTTTAATAACAAAGGAAACATGATAATATTATTTATGATAGTCAAACAAGCAATTAACTTGACTCAGGATAGTTGTATTCAATATACAAAAAGATTTTTGTGCAGTCTGTTGTGAATCACTGCCGTGCAAAATGTCAAGCCTAAGGAAATATTCTAGTAGATTAGAGAAACAGCAAATATTGCAGTTTTCAAATACCATCCTGAAAGTTTTATATGCTCTGAATTTGGAACATAAAATCTTACCTGAAGAATTGAAATCTATTTTATAAAAATAGAAACTTAATAAAGCTAATGCTGAGAATAGCCTTTTTATAATAAAGTGAGATTTATATAAACTGCTAAAATAATTTCAAAGAATATGGTTAATTTTCTGAATGTACTGGAATACATACAATATTTGACAAGGGGAATCTAATTAAGATGAAATATCACTTGAATACCATTTTAATCTTACTTATCTCAATCAGGTATGTATTAACACATCCTTTCATTTACATTTCAGGCATTAACTTCATATGCAGTTTCTCACAATGAATGATGACATACTGAGAGTAAGAGAGTATAACTTTGCTGCATTCTTACCTATTGTCATATTCTCAATAAACAAAAGCTTGTTTTTTGCATACAGTGAGAACAGAGGTCTAAAATATCTCTAGAGTATATTTCACAACAGTTTCTTCTCAACAATTCAAAAGCCTGTTTGCTTGTTCCTTTCTTGTTAAAAATCAATAACATTTTTCTATCATTCTCTCTAATGTTGTAGTGTTTGCTGTTGATTAAGTAACTTCTCAAAATTTTAGAGTTATGACTAGTTTTATTAGTTTTATAGAGATTCATATTTTTCCTTAGGACAAGTATGGCTAGAAAAAATATTAGAAAATTTATTAGTTGATTTCAGTGAGAAAAATGCTAAAGTTACAACTGGTGCATTAAATGTAGACATTTAAATAAATATGATTTGGAATATGTATGATCTTTTCATTAGTAGTGAAAGCTCACAGGCTATTTATTTACCTGTCAGTACATAGTGTCAGGATCTTTGTCCTGATCTGATTTTAGTTTCTTTTAGCAGCTCACATTCCACCACAAAGAATTCTGTTCTTTGCTGTCTTCTTGTTACCCAAGCCTCACTCAGTTCAATGCAAGTAAGACTAGCACTGGTGAATTTGGGACCAAAAAAACATTGCAAGGGTGAGCATAACACAAGGGGAGAGAGTTAGATGCTGGGAAGTTTATGTTTAACAATTTTGATGGTATTAGTAGTGACATATTTCTATTAAAACTAGAAAAATTCAGATGTGAGTGCAAGCAACACTGTAACTGAACTACTGAGTTTATTGTAGATTTGATTGCTACAGTATTAGTTGGACTAACAATAAATTTTTATTGCTTCCTTATGCTCCAACAGTATTCTGAGTGTAGTTTCAGACTAATCCAAAATGGAGAGGGGGTAGGAGTCAATTACCATAGAATCACAGACTCATGGAATACACTCATTTGGAAGGTACCCACAAGGATCATTGAGTCCAACTCCCTGCACAGGACAACGACAAAAATCACACCATATTTCTGAGACCATTTTTTCTTTAATTCTGACACATTTGGTGCCATGGCCACATCCCTGAGGCCTATTCCATTGCCTGACGACCCTCTGGGTGAAGAAACTTTTCCCAGTTTTCAGCCTAAACTTCTCCTGACACATAGCTTTTGAAGGGTAAATGGACTTGGGATTCCAAAAGTTACTTTCTTTGACAGACATCCTGAGCCATGCTTCTATTTCAGGAGAAGGTAAGGGGAGGAAGAGCAAAAAATGTTTGTTTGTTGGCAACAGTATCTTGTCTGTGTGTGTCAAGGGAAATTCAAGATGCTCATTAAAGAGGGAAAAAAACCCAGCTAACTGTACTTCCTGTATTCCCTGTCTGTCGCAAACATGACTGCGTAGTTTCTGCTCTGCTTTTCCTGTAAGGCTCTCTTAGGCTTCAAGCTGTTCAACCTACTGAGTTCTCCTTACACCAAAATATGCTTATGTAGGTGGGTGTGTCTTGGTTCAGTCAGAGTCAAACATTGAGGGAGAAGATGCTGGAATTCCCTTCTTTTATATATAAATACACACATATATATATATATGTGAATATATACTAGTTCCTGAGTGTTAGAGAAAGAACAAGGGCTGCTTTGTGACTAGATACATGGGTTAGGTAACATGCCTTGTGGAGGTTATCTGATGTGAACAAAGGTTTTGAGAAAAATGTAGGAAATAATGCAAAGGGAGCTAGCTAGCCATTGTTATATTCTTTTTCTTCTCTGTTTGGTAATGAGGAGTAGAAGTTATTGATTAATGAAATGAGTCAGTCAGGACCTTATGAAAGGCTGTGTGTGATTAAAATGCTTCAATGACAACAAACAAAAAAATCTCCAAACCAAACCAAACAAACACACCCCCCCTCAAAAAAAAAAAAAAAACCAAACCAAAACAAAACAACAAAAACCCCCAAAAAACTGAAGCAAACAAACCCCTACCATTTTTTAGTTTAAAAGCATTATCCCTGTCCTATGGCAACAGGCGCAACTAAAAAGTATATCCCCCTCTTTTTTATAAATCCCCTTTAAGTATTAAAGGGCCACAATGATGTAACTCAATCCTATTTGAGTTCCTGTGTTTGATTCACAGGAATTCCTGAACCTTCTCCCTGCATACTGCATATTCCAGACCTTTGGTACAGAATTAGACTTCTGCTCTGGAACTAAAAACAATATAAGATATGCAACGCATTTTCTAGCAATGAAACTTCTGTGTTATTTGCTGTATTAGTAAAGTCTAACATACAACTCATAAGACTTTGTGTGATTTTGGTTTTTTGGAGAGGGGTTAATGAATGAATTGTAATGCCATCAGCACACTTGCAGCAAGCGCGGGTAGAGTCCTTCCCAAATCTTTGTTCGCAAAGCCTAGCCATGAATGATGAATGTAAGTGTGAAAACAAATTAATTTATATCCTACTAATTCAAATTAACTTTGTTAGAGGACAAACAAAAATAGTTCTAGGGTATTTCTATTGTGATATTTAGGGATGGAAGTTTTGGCAAGTTAAATCAAAACAAGGCAGTGACAACAAAAATATGCAAGATGATATTTAACTTTTAGGCACAAAGGGCTTCCTACCTACTCCATTCCTATTACATTGTAATTAGTTCCTAATATCCAAGCATTCTTCCTTTAGGTCAGGGACTTAACTTTCCTTTAAGTGATATTCATTAGGCCAAGGTCTTAGAGAAATACAGTTATATTAAAAGTCTGTGAGTTTGAAAGGAAATGTTTTTACAATGTTAAGAGAGTTATGTGTGCTGGTTTTGTCTGTGATAAACTTAATTTTGTTCATAGTAGTTGGTATGGAAATATGATTTGGATTTGTGCCAGAAAGTCTGGGTAACTCAGAGATGCCTTCACTGTTGCTGAGCAGCGCTTACACAGAATCAAGACCTCTTCTGCCTCTTACCCTCTCCCACCACTGAGGAGGCTGGGGGTGCACAAAAAGTTGGGAGGGGACACAGCTGAGACAGCTGATCCCAACTGACCAAAGGATATACCAGACCACCTGGTATCATGCTCTGCATATAAAGATGGGGAAAGAAGAAGGAAGGGGGGCAACATTCAGTGTGATGGTGTTTGTTTTTCCAAGTTAACATTACATATGATGGAGCCTTGCTTTCCTGGGGATGGCTGAAGACCTCCCTGCCATTGGGAAGTGGGAAATAAATTCCTTGATTTGCTTTCCTTTGTACATGCAGCTTTTGCTTTACCTGTTAAACTGCCTTTCTCTCAAACCAATTTTCTCACTTTTACCCTTCCGATTCTCTTCCCCATTTCACCAGGTGAAAGTGAGTGAGAGGTGCTGTGAGGCTCAGTTGACAGCTGGGGTTAAACCATTAAGTGACACATTTTGCATCATGGGCTTGAAAGTAGGCTTGGATTATTTCTTTACTTTTGATATCTGTAATGTGACAGTGCTTTAGAATTACCTAAGGTGTCCCAGAGCACAATGGTTTTATCAAGTTCCTGAAAGTAATAGAGATTCTTCTCTCTTCAAATGATCCTGTATTTCTCTGGCACATTGGTCCAGGTCTGATTTGATCCCATAAGGTCTCTGAGGGCATGATGGTGTCAGTTTTTTGTTTGTTTGTTTTTTGTTGTTGGGGGGGTTTTGTTTGTTTGTTTTTACTATTCTTTAAGAATAAATAATGTATAACCAAAACAATTGTTCTTGATTGTAGTTTTGTAGCCTGTTGTCAAGGTTATATGCCATAAACAGAAAAAGCTGGTGTGAAAGATGTGCACAGTCTCAAAGCTTACTGAAATTGTGATAGAAACCTTGGAAAACTTGATGAGGTCAAATTTACAGTTGACACCAAACTGCGGGGACCTCTTGATACAAAACAGGTGGCAAGAAAAACAGTTGATAAATTCCTATTTCCAACTCTGAAAGTAGTCTTTGAACAAAATGTATCATATATCAAATTTTCAATTGAACCTAAGAAGCAGTTTATATATTTTCTACAATCTGGGGAAAACTGTTTAGTAAAACATAAGTATTTTAAAAGCATAAAAGAATATAAAGCATATTTTAAAAGCATAAAAGAATATAAAGCCCCCCAAAAATTATAAAAAGAATAACAAAACTGAAAGAGAAATATAATATGACTTGCATTTTTTATAATTTTTTTTCTGTCTACATTCCTCTGTAGTTTTTTGATCCCTCATGGTAGGGGTCTCCCCTCTTTTTAGTGTTTTTTTGTTAATTTTTCGTTTTTCTTTATTCTATTATTGTTCACTAGGGAAAAAAAGCCACTGAAGTAAAAGAGCTATTGACATCTTTTTGAACTCATATTATTTCTTCTATCCCTATTTTAGAAATAAGAAAACATTAGAGAGTTTTAGAAAGGTTGGAATCAGAACTGATTGAGAAATAGAAATCAGAGGTTTAGCTTTATTCTTGACTCTTACAGTGCGCATATCTTCAGTACAATTGGATAAAACACAGGACTAGAAAAGTTAGACATATAAAGACACAACTTTCTTATACTGTGCTCACAGGCACACCAGATAGGTTGGTTAATTACAAAATTTAATTATAGCCTCCATCTTACATTTTTATTCCTTGAGACTTAAGTGACATTACATGAGCTCATCCATCATGTCATTCTTGCTCATCCTCCTTCCTGGGTTTTGTATATGAGATGAAATATCACTTAAAAAAATAAGAAAGGAAATTAAAAAATCTTTGACTAGATGGATTTTATGCACAAGTAGAAAATCTCAGCAACTAGGACAGTGATAAACATCACGAAAGAGTACAAGATAAACAAGAAAACTGAAATAATTTTCACAATTGTTCTAGGCAGTTATTTATGCAAGGCAAAACCTTCTGAATAATGATGATGATAACTGAAAAAGCTTAGGTTCAGAAGGTGAAGAATCTCCATAAAATATAGTGATATGAATTCATAACTATTAAGATAACATCACCTTACAATTAAAATGATAGCTAGAAAACATTTTTCATTTTTGACTTGAAACATAATTTATATGTAGTCGAAGTAACAGCCGAAGAACAAACAGTAATTGTCATGTAGAAGTTAAAACGGAATAAGAGAAAACCCAAAAGGTCAGAATATTTTCTATAAAATCATTACTGTCTAAATGGTGAAACTTTTTAATTCTGATTTGAATCATTCCCATGCCTGTAGAAGCTTGTGTTCATAGTGGTAAAGGTAAATAGTCTGAACTTTATCCTTCAATCTAGTGGGGTATTTAATATCCTGGAGATATTAAAAACAGGATCTTAAGCATCTTGATAAAAATCGTGAAGTCGATGCTACTCGAGTGGATAGCTGGAACAGATGACTTCCTGAGGTTCCTTCCATCATTAATTATCATATTTCTATGATAACTGACACAAATATTTTATATATGTACATAATTCAATAAAAATGTAAATAATATGTTTAAAATTTTGAGAAACTCCAAACACATATGCTTCCATTGTGCTTTAACTCTTTTTAGAGCTCTATTTAGAATGTCATTTATGACAGTGCAAAGACTGTCAACATTTATTTACAGCTATATGTATGGCAGTATTTTTAGACTGCAGAATTAACACCAAACATGATGGTACAGTATTGCACAAAGCAGCAATGCTAGTTCATGTCCTAGAAACTTGCTTATGAAGTGCTATGCCCAGAAAAATTGATCTGCACAGCTTTGCTGTATTTATCTTGTTTCTGGCTGTAGAATTAGTTCAGATCACAGCTAGTTCAGTGCATGGCACTCTTTCATGAAAGGTAGACACACCTCCTATGTATCTCAGCCTTTTTTGCTCAGGAAACAAGACAATCTTATCCAGCTTTGAATTCTAAATGACAATAAGAATTTACATTTAATTTAAATATAATAAGTAAAACAATACAGAAGACATTACAATTGCTGTTATTATAATAAAATGGATGATTAAAAGTTTTGCCATTGAATTTACTAGAATCATGCTTTAATATAAATTGAAATTAATAATGAAGAACATGGGAAGGAGGAGGAAATGGAACACATATACAAAGACGTCTCTAATTTTCTTTAAACTATTTTTAAATTGCATTTTTAATTTAAATTTTATTTTGGCTTGACAGTATCTCAACTCACTTCCTCTCTATGTATGACAAAAAAAATCTCATTTGAAAATTGATAATGATTACCAAACTTTTATTTCACCTCTCTTACGCAAACCAAAATTAAATCCTTAAACAGTTCAGCAACACAAGAGAACTTTTGAACACTGTTTTGATATTTTCTAGGAGGCCTCACTTCATAGATTTCACAGTTTCCTTCTGTTTACCAGAATTTTCTACTGGACTGTATCTGTAAAAATCCAGTGTAATAAGATAAGACATGCCCTCTCCTTTAAAATTCTCTACAGCTATGGAATGGGGATACAAAACACCTTAGAAAATTAATATCTATATCTGAGTAAGAGTTCTCAGAAGCATTTCTATTTGAAATATTTACTTTTAAATGAAAACTTTATGTGTACAATTTTGAAGTGAACCAAAAGGAAGAAAAAAGAGTAAAAAAGTGGTGAATCAAATGGCAAGCCTCAAAAATTTTTCACTGTATTACCATAAAAGAATCTCCAATCCCCACTTAACATTAGTGTTTTTCCTACTAGTCTCAAAGTAATAATCTTACTGTTTCTAAAAATTAAGTAATAAACTCTGAAAGCAATATAAAGGGTATCAGTCTTTATATTGTTTATCCTACTTAATGTTAATGTGATATCCTGTTAATGTGATAGCATCTTGGAATGCAAAAATTTCTTTAAGCAAAAAAATTCATCCAAGATTTTATTTTTTTTCTTCTAATTTGGTATTACAAGTATTTGGAATTTAACCTTAGACTCAAAAGGGTAATATGGTACAATATATTTCCCTAAACCCTTTGGAGTAGTATATTGCCCTATATCCAGTAATACATTCTCTCTAGCTGTACTGTTCAGTATCTGTTTGTGACAAGCAGGATGCAGAGCTTGTCTGTATCAGAAGCGGTAGACAATATGTATGCTTTAGTTTTATTACAATAGCAATACAAGTTAATATTGTTCACTTAAATTTACATAATTTCATTGTAGAACTATATAAAGCATTTATTATAAAATCTTTATTTGAACACTGCTGTATTGTGAGCAATTATCTTTTTCTTTGATTACATAATTCTTATGGTGACATTTAAAACAAAGCTCAATACTTGGAAAGAAGAGAACACCTTTTAAAAATCTTATGCTGCATTATTTTTCCTTTCTTCAATGGATGCACAAGTTTTTCATTATACTAGGACTGTGTATAAGTTGTTACATAGTGTAAAATTTGTCAAGCAACACAAGATAAAACTTTTAAGCATTTGAAATCATATCACAGTAATTCAGCATAATTTACACGCTTTTTCAGAAACCTCTTTCCGTAATAATTTCCATCAGCCCAACACCTGAGCCTAAGTAAACACAGGATAACTTACTAACATGGTTTATGCCTAGGATAGATTATAGTAGGTGAGTCAGTCCTGTGTGCATATCTGCAACCTGATTTGTTTGGGTCTCCTCTCTGCCAGTGTGTCAATGGGACAATGAGTGGGAAGTATCCATTATGTCAAATTTTCTTCTCTCAGACAGTGTCAGCTGCATCCTTATTGTCAGCCTGAAAATGCTCACTCACATCAGCAGCTGGTCTAACAAACTAACATCTTAGGGAAACGTGTCATAGAAAACTCTTAAAGTCCCATTCTTGGGAGATCACCATGTGAAAACAATTCATCAAACCTCTTCTCTAAATCTCCTGCACTGGTGCAATCAACCCTTGGAGGCTGGGGGGAAAATTAGTATCTGAGAAATGTCATAATGTACTGCAGAATTCAGATGACTCAGAAAAAGTCAAAAGTAGTTTGGTATTTCCTTAAACTCCTGACACAAGTAAAGAAGAAACTAAAAAACCCATACCTTTTTACTGTTACAAAAAAATCCAAATCTACCTGAAAAATGCTGAGCCCTCAAAGGACACCATTAGCTACTGAACTCTTAGAGAAACTATCGGTTCTTTTCCTGATACCTTGGTTGGCACGAAGAAATAGTCACCTATTTCAAAAATTTTCTGAAACATTTGGTGGTGGTTCTGGTAATTGGTTAGAACATCACTCTGAGTACTCTGCAAAATGACCAGTATGTACATGATGCCTGATAGGATTTTGAATAGAATGAGTAAAAGACATTTTTTAGGACTTTAAATCAAAGTCTGATAGAGTCGATGGCAGGTAGATATGCATTCCTAATTAAATAATGCATTGCATGATTTATTTCCCTTATATAAACTATGGATCACCTTGTGTTTTATTGAATGTTCAGTTTCTATTTTATTTTATGTTTGTCTAATACATTTCTTAAAATATATTACATTTTCCCCAAAATAGAAATAAAGAACGAGACTATAAGTAAGCATTGACCACAAAAAAGCCATACAAAAACTTTCCCAATCTACACTTGTGGAACTGAAGGCATTTTTGTGAATTTCATTTCCATTTGTCTCATTTTATATTCATTCAGAAAACAATATCTTTTGGATTTGTTGCATACTTTCAGAATTACGGTCTAACTTATTTAGTGCCATCTCCAGTTATGGTTGACTTACAGAACTGAGGGATAGGGAAACAAAAAATATTACTGCTGTCACACAGCAAAACACAAGAATAATGTAAAATATAAAGAAAATGTCATTTAAATGCAATGTTTTGAAAGGAAGGAAGGTGATTGATAGCAGTTCTAAATTCTAAAAGGCAGGCAAACAGTTGGGAATTTATCAGCAGTTCTGCAATTAATTAACATACAAATATCAGTATTTCCCTGTGTGGAACATGTGGTATAGATTGATGCATACATTTTATAAGTCACAAAAGATAATTCAAAGTCTTCTTTACATTTGATCCTGGGCTGTCTGTGCATTTAACATAATGCAACTTTCTAATTAAATACACTAACTACAAATTTGTGAAATATTAATAGTACAATATGTATTTGATATAGCTATTTTCTATATGAAATTATTAGTGTCTTTATTTTTTAAATATTTAAATGGACTGAAGATGCTCAGAAACTAATAGGATTAACACCCTTGGAAGTGTGTACATATATTTATGAGGTTATCATTTACCATCTATATACATAAAAACTACTCAAAATAACATACTATTTATTAAACAGAAATGTTATTTTGAACAGCTTTCCTTCTGTGCAGCACTGCTGATTAATGCTAGTGTTTGCATATAGATCTGAACTTTGCTTTATGACATGTATCCTTGATAAGAATCAGATAGTGTTTCTGGTTTTTAATTATTCTTAAGTGATTGGGGTTTATTTTTAAGATTTAAAATCAAAACAAACTGGAAAACAACAATAACAGAACAAGTGAACAGAAACAATACAAACCCTCCAAAGATGAAGGATTTTTTTTTTTTAAAAGGGCACATCTGAAGTTTTCAGATATCTGTACATATAAATTTCTCACAGTTTAATGAAGGGTATAATGTTTAATTGTATGAGGTAGAGAATCTTAGAATGTCTATATATCAGGTCAGACCAAAGGTGGGTCTTGTTCAATATCTTGCTTTCAAGGGTAGCTGTATACAAAGGTATGGAGAACAAGAAGACAAAAGCAATTCCTCAAGATACATCTGCTAATATTCTTCCTACCTTCAGCTATATTCCAAGACTTAGGGGAGCTGAACCCAAGTGGACTGTAACTATTCATGATATTGTTTTCATAGAAGCATAGAATCATTGAGTTTGGAAAAGACTTTGCAGAGCTTTACACAGGACAACTACTTCCTATGAACTACCACCTTCTGTTTAGGACCTGACTCCTAGCTCCTGTACCAGAAGACAAAGTGAACAGTTCATCCCTGCCAACCTTCTCTATGACACTTGTGAAAACATATTTCACACTTGCCCAAGCCATCTCACTTCTGAAATGTAGACCCCTTGCTTATGTAGTCATTCCTTCCACAGAAAAAAATTCACATAGGCTAGATAAAGAAAGGTGATCCCTGAGCAGTACCACTTCTTGCTGTCACCAAGGGACTGACAGCCATGGGGGACTTCAATGCAGTCCTGGGACATGTGCAATGTGGGGGGAGGTCTCAGGGACAAGGACTATTAGGCCTGTCAATGCCTTCAGGGCACTGACACTTCCAAAAGGTCCGTTGTATGACGGCCTCAGTTCTAGAAATCTTAACATATATGAAACAGTTCTGGAATCCACAAGATGACAGAGTAGTCAGAAAGAGAATGCTATGAAATTATGGACATGTGACTACCTAAATGGTATGACTTGGGACCCTTCTCATATATTGAATTCAACTGAAATACTGATTAGCAAATAGCCATGACTTTTAAGTGTATAGTTAACAAATAGTTAATTCAGGCATCAGGTCTTAATGGTTTTTTTTTCTGCCACACATTTATAGAGTTCAACAAAGATACTGTTTAATGGTGATAATTATACTGAGTGTTATATTGCTAGAAGCTAGAATAAACAGTCTTTTCAAAGAGTTAAAAAGATATAATGAGAGATCTTAATTAAATACTCCTACAGTTTTCTCAGATCTACTGTAAATATCTTCTGGGGGGTTTTTTGAACAGTGATAACTTGTTTTTCTTTCTATTTAACAAGTTTTCATTTGTGCTATGCATCTTTCTCTAATTTGCTCAAGTTACAGTCACCTATGTTGACCTTTGTGTCTTTTATATGAGGCTTCTCAAGAAGGATGAAAGCATAATTTAATTTGCAATCTTTTGCTTTACAGTATAAATATTGTATCTTGTTAACCAAGCATAACAAAACAAAACACTGTGAATTGCACAGCAATTCAAAATACTTTGTGTTTACTTTGTTGTGATCAGCTTATTCTAGCTCAATGATAACCTCCTGAGGAAGGGCAAATTTCCTTCTCCCTAAATGCAACTGATCATCTTCACATTTTGTATGTGCATGTCCATGTTTGGGAAGAGATATCTGAAGTGCCAGAAGGAGAAAACTGGAAATTAAAGAGATTGCCATGTAGCTTTGAAGAGCTTCAAAAGAGCAGTCTGTCTACCATCAAACAGACCGAAGATAAACCTAACAGGTAACAAAAGAAACTTTCCTACAAACCAAGAAAGGGAACTCTGTGAAGTTCATTCAGTCCAGCAAGCTACTCAAAATTGAAGAGAAGAGGGAGAGAAGGAGGGTGAGAGGGAGGAGAGGGAGGGTTGGGAGGGAGGGAAATATTATAAAAAATATTTTATTAATATAAAATATAGTCAGCTTAAATTATCTGTAGTTTGTTACTTTTGTTAGTGACATAGTCTACAGCTATTTTCGAAATCAGTGTAGATGAAAAGGAGTTGATATATGGAGCAAAAATCTTACTATGGAGGATATAATCATCACACTGTACACATCTCAGATGTATTTCAGAGTAACTTCAGTTTGGTCATATGGACTGAATGCATATTTTCAGCTGAAGATCAGGTTTCATTTTTTACTCTTTTTACTCCTGTACAAAGGAGAAAGCTCTGTGAGTAATCTTTGATCCTGTGAGTCCATCTGATCATCATCTGAGGACCCATGTTATTATTTGCATGCTATATTAACTGCTTTGGCACTGATGCATGAAGAGCATTATCAAGGTCTAAGGATAGTTGCAAGTGACATCGTATCTCTGCACTTGTATTATGAAGCATGTATATGCTCCTACTAATACTGTGATTATTCCTACAGATTTCCCATTGCTGTCTCAGAAGTTCAATATTCATTTATATATATATACATATATGTGTGTGTGCAAATAATACTTTTGGGCATATAACCCATATAGTTGATAATCTGCATTCCCTTCCTCTGGCTGGGATAGAGGTAATTGTCTTCATACCAGACTGCATGGTGCTGTGCTTTAGATTTGTGACTGAAACAATGTTCATAAAACAATTGTTCTAGCTATTGCCGAGCAGTGCTTGCACAGCATCGAGGCCTTCTTTGTTTCTCAGACTGCTCTACTCTGAGCAAGTAGAATAGGGACAGGCAAAAATTTGGGAGGGGACCTAGACAGGAGAGCTGACCCCAATGGATCAAAAGGATATTCTATACTGTATGACATTATGCTCAGCAATAAAATTGGGGTATAATTTCTCTGCAGGAGTCCGTTCAAAGACTGTCTGAGCATTAGTCTGTTTATAGGAGATAGTGACTCATTGCCTTTCCGTTTCTTGCTTGTTTGTGAGGGGTTGTGAAGTGTGGTGGTTTTTTTGTTTGGTTGGTTTGTTTTTTGGTTGGTTGGTTGGTTTTTTCCCTTCAATTATTAAAATGAGTTTGTTTTGACTCACAAAGTTTTGTTATTTTGCTCTTCTGAATCTTTCCTCCATTCCTCTGTGGGAGAAGAGCAAGCAACTGGTGGATGCTTAGTTGCTGGCTGGGGTCTGTCCACTACACCTCAAAATTCCCAGTTTAACAAGTCATAGTACAGCCAACACAGAAGCAAATAAATTAATGTAATGCTATTGAGATAAAAGAAATGAGGGTATAGATAACATTAGTGAGTTCTAGGGAAAGAAACAATATTTTGTGCAGAACTGAAGGCAGGAGTCTACTGAGGGAAGGAGTTCTTAAAATCTTTTCATATTAACAACAAAGGAATATAATTCAGATGTTGACACAGGATATTTATTTCAATAATATGAAATTACTTGTCATTTATGTGAAAAGACATTGAATGAAAAACTGATGTTTATTTTGGACTGCAATTCCTGAGTTTTGTCCATCTACATCATAAAGTGCAGCAACCATTAGAGGCTGATCCAAAAGTTTGCTGATGAGAAAGTTGTGCAGGATTGAGAGGGCAATGAAGCTCACAGTAGATTCTTAGTCTTCAGTCCCTAAAGGAAGTAATGGAACTAGGGAACCTTTTATCTAGATCTAGAACACTCATTACAATACACATAGAGGTAGGAGTTTTAGATCACAGAAAATGGCATGTGTGTATTCTCTAATGTAGATTATAAAATGCATTTGGGATTTTTCCCGCATTAATTTCCAGGTTTAGAGATTTAAATTAATTAATTTATTCATTTCTACCTATATTGTAGTGAACTAATTGTGCTTTTCTTCACTGTAAGAATTTATATTTCTGGAAAATGGGAAAATACATCATTTTTCTTCTCTACTGCAGACTTTCAGATAAGTTTTTTTTCCAGATTAAAAGGGAACATTACAAATCTTTAAATCATCAGCCATTATCAGGATTGTTTGTTCTGTCAGGAGTCCTCCTCCCTGCAGAGCATTTTAACAAAGTTTTTTCAGTGAATGTGCACAAAATACAGCTTGAGGTCTAAGAGGCTCAGTTTCTATGAAGACTACTGTTAGGGTAGAAAAAAAGATGACAGATAAAATTTCACTGATTTAGAATTTCTATAAACACTAACTTCAGCATGATCTTCTATTGATTGTAATTTCTGAGATTCAATTTATTCTTACTACATCATCCTATCTGCAAATGTTTAGTTTATGTGAAATGTACATTTAAAGACAGTATGCGTCTAATCTTGAAAATAAATGGCACTGATCTATAAGCTAATGACATATGGTAGTTCTGGGTTTATAGAATTTAAGAGAGTTGTTCTGAAATAATGTAATAGGTAATTAAGAAAATTAGAATAACTGTGCACATTGTTCAGCATTTCTTGGATTGGATTAGATTTCATCAAATTAAATACTAATGTTGAAAGCAAACAATAAGTGAAAATACATATGTTTATATGCAGTTAAAACAACAGATGGTATTTTCAGAGAAATAAGGAAAATTAAGCTGCCTGGTTTCTCACAGGATGATATGGTTTGATCTGTAGGAGTGAAATAAAAAACTCATTAAAGAGAGTTTAAAACAGAATTAAAACTAGTATCAACTTTTGATTTCAGCATGAACAAACATTAAAAAACTTTTTCAGAGATTTTCTTTTCTGCTGGTTATAAAATAAACCTTATGTTGTCAAACTTCATGTATGCTTTTGAAATAAACATCTGTAGAGATATAGAATATTTTTTTCAGGCACACTTCATTTTTATTTATTGGTTTGCTTTTTCCCCATAAATTAATCCTTCACAGAATGAAAAAAAATGCAAAATTTGAATTAAAAAAAATGTAAAATTTGAATTACTTTTTCTTCAGTTTGAAGTTTAACAATGACAAATACAAAGGCCTACCTCTGGGACAAAATAAGACAAATAAACTAAAGAGCCCGGTATGGGCTAAGATCTATGTGTCTGAGGAGGAGT
Organism: Platyrinchus mystaceus; assembly: GCA_035041135.1. NCBI lineage: Eukaryota > Metazoa > Chordata > Aves > Passeriformes > Tyrannidae > Platyrinchus > Platyrinchus mystaceus. The sequence continues at coordinate 62,198,081 of JAWWLV010000001.1, read as the reverse complement.
CATACTGAAAGGGACCTGGAGATCCTGGTAGAAAACAAGCTGAACATGAGTCAGCAGTGCAAAAAAAGTAAATTTGGATCCTGGCCTGCATCTGAAGGAGCATTTCTAGTGGAGATAGAGGCATTGGAAGTAAGGGGTAGGAGCTAGATGATCTTGAAAATCTCTTCCAACCCAAGCCATTCTGTGATTATCATCCTAATCTGTTCAGTTTTTTTCAGGTCACACCTGGATTACTGAGTTCGGTTCTGATCCCCATAAAAGAAGAATGATATGTACACAGTGCCAAAGCCAAGCAAGGTGATCAAAGTACTGGAGAAGCTTCCTATAAGGAAAGACTAAAGAAGTTAGGTCTTTCCTCCCTGGAGAAGAGAAAATTCGGGAGGGACTTCATTAAAATATTCCAGTAAAGGTGACTACACAGGTGATGGAGGCTCTCTCTTCACAAAGAGTCACACGACTTGGTCTCTCATTCGGGTGTCATGTCCTCCTCCACAAAGAATTGCTATTTTAATATACATCTATTTCAACTTAAAGGGATTTCAAACATGCAATATCAGGAATTATTTTTATGTTCTTCCACTTTTCTGACAAAATTTGTCTTGTGTTTATACTTGTTAATTGAATCTCATCACAAATTTAGAATTATTTTGAATCCTTGCAATGAAACATACATGTTGGTGTGGAATGAACAAGTCTTGAACCTCTAAGACACCAGATAAGCTGAAAATCAATCTGCTGAAATAAAACATTGATTTGTTAGTATAGTGTGTTGAACATATTTTTTTTCCATGCTAAATATTCTCAAATATTTATGAAATCTGTGTCTTTTCTCTTGATTCAAATTTCAGAGGCTTATTAGTGTGATGAAAGTTTGATCTTAGATGAGATTGTAAAGAACTTTAAATCTCTTGCTTATACAAAACACCAGTAAAGATTTGTGTGAGGGTCCCTCCAAATCTTCTAGACTTTGCAAAACCTTAATCTATGGTATTCAAGAACTTAAAACTTTCCTTTGTTAATGAGTAACTTTCATTTTAATTTTGTCTCTTCAAAAATAAGTAAAATTAAAAAATGATTAGAAGGTCCTTCATAGGAAAAATGAAGAAAATCTGAGCTAAGGACAATACTTCAGAAGTTCCTGTTAATGACTATTAATTCTTTGGGGTTTTTAATGTTCTGTAGGAAAATATTTTCCAGAATACTTACTTACTTTCAACAGTCTTACTTCATTACTTTTGGCAGTTTCCTTCCACTCAAAAATGAATCTGTATTCATACTATTCCTTCTATTAAGCTTTTGTAAACCTCAACTTCAGGCCCACTGATCCTTTTTTACTCCATGGAAATGAATTACTTTCCTTAGTATGCAGATCAGCTCATCAATTGAGTCTTACATCATCTTTTTAATCTTTTATTTCTGAACTTTATACTTTCTTCTCTGTCCTTCATAAAAAGAGAAAAAAAAAAAAAGAAAAAAATATTCCTAATAAATTACAATGAGTACCTCTGAAGATGAACCAGACTATCAAGTAAAAACTACATTCTGTTCTCAGGGAAATGAATATGAATTTGATAATTGCCTCCAGTGGCAGCAGAATTCTACTCTGTTTTCTTTAGAAAATTGCATACATGCATTCATAGTTTTCTGTTGGTTCATCATAGCTGCTGGTTTTTAGTATGAATATTTGATATTACTTACCACAGCGAATGGTGCAAAAATGGAGTCAGCATTAGCTGTTTCAATGGTGGATAGGTGTCCTGCATGTATACAGATAATAAAAGTAGATAGTTTTGTTGGTAAAAACTGTGTCTTTTAGCTGTGCCTTTTCATGAATGCCTCTCTCCAAAACAGTCAGACTCAGTACTTCCAGTTGGAACACAAAACTGGCAAAAGTAAATTTCTATTGAAGTGGAAATGTCTCCTATTTTCTTTTCTTGAAGTGAGGTAACAGAATATTTAAACTTTTGTAATCTCTAAATGTGTAGCTTTGGGGGAGTGCAATTAAAGGGACTTGAACGTTGCAACTATATGGAGAGAAATCACACTATTAGTCATGGCACTGCTTAGGTAAAAGGTTTGCACAGAAATCGACATTTTGCTCACTTTTCAGTGCAGGATCTCTTTCTCCAGTCAGACAGCTCCCAGTGACTTCTTGGGTTGACAAATCCTTCAAAACTCTCCCTGGATCCCTGCAGGACCTGTCTGCGAGTCCGTTGCAAGCTGATTCTACATCCATTCATCTGCCACACTCTGTTCCTGCTATAGGCATCTCCTTCCTATGTCACTGCTTCCTCACTGTGTCATTTAAAAGCTTCTTTAAACATATCAGTGAAGGTCTAGTACCTTTTCATGTTTCGAGGGATGCTCCTAATCTGATGTGTATTACTCAAGGTGACCCCCTACTGCCTAGCTTTACCCTTGTTGGGGTGAACCCATTAGAAGAACTGGAATAAACAGGTTTAATAGCTTTACCATCCATCACACTGTGTATCAATTCTCATTCTCAGAACAGGGCATTAAGCTGCACTGAGCTGTGTTGCAATTACTCTCTCATGAAACAGCTAATTTGCTTTGTATTCCTAGAACAATTCATTTACAGCTAGTTCAGTTTTCAGTATAGACATGTGCAAGGCACACAAACACTTCTGGGGGTTTCTTTTGGAAGATTTATAGTATCCAAAAGGGTAACTATCTGTCTCACTTTTAAACTTAACCTCCACAGAATAATAAAAACAGAAAAGTGTGTTAGCAGAATTTTACTGTGAACGGAGTGCTTGCCTTAGGCAGAATTGACCTTTTATTCACACACACACCCCCTCCATACCCCACCATACCCAGTGTACATTTTAAGATCTATTCAGTGGTCTTACAGAATAGTACTAATTTTGTCTGTCTTTCATGTGTTTTATCTGGTATTCTAAGGAAATGAAACTTAAACTATCACAGTATGTTTCTCTTTCTGTCACTGGTTATAATTCCTAAATTAATTTTCCTGTTGAAACCAATATTTTACATATCTTCAATATAGACTACATTTTATTCCATTTCATTGAAAATCTTCTTCCAGGTAGGAGTGTAAGAGTCCTCCTACCTGTGTTTGGAGAAAGGAATGTTCCACAGTGACACACTTTCAACATCAGAAAATCTAACCATGAAATGCAACTCTGTCCTAGTTTACTGAGAGACATTATTCATGCATCACTATTTTAGTTTATCACAGAGGTATTTTCAAACTGCATATTGAAAATATTAGAAGTCTGCGTTAACACAAAGTAAATGATGCTTAATTTTTATAATATGCTTAAAATTCCTAGATCACAATAATGTTATAGTTATTTTTTATGAGGCCCAGGTTAGTAATGATGGGGTTGGATCAAATCAAATTAGTGGGGACAGATTTAAATAACAGATTTACTTTGAGTGGATCTTTCTAAGTTATTACACTAGATACCTATTCCATTTAAGATATGAAAACACTTTAGAAAAGCAAAATCAATTTGTCAAAATGATATACAGTTTGAAGTGAAGCGATTCCGAATTTTCATTCTGAAATTCTATATCTTTGTTGGTTTTGGCCCTTAAATGGCAAAAATATAATTTTGTTTTCTTTTAATGTTCTTGTATAATGCTCTGTTAAATACACAGATACAGTTCTGGTGAGCAGACAGCTGAGAGCAAGTGATTGTTCACTAGCTGTAATAATATATTCTTCAGTGAGTTGCTCATGTTTCTTTGTCATTCCTGTAAATAATTGAAGTAGTTATTGGTTAGAGAATTCCAAGAAAATGCCTTTGAAGAAATAGCACAACTATTTCATCTGTATGTATGCCTACTAAAAAAAATTCAGTCAGAATAATAGATGAATATTTTGATACCATAATCTTGGAAGCATGTGCTGATAAAAAACTATATTTCACATAGATCCTTATTGTTGTTATTATCTTACTAAGAGGACTGTTGACATTTTTCATAAACAGAGATGTCACTTCATTAGAAAATCTCATTGTCTAAATTTCACATTTATGAAGGTGTTTTTTCTAGTGGGAATATTTTTACGGAGTTCATGCCAGTCTTGCCTAATTATGGAGATAATTCAGACCTACTAGAAGGCATGCTTGAAGGTTTACTGCCTTGGGCCAAGCTGCAGAGGTTGAAAATGGGGCAGAAGATAGATACTCCCACATAATTGTACTTTTTGCTTGCCATTTTTTGCTCTTTCTTGATCATCTCTGTTGCCACATTTACTGTCCTTTCAAAAGAAAAAAACCCAGTCAAACACCAATTTATTTCTTTCTTTTAGGTCTAACTTACTGTACCACACTCTTATTTGTAGGTATGCTATGGTTGTCTTTAAAAACCTGCCTTAGTAAAATTCTTTGCTAATTGCTTCCCCTTTGCTAGATACACTGCAATTTGTACATTTCGAGTCTCCTCCTCCACCATTTTTTTTTCTGTCAAGAATTCACTGTTCGTCACCTGCACAAATTCTCTTATCAGCATTTTGTCAAGAATGAGATACATAATTTTGAAATTATTTAAACTGAATTTTTAATATGAGATATGGCAAACATCTGAATACTATGAGGGTTAAGTCCAGACAAAAGAAGTAAAAACCTACATATAGGGTTTTAGAAACTAGGAAAAAAAATATTAACTAGTAGAAACTGTAAAATTCTGGTTTTCTTCTATCATTCTATAGTTTTATCAAATGTATCATTTTTTTTAATATGCCCTGAACCACTAAAAGCATATAGATATCAGTACCTATAAGTGGGGGATGTTTTTTTCCAAAACATTTAGATAAAAGTATGCCAAGATTACATAAACCAGAATATTAATTAAAAAGTAATAAGCTGATGAAGAATCATTGGAAATTGCTTTTTGCTGTATCTAACTTCCTGCCAAAATTGTCCAGCAACAGGTGCAGTTTTCTGGCTTAGAACACTTAAACAGCACATTATTTTTCAGTTAAAAGAAAATAAAAACCCTTAAGATCACATTGTAATTAGATTAGGAAACATGGGAGACTTAGTCTTGACTCATGCTTATTGTCAAAATCTAACTCAAAATCTTTAAGAAAATGCCATACCTGAGCATGAAATCTTAAATATGACACTCTGACTACAGTAACCTCTCACTCAGCACTTCATCTGACTCAATACAAAAAAGCCATTCTAAAATCTATATGTTTTATTTCCAGTTTGCATGAGGATATTATCTCAAACATTCAGATTTTCAGAGCTGGCTGAGTGCTTGCCAAGTATATGTCAACTCTAATACCTTGCAGATACTCTTGATGTTGTTATTACATTATTGCTCAGTCTAGGTCACCTTTTGGTATCTGCTCTTTGAAAATGTGTTCTTAACTTGACAAAGACCTTGCAGATGAATATCTACCTTATAAGCTTTTTTTTGCAAGGATAAATTAACCACAAGTTTTTTTATTGTTTAGGTAGTATCAGTCTCCTTGGTAAGTTGGAGGGATTCCAGCTGACACTATACATCAAGAAAGAAGCTTAGTTACAAGTATGGTTCGTATACTAAAGATGCAAACGCAGTTGGTAGGAGGTTTGTTACTTAATTTTCATTTGTTGCTCCAAAATGTTCCAAAACATAGTCCTGAAAATTAATCAGCTTAGTAGGAGTGGCAAGACTTGAACTGATTTAACAACCAGGAAGACTAATCTTCAGACAAAGCATGAATAGGGATGATTTTATGAGTCAGTTTTTCATAGAATGCCTTTGCTGTCTCTCTTCCCTAAACACAAAGGGCTGGAGGATGGGAACACATGAATAAGGTGAAATAGTATCTGGTTTGCTCCTTCATTCAGTTTCCTCCACTATTTACATCCTAATTCAGTCTGTCATTTAGCAGTTATTTCTTTAGAAGGAACTAGAGAACCGTAAGTACAGGATTACATCTTACAGCCTCGAGAAAAAATAAATCATACCTGATTGCTATGTATTCTCTTTCTGTGATGTTTATCTGATATCAGCCATAACAGAACCAACATCCTAGATCAGCAGGACCATTTCTATAATTCAGTCTGCCAGTTCCTATGCTACCAAGAGCACCATTTACTGCAATTATACCTCAGTTTTGGTATAAGGTTTTTGTTTTCTATTAATCATATTTATAGGGTTTGTTTTTTCTTTTCTTAAAACCATAATATAATTTTTAAATTTGTTTCTTTTTTTGCCTTTTTTATTTATTATTCAAGGTTTTTTTTTCTGTTGCCTTTCAGTTACTGAAATTTCTGTACATAAATTCATCCTACACTCTGAAAAGTAGAAAGTTATCATCACTTGTAAACCTGCCATGGCATCAAGTGTCACTTCCAAGGAATCTGCAAGATTTTCCCATGAAAGAGCCTTGTGGAAGCAGTTAAAGTACTGACTTGCCCTGTTCTTCTCTTAAAAGTAAATTCTTTTGCTGAATAGTTTGGATAACTGATGCCAGATTAGATACAATTAGGTCTACATATCAGAAATACAGAAAATAATACAAAACCATTGGATTAACAAAACCAGTAACAACAGTGGATGATATTTAGAAGCAGAACTATTAAATTAGTTAATGTTAAAGCCAGTAAATTCCTGCCTCCATTAAGCATTTCTGTCAAGTGTAAAGTTGTAGTTGTGCATCTGTAGAAAAATCTTACAATAGTAACCATGTGCAATTTAATAGCAACTTCAGCATCTTGCAAATCCTTTTTTGTCTATTACAGAACTCAGTCAAGGGGAGATATTAAACAGTAAGAATTATTCTGTGGCAGCTTTTAAAAGAACATGACTAGCTGGAAAAAATCTTTTCAAATATCACTCCTGTGAAGAACCACCTGGCTCCAGAAGAATAAAAATTAACTCAAGATCTGGTGCAATGAGCTTCGGTAGATAGCATGAGTGTTTACACTGACAGTTACAAATGACTGACATTTTACATTACAGTTTTATTTCCAATGCATTTTATTTTATTATTTTATTTTATACATTTATATTTTTTTTTCCTGATATGCAAACTATATCTACTCTGGATATTTTCAAAGGTCTGAGTTTTCTTGGAGAGATTCATCTGAAGCCATTCATTTTCCCCAGTGGCATTAAGGCTTTTTTTTAAAAACAAAAACAAAAACAAAAACAAACAAACAAAAAACCCCACAAAAAAAACAACGAACCAAACAAAAAACCACAAAGAAAAACCAAAACAAATGAACAAAAAAAACCCCAAAAACAAACAAGGAAACAAAATCAAAAGCACTAAAAACCAAACTTTACTATATTTTTTAAAGAATTTTCTTGCTTTAAGAGCACACATGTGACATTTGGCTGATACTTTACCAATAAATCAAGGAAATATATTTGCTATTTCATTTAAAAAACCCCCCTCTGTTTAGGTAAACTTCAATTTCTAATTCACACTCATTCACTAAAGGTTAATTACAGTTTGGCATCAAATTATCTGAAAATTTATTCTTCACTGTTCATATTCAGCCAAAGTCATATGGGCTGAGTATGATTTTTTTTTCCCTGTAACTGCTAATCCATAAAGAAGTAGTACACGATTTCCAGAACATGCAAACAACTGGGTATTTCCTAATTTTTGTATTCCTACTTTACAGAACAAAGTTCTCTAATGTAGTATGACTGTATATTCTTTGTTTTTCTGTGGGGTTCTTCAATTTATTGGTTTTAATGCAAATTGTCTGAAGGAAACACCTGGAGTACTGGGAACTGAAGTGAACCGTGCACCTACCTTGCATTATCCCGTGGTGATATGCATCTGTATCATGTAGACAGCTGTAGACAGCATCTAAATTAAAGTCAGTTTCTGTGAGTGAAGTATCATTTATACTGTTTCACACATAGCTCACTGAGAATATGTTCCTTACTGTTAAGAGTAATGATTGTTTCCTAGTTTGGTAATTGTTGAGATAAAGAGAGATCTATGCTCCTGTGGTATTAAATCACTTTTACAATTGTCCCCTCACTTGTTATCAGTGTATTTTCATTTTGGTTTATATGGTATTTTCTTGACAGAAAAAAAGGGAATGAAATGGAAAACACTGTCAAGTATACAAACTGTAACACTTCTACTGATGAGACAATATAATAATATTATATATTATACTATAATATAATAGTCCAGATCATTATTATCAAAAGCTAAAAATATCCTACTTATTAATGTGTTACTGCTCTTTGATTCACAAAATGCTATTTTTCCATCTAATAAATTAATCTTAAAAAAATTAGAATCATATCACGCAAAAAAAATTGCTTGCAAACCTCATATATATGTTGTCATTTCTGGCTATTAGAATAGAGAGATGTAATAGTTAATAATGCATTATTACTGCACAATCTTTAAATTAAAAGGTATTTCATGTTATCTTCTACTAATTTGAATTTAAAATTAGATAACATGCTATGCATATTTAACAAAGAGGAACATAATTAACCTCTATATGCTCAATATCTTCTTCAGCATTCCAAGCTAAACACATTCAAGATATATAATTACATGCAATTATAAAATAATTAAATATCTTTTTTCTATTATATATTTGATTAAAACAGAAGCCTGTGTGGTTTATCAACAACTACAGAATATGTCTATTCCTAAGTGACAATTCTTATGCTTACTAAACTTTGAAATAAAAGATATTAAAAGATATTAACTTAATAGAAAAACATCTGTTCATCCTAAAAATAAAAATAGATAATATGCAAACAATATAAAGGAATATTGTGAATGCTAAATTTAAATTACCTTTAAAAATTTGTTATTAAAACAAAAAAAAAGATTGCTAGAGGAAGTATATACAACATAGCGAGAGGAAGTATATGCAACTTTACCATTTGTGAATATTGTAAAGACTAAGATAGACAGGAATATATAGTAATCAGATTTTTAATAAATCATTATTTTAGCAGAAGTATTTCACACCTCCACTGTACTTCAATGCGGTAGCAGGTGGGTGGTTTTTTGGGAGGCATCTGGAATATAAATATGATTTATACAAATGTAGTACATTCTATTGGGATTTAATTAAAAAATTCTCTGACCATCCAGAATTTTTAAATATTTATAATATGACTGTGGATTTCTCTTTCATCAAACTTTAAGCAGGAAATCATCAATGCTTATAAGGTAAAAAGGATACATTTCGGTATTTGCTATTTGAAGGATATGACCGTTTAGTTTCACTATATTTCTAATCACTCCTGGTTGTTACCGTAACCAACTTCTAAGAAAGAATCTGAGCCCTTCCAGCTGGTCTCTGCCAGTGGATCTTTTAGCAACAATATCTGGGTGCATAAGGGACATGTGGGACACAGACAGTGCCAACATTTCTCTGTCTAAGCGAAATTTAATTTTGCTTTACTCGGAAGAAGTTTTTCATCTTTTTTTGTTGTTATAGTCTGGGGGTGGGTTTGTGTGTTTTTCTGTGGTTTGGTTTGGTTTGGTTTTTTTTGGTTTTTTGTTTGCTTGGTTGTTTCCCTGTTGGAAAGGTAGAGTAATTGGAAAAAGGAATGATAGTGTATATGACCTGGAAATGAGATCTGAAGAATCAAGCTTATTGTACCTGCTGCCAACAAGAAGGTAATAGGACTCTGGTGCCATTGAGAGAGGACCTTACTGTCCTTTTAAAGGGTGTCACACACCTTTTGCTTGATAGCAGAGGGAACTGATGATAAAAACTTACAACTTAAGGTGTTTCTGCAATAGCAGTGAGAGAAGGAGCAAACCTAATATATAAGGCTTATCTATAACTTACAGAGACACTTAAAGAATTGTGGGGGGAAAAATGTTATTCTAGTTGCATAGTTAGGTTTTCTCATGAAACAAAAAGAGATGTAGCACAGAGATTTCTGTAATGATAACTGAAAAAATCTGACTTTTTTATGCATTTGGGTTTTTTTTCTTTTTTTTTTTTTCAACTGTAGAAGGAAGGATTATGTAAAGGATGAACAAAGAGATTTTGGTTACTAAGATTAGAAAAAGTGACTGTTAAATCCAGACTCATGTGGAAGTGACTATGTCCTCAGACAAAATCCAATCAATACCAATCAATCCTTTCAATTGTGTAATAAAGTCTTGAGAAGATGAAGCTTTGCCACTGAAACGTGACATTGTTTTCTATTAAATAGTGAAGCAATTATTGCCACAGTAAACCAATGTCAAACAGCAGTGAGTAAGGGCAATCCTTCACCTATCGCTATCTAATATTAGTGCATTTTGCTGAAGTACTTGAAATACGAGACAAAAGTATACAGAAACAATAAAAATTAAAAAATTCCAATGGATTCACTTTGGCAGTGAAAAATATTTACTTAACCTACATCCTTGTTTGCATTTTATTCTTTAATAATGAAATAGTTATCAAAATATACATGTCTTCTATTGTTTTAAAGGCTGCTCTGAAAAACAGGTACCACACTAGGGCACATGAGGAATAGAAAAGGTAAAAAACCACTCTGAAATGCTGTATAAATGGGTATAATTTATCTGTCAGGCCTTTATCTTTCGATCTTCCCCTTTTAATCCCTAGTGCATCTCAGCTGTTAATAAAATAACCTCACAATACTCAGTGTTCATTGCCATTGTCTCTATTTGCATGCATTTTTGTTTATTCCTTTACATAGTAACTTTGAAAACTTGAGTAAATGGGTAAATGAGCAAACTTTCTTCTCTCCCTTACTCACTCATGAGTGTCTTCCTCTAAAGTATGATGCCTATTGATATATTAAATATTCACCACAATTACAGGACTTGAATCAGAAGTCTCATGAATCCCCTAGTAAAAGCATCACAATGGGAACCTGAAGCAGCGATGAAAACATAAATAAACATAGGCAGTTCCTCTTTTATGGTCTTTTTGATCAGAAATCAAATCTGAGAGATCTTATAGAGAAAGGAAATTTTTAGGGAATTATTTTTTAAAAAATAAATCCAGAGCCAAAAATTATCTCAGGTAACATAATATATAGGGAGGAAGTCTTCACATTTAACATTTGGGATGTTTGTTATTATGGAAGAAATTAACAATAGAACATTTTCTGGAGAAGTTATTGCCTCTTTATTTCATTAAAATATATACTTTAATATAGTATATTTTGTATAGCAATTGATGAAATTACATAAAATGTAAAATAAAATATGGATAGTTTCTAAGACAATACTGACTTAAAATGGATCAACAGCTTTTTAAAGTCAGATTGCAAACACTATGAAAGAATCTGAGACAAAACTTCCAAGCAACTAAAATTTCAATATTAATGACGTTTGCCATTAAGAATTTGAGACATTTTTGAAAGCATTTAATTGGTGAATGTGAAACATCTAATGAGAAGGAAATGAAAAGAACAAGAACTATCACTGACTTATAGTGACAGAGAGAAACTTTAAGGAGAAAATGAAATTAAGATGGAAATGAAATGAAGAACACTGTAACTACTTATACATGTTTCTTTCCACATCAGTCTTTTTAGTTACCATTTTATGACCTAACCAAGTGATATTTTAAGTTCTTATTTCTAATATGGTTCTCTGTGATAAATGGCTGAAAGTGACAAAGAATTATGATTTACTCGACTTGTTATCCACTGCATAAAAAGGGATGCAAATATATAGTGACTATGATTAAATGGTCATGTAAAACCTATTAAGAAAGAAGTAGTATTTGAGTTACATTTTATTTTTATATTTTTGGCCAAATAATTATTTGTAGGTTACTTAAAAAAATAAATTGAAAAAGGAATAAGTAAATGGGATGTCTATTTGTCCCTGACAGGCTCTAGTTAATCCATTACCCCCAAAGCAGATAATTAAAGGATTTTGGATGTGTTGCTGGTGAATTCAATTTGACACATTAGAGTTTATAATCCCTGTGACCTCAATTATTGAGTATGAATGATGGCAAACACTACTAATCCAAATTCCTGGTGCCTTAATTTATTTATAAAATCCAATACTTAGTTAACTAGCTGTGAATGAAGGTTATCTGAATCACAAAACACCCCAACCTTCATCTTTCAAAAGGAAAAAAAAAAAAAAAAAAAAAATGCCAAGTGTCCTGGGTGGGAAGGGC
>JAWWLV010000001.1:62107898-62134069 GCA_035041135.1 Platyrinchus mystaceus | reverse complement strand
ACATATTTATGAGAGGATTTCCTTCTCCTACATTCTCATTACATTCCCACCTACCACTTAATTAAAATGCAGTAACACAGTTGTAATATGAATTCAAATATTAATTATAAGATGCTTTTGTTTAAAAGCAAAACAAAATATTAAATATTACAAAATTGCTGATTTTACTTAGAAATTTTTCTTACTTCTTTCCCATTTTTTAATAAAAATAAAACAATTTAATTAAAAAAAAAATTTTAGCCTAATCAGAAATGTTTTGATTAATTAAGATGTGCGAGCTTCAAAAGGCAAACTGTATCAGAACAAATAAATCTTAAAAGTACAACTTTCTTAATAATTATTTTTTTTTATTTGTTACTATTCCTCCAGCGCTACCTAAATGAATAAACATTTTAGAACATTTCTGAGGATATTTTCACTCTAATTTTACCATAGACAAAGTCTTATCTCATGAAAATGTGTTTTTTTTAATTCATCCTTGTAAAATATCTGACTTAAAAAATTAGGAGAGAAAACATATTAGTATATACATTTACAGTAAAATGGCATTAATATAATATAATTTCTTATATAACATATTGCTTTTCTGGTTTTTGTATATATCTTTTCCTTTATATAACACAATCCCTGGAATTAAATTTCTCATTAGCTCAGTTGTACAATGTTAATGTCTCCTTTATGCTCAGCCTTCATCATGAATCTAGCTGGCATAATAAGGCTGTGAATTTCAAAGAGCTTCCTTGTCTGGTTTTGCAGCTGGGATAATATTTTGCCACAATTCTGTGTATATGCAAATACTCTAATATGGGCCATTTATTTTCTCAAGTATTATGGTGTGTCACTGATTCAAACCAGCTCCATGAAGTACAATACCCTGATATTTCAAAAGAACTCTCCAAGTCCCATAATGCATCTGACCAATCCTGTACTGCTATGCTACAGGGAAAGATCTTTTCTCAACACTTCAGAGACTAAGCTATGCCCCAAAGTTTCAAAAGTGATTGCTCATATTTTAATATGTGTGACTGACTATTGTTAGTCATAAAACTGCTTTTCAAATCACAGAATCATACAGTGGATGGTTTGGAAAGAACCTCTGGAGATCATCTAGTTGAACCTCCCTGCTAAAGCAGGTTCACCTAGATCAGGTTGCACAGAATCATATCCAGACAGGTTTTGAGTATCTCTAGAGAAGGAAACTCCACAACCTCTCTGGTCAGCCCATGACAGTGCTTCATCACCCTCATAGTCAAGGAATTTGTCCTCATATAGAGCTGGAACTCTCATAAGACAGATCCTCCAGTCCCCTAATCATCTTCGTAGCCCTTCACTGTACCGTCTCCAGTAGTTCCTTGTCTTTCTTGAAATGGGGAGCCCAGAACTGGACACTTTCCCGGGGATTGAGGTGTGGCCAACCAGCCTATAGTTCCCTGGATCTTATGGGATAATGTATTGTTATGCAAACTTATTAAATAAGTATTTTAAATTTTTTCAGACATTTTAGACAGTATTAGACCCACTCCAGGATCTACATGTCTCTCGTGTACTGAGGAGCCCGGAAGTGGATACAGCACTAGAGATGTAACCTCACTAGGGCTGAGTAGAAGGGCAAGATCACCTCCAGTAACCTCCTGACAGTGGTCTTCCTAATGCTCTCCAGGATATCATTGGTCTTCTTGGCCCCAAGGGCTCACTGGTGGTTCATAGACAGCTTGTGGTCCACTAAGTCTTTCTCCTCAGAGTTGCTTTCCAACAGGTCAGCCCCCAGCCTGTACTCATGCATGGGGTTATTCTTCCCTAAGTGCAGGACCCTGCACTTGCTTTTGTTGAACTTCAGACAGTTCATCTCCATCCAACTCTACACTGTCCAAATCTCACTGAATGGCAGTACAGTCCTAAATCATTAAGTCCTGTTACCATATTTCCATGCATTTTGTGAACTCACTGCATTTTTGTGAATACACGTTTCCATCACTGCCTTCAACCTACATATTATCAATTTATTTTACTGCTTTTTCCTTATCCTTTTTTTAATTATTATTCTTAATGAGAAATTGTTTTTATGAACTACTGGCAAAACGTGTCTTTTCAAAATGTCTACTTAATACTGGAATTTAATTACCTACTAAATTGTGAACATGACTTTATATATCCTTCAAGTTTAAAAACATTGGAAAAAGAATAAGGTCTTTATTTTCACACTGTTGCTGAGGTATTGTACAATTGTATAAATGATAAACTTTCCATCACATATCAGAGTATATTTCTGCATTTGTGCAAGTTTGAGAGAATTGGCTGAAGTCTGTTTTTTATGTATATTCCCTGAATTTGTGTTGTGAACTATTTTCTTTATAAATAATAATATTGTGGTCAGCATTTAGCATCTTTAGTGAGCATAGATGGATGTCAAAAATGTGTGCTATTGTACCTGTCTTTATCTGGTGAGGTATTGGTCAAAGTGTATATACTTGCACATACAATAGCATACCAGAAAAAAAAGGATACTTCTACAAATGCAGCATTTTTGTTCCACATATATATTTTAATGTTCATTCAGGCAGACATCAAATTCTGCTGGTTTGCAGATTATAATTTAAAATTTAAAGCTAAAATGCTCTCTGAAAGAACAATGCGCCTGATAGGAGAAAGCACACTTTACAAACTTTAGAATATATAGTCCTGTGCTCCTATTCACACATACTATGACTTCCCAACCAACACCAACAAAAAAAAAGCTCTAATGAAAAGCTTGCAGTGGAAGTGAATAGTGACTAACGGAATAAAGAAATTCCTTTAGGAATAGCAATATGTAACATCTATTATCTGAAAAATCTCATACATTTTACAGTCCATTGAAAGCCTATAAAGCATCAGTGTGTATTCATGCAGCCAACACCGCAATCCATCAAACAATTAATGGCTTTCCTGGCATTCATTGGTCCACTGCAATTGCAACGCTTACGTGAATGTGACTTGATTGGCAAATAAACACAAAAAAACTCAAACCCAAACAACAACAAGAAAAATCCCCCACCTCCCAAAAAAGCCCCCAAACAAATGCAAAACAACAACCAACCAACCAAAACCACACAAAAAAAACAAACAAACCAACCAATCAAAGAGAAAACTGGATCTGAACAAGCAAATAATTTTTAACCAAGGATTTTACCTTTTAGTTCCAAAAGAAATAGTTTTGAAGTCCAAAATGCATAACTCTTCTTATCCTCTAAATAAACTGCAAGTATCCTAAGAAGAGGTTAATAAATCTCACTAACTTGATAGAAACTGCTGAAATGCCAATTCTGAGTACATTAAAGCATCAGAGATAGAAGAGATAAAGGTTGTTGTTGTTTCTGCACTCTTTGCAGAGCATTTTCTGATTCCCAGGGTTTAATTCTTACCATGATCAAAAAATAAGAATTTAAAGATTGCATACAAAAAACCATGTATCATTAAGCCAAAATTGCATTTCGGTGTGTCCTTGCTAGTGGGATTAAGATGTCTTGGTTAAGATTAAATGGAAATACTGAGCCATAGAAACTAAGAATCAGACAGGAGTCTAAATAACATCTTCACTGTATAACTTTGTGATGATTTAATTTGAAAATCCCGGGTACTCCTGTAATTTAGCCTTTCTGAATTCTTTAAATATTATTGTATTTCATATACTATTATTAGATTTGACTGGATGTTATATGGAATAGACAGCACAAAGAATGCACTGAAATTTGTAGTATTTACAATCTAGTCTCAGTGTCATTTAAGTGCTCTCTTTGTAAAGAGAGAGAACAAGTATCCTTTTCATAACGTTATGATGCAATCCATTTATGATAAGAAAAAGAAATGACAAAAAGATATATTTTAAATGTAAAAAAAGTATAAACCACGTCCTTTTTTATCTGTAGAGACAAATAATCATAGTGTGATGCTCTTATTCAGTGTAATAAATATTAGACAGAAAACTATTTCTACTCTGATAAATTTTTAAAATAAATTTCCTCTCTCTTTGTCATTTTATAAGCTAAACCTACAGAGTTTACTGGAGATTACTTTATTTCAAAATTCTTTGTGTTTCTGAAATAATAGGTCTAAGAATCTAAAAAATTGGAAATGACTGAAGGGTTTCCATCAGTAAAATAATTTCTTCTTTTGATCTCAGAAATATTCTTTGCATTCACAGAGCAGAATCTGTACAGATTTCTTTTGTTGTTTACATCCAGTCTGGACATTATATTTGCATTTAATTGTGTATTTCATCCATATACATGCAAGAAAAATTGCATTCAGCCACATGCTTCCACTGACAAATATGCGCTCATTTCACTTCCCAATAAATGAAAAAATGAGAGGCAACATAGGTCCATTGTTTTACTTCACATTTCTGCACAAATTCTCCTGTCTTCTTTGAAGAACAGTGAATGTGAATATACATATTTTATCCCTCTTTTTCAGTAGTACACTTATACAAATGTTCAAAGAGGATCTGGGAGAACGGAATTAAATTTATTCTTTCTGAGGAGGTTCAAGCTGGTTTTGGGACAGAGGGAGACTATGTTTATCTGTAATGGTTAAAGTGTTCAACAGAGAGAGCTGAAGTCTTTGCAATAAGCATTTCTTGAACTTCTCCTGCGTGAGTCCTTTGCATGGGCTGCAGTTTTTCACAAACTGCTTCAGCATGGTCCTTTCAACAGGGTACAATACTTCAGGAAGCATTTTTCCAGTATGGGTCACCCATGGGCCACAGGTTCTGCCAGTGAATCTGCTCTTGCATGGATTCCTCTCCTCAGGCTGCAGCTTCCTTCAAGGCATGCACACCTGGTGCAGCATAGAGTTCCCCATGAGCTGCAGTGTGGATATCTTCTCCACTGTGAGTAGTAGATGGACAGAAAAGCACCTTGCATTGGGAGTTTTTGAACATTGTGAGCTCTCATGCACCATATTTTAAGCTTGTCCAGGTCCTCCCTGGATGGCATCCCTTCTTTCTAATGTGTCAACTGCACTGCTCAGCTTCATGTCATTTGCACACCTGCTGAGGATGAGCTCAATCTCAGTCTCTGTCATTGATGAAAATACTAAAGAGCATCGGTCAGTGAAGACTGAGACAAAAAACTCATTTAATACCTCTCCATATCAATTTTCACTAGTTCACACTTCTTGCTTACCGTCTTTGGCCTTTCTTTTTTGACCTATGTACACATAGAATCCCTTCTTGTTATTCTTCACATTCCTTGCCAAATGCTGTTCCAGCTTTGCCTTGACTTTCCTGACCACATCCCTACCCATTCAAACAGGATTGCTGTACTCTCCCCAGGTCACCTGTCCCTGCTTTCATTGCTTATGCATTTCTTTCTTACTCCTCAGCTTGAAGCGCAGATTCTTGCTCAGCCATGCCAGTTTCCAGCCAGCCTCTTGATTTCCTACACACCAGGATAGAGAGATCTTATGCTCTAAGAAAAGTGGCCTTAAATAGTTGCCAGCTCTGGTCAGCCCTTATGCTCTTAAGGACAGTTACCCAAGGGATCTTATTTACCAGCTCCTTAAACAGCTGAAAATTTGCTCTTGCAAAGCTCAGAGTCTTGACTTTTTTCCTGTCCAGGCTCACCAGGCTCATTTCAAATGTTAAAACATACAGAAACTTGTTAACTATTCCCACAGATATTGTTCACCTGTGTTTTAATAAGAAAATATGGGCCTTCTCTGTTCATTTGAAAAACAATTGCAGGTAGCTACCCAGAAAATTTTCTGTTTCTGATCCTTAGGTCTTGGACAGCACTTGCCTCTAGTTGTAACATTGATGACTAAGGGCCATAGAACTGTAGGACTTACAACACGTGTCTGTTCTCCATGTTTTCTGATAGATAAATACAGGTAGATCCTGCAGGAGGTTATTTTAATGTTTTGGGAGGAAATGTTCAATAATATTTTTTAAGTACTCATCATTGCCCAAACAGTGCATGGGGAGAACACTTTCTGTTTTGGGAAACCAGAGCAAGAGTTTAGCAAGAGACTAAAGATTAAGTGTCTAAAATTTGACAAAATTATTTCCCATGAGTCATTCTCTTTAGCTTCCTTGCATGTGCAGGACAATTTTCTTTTATTGAATCAGCAATCAAATAAGTGTTAATAGCACGACACTAAAATTTCTAAATTTTGACACATTAAAGATTTGATATGACAGCAAATTATTATCTTGAAAGTGTACTTTTAGATGTAGTTTCTGAACATTAAATTACAGAAATTTATACTAATATGAAAGTAAATATTGATTTCTTGTTCAGATTCTTTGTAAAATTATAAACATCTGAGAAACTCAGAATACCACTTTTTTTCTCCTGCTTATGGATAAAAAAAAGCAATAATTAAGATGCATATTATATATATTTCCTAATTCCTCCCTGTGCAACTTCTGTAATTATGCATTGCATTCTTACTATGATCAGGTTGAAATATTGTATCTTTCATTGATTATACAGCTTGCAGTATTCAGAAATTAATAGTCCTAGCATTCGAATGGAAAAGCAAGATTCTGAATGCTGCCTCTACTTAGATGAACAGTTTTACTTTAGGGACAATAAAGCAATCCTGAAGCATATTTCTTTCTTATCAGAAATTGATTCTCTGAAGATTAATTTTTTTTCATGAGATTTCTTGGGCACAGCAATTACATGGTAGCCAATCTAATGACCTAGAAATGTAGAAAAAGCAAATTAATCATATATATAATATTTTACAATTCACACAGTACAATAAAATCCATTTAATTGACAAAATTGAGCCAGTATGAATTCTTTAGTACTCCAAAATGGTGAATTATAAAACTACTCTTTGGTCTTCATAAAACCTATTTCGAGATGAACTGTAGCAATTAAAAAGTCAATCTACGTGACTCACTGGATGATTTTAAAGTTGATAATCACATATTTATGCAAATGGCTGGGATGATGAAAAAATAAAATAAAAACATAAGAAAAAATAATGAGAATTATTTTTATGGACTCTATTAAGTTAAAATAGCTTTAATTTCATCATATGTCTATCTCATTCAATTTATATTTGTGTTTTTTGAAGTAATTTTTTATTTGTTTTGTTCATAGAATATGTTTGGAGACATGCACATACATCTCTCTATGCATATTCTAGATTTCACATTTATTCCTGGTTACTTATGGTAATGAACACTTATTTATACAGCATCATGTAAAATATATTCAAATAGATATGATGTATATTATATTTTCCAAATGAACATATTCAAGTATTTTCATCAAGACTTTTCTGGTTGGGCAATGTGGATGGAAAGAATGATCTTTGCCAGTAAACATTCAAAATTTGACACTAAAAGAAGAAAGGAATTTTTGGCCCTCTGTCAGGAACATAAAGGTTTAGAAATAAGATACAGACTATTCTGGATTTCCGCTGTATATGTAGGATCAGTGAAAGCTGAAAAAGAAAACAAAAAGAAAGAATAAAAAAACAGAGAAAAGAAAAAAAACAAACAAGAATATTGCATCTACTAAAATAAGACCCCCTAGACATCAGATTATGAAGTCAAACCTTGGTTGAAGATGAAGCTGGCAAGAGATGTCTAGTACAATAGGGCCTTTTAAAAATTATCAGTAGCAAAAAGTATTTCAAGAACCACTCTGAGTCAGGCTGATGGTTTATTGAGAAGCAAACCAGAAAACAGGATCTACACAATGTCTTCTTCACATAAGCTTTTTTTAGCAAGGTCTACTCTAAGGTCTCTTAGTCTAGAAATTTGGAGGTAAAACAATCAAGAGCAGAATATAATCAGTTCAGTGACTACTTAGTTACTACACAAGTAACACAACCAAATGGGATACTGACTTATATGGGTGACATTTTTGTAAGGACTTTTATGCTGCTTAAAAAGTTGTTGGTTGTTGGAGAAGTCCTTAACAGCTGGAAAAGAAAAAGCAACACTCTAATTCCAAGACAAACGATACATGGAACTGTAGATCAGATCCTACTGCTTCATCTTAGTCCTTGGGAACATTAAAATGTCACTACCATTAACACGTAGGGCCCAAAAGAGGACTTGGAAAACTACAGACCCATTAGCCTTACTTCAGTCCCTGGCAAAATAATGGAACAAGTCCTCTAATAAACTATTAAAAGCCAAATGAAGAAAGTGATTGGGAAAAGCCATCACAGATTTAACAAAGGCAAATCATGCCTGACTAACCTGATCACCTTCTCAATAAAGTAGCAATTTTCTGTCCACTTAAGAAGATCAGTGGATTTTGTTTAACTAGACTTCAGCAAAGCATTCAACACTATTTTCTGCAGCTTACTTCCTCCTAGACAAACTGGCAAGGTATAAATTCAATAGGCAGTCCATGAGATGGGTGGAAAATTGGCTAATATATCACATTCAGAGAGTGGTAATCAATGTTTTTTACTCAGACTGGCAGACTGTCACAAGTGGGGTCCCCCAGGAGCTCATAATGGGCACCATGCTGTTAAACATCTTCATAAATTATCTGGATGACAGGATTGAAAGCACCTTCATCAAGTTTTTTGATGACACCAAACTGAGTGATGAGGTGGACATGTTAGAAGACAGAGATATCTTACAGAGAGACCTGGGCAAGCTGGAAGAGTAGGCTAGCCAGAATGGTGTAGAATTTGAAACAGAGAAATTTAAGGTTCTGCATCTGGGATGACATAACCAAAGAGCCCAGAACAGACTAGGATCTGTGTGGCTGAAAAGCAGCCCTGATAAGGAGCTGGGGGTCCTAGTGGACATGTCCCAGGAGTGGACTGCTGCAGCAATAAAGGCAGAGTGGATCCCGGGCTGAATCCACTAGGGCACTACTAGCAGAGAGAGACAGACATGATCAACCCATTCTATTCAGAACTTGTCAGGTCACATCTGGAGTACTGTGTCAAGTTCAGGTCTCCACTACTCAAGGAAGGTGCAAGCAGACTGGAGAAGGTCCAAAGGAGGGCCACAAAGTTGATTAAAAGACTGGAGAATCTGTCCTATTAAGAAAAAACTGAAGCAGTTAGGTCTTTTCTCCCTGGAGAAGGATTAGAGGAGCCTTCATCACAATACTCCAATACTTAAAAGGCAGCTACAGAGGGGATGGAGGCGCACTCTTCAAAGGGAGCCACACAGAGAAGACAAGCGGCAACATGTACGAGTTGTACCAGGGGAGGTTTCATCTTGACATAAGTAATTTTTTTTATAGTGAGAGCAATCAATCACTGCAAAAACCTCTCCAGGGATATGGTAGAGGCCACCACTGAGGTGCTATTGGATGTATTTCTAGGTAGCATGTAGCATCTCATGTAGGATCCCTTTCCGAGAAAAGGTGGGACCAGATGTCTTTTGGGGTCTCTTCTAAACTGAGCTGAGTTCTATGATAATTAGGCAAATCTCCTCGGAAGTCATTTCCAGGCACAGAGAAAAAAAAAAAAAAAAACAGTAAAGGTGATTGGCTATGGTCAGGGGCATTACCAAAGGCAGCTCATAATTCTCCATCACGATGGTATGACGGTATATTACAAGGAAATAATTGGCATTCAGAGTAAGGAGAGGGAACTTGCTTTCATTTACGATAAACTTGGCAAGGGCTTTGTTGCATTCTGCCACCACTGGTCTCATAGCCAAAGTGGTGGATGCAGACCTGAAAGCTGAAAATTGGAGTATGGACTTTTTGACCTGAAAGGGCTAGAGTTGTTCCAAGCTTATTTGGCAGCTGATTACAAAAGATCATTACTGGAGTAAATATTATTTGACATCTTCATTTACATAATCAACTTGATGATGGGGTAGGATGAATAGAGGCTGAAAGAACTTGAACTCTGGTCTGGAAAAGAGAAGGCTCAGCAGGGATTTTGTCAATGTGTTTAAGCAGTGGATGATAGGGAATGAAAAAGGAGACAGGCTCTTCTCAGTAGTGTTGACTACTAGGACAAGAGCTGATAGTCACAAAACACAATAAAAATTCCATCTGAACATGAGAGAACACTTTTTTTACTGTGAGGGTGTTCAAACAGTGGTATAGGTTGTGCAGGGAGGCTGTAGAATCTCCATCAGTGTCAATGGGAAGCAGTGAATAAATTATTTTCTTTTTTTAATCTATCATTTGTTTCTGCATGCAGCTTTAGCTTCACCTTCTAAATTACTGTTAACACAATCTATGAGCCTTTTCATGTTCCTTCAGTTGTCTCCCTGTACTATGAGGGAGAGAACCAAGTGAGCAGCTGTGTGGGTGTATGGCTATTGACAAGGGTCTACCCAATGACCACTTCTTGGCACCTAGTGTAGGTCTTAAGGGGCTCCAGATGGTGATAGCCTTGATTGGAGTGTGGTAGACTACATTTATAGTCACAGTTCCTCAGTTTTTAATTGCTGGTTTCCTTGGATTAGAGACAGGGCTTGCTTGTTTTGCTGAGTACTGGAATCTAGGACTTTTTGGTATCTACTTTCAAATGTACAAATGTAAGTGTACTACTTCCTTTTGAAATGTTTTGTTATGTTTTAGGTGGCCTCTAGCTGCCAGTTCAGATAAGCATTATTTTCCTCTATGTTTAATTTGTCAGACTCCAAAAATGTCTATGATATCACATCACATCTCAAATAGCATAAAACAGTTTCATAGGGACAAATAAAGACATAACACCTAAATTTAATTTGTATTTATGACACATTCTATTAAAATTGTCAGGCTTACAAACTTTCTCATGAAACTAATATTAAAATATCACCAGTCATGGTTTTGTATTTCAGTTAAATGTTATGTCCTGGATTCACTTAATTTAATTTCTTCTAGCTAAAAATGAAGTGTTCAGGCTAAACTAGTAATCTAAGATCTCTTTTTGACTCATGAAAAGAAACAGGCATTTTCAGAGGCAGTTAATCTCCTTTTAAGATTCATATCATTAACATAAGTGAATTGCCCTATGAAGGAGACTATTTCTGTCCATGAATGATAAAAAAAGTCTAGCAGACTACTTGCACTGGAGATCTTGTTTGTACATGCTGGAAGACAGGCAAGATAAATCACCACACGTCTTGCACCTACACACTTAACCTTTCTTTCCTTCAGTGTGCCATTGTTAATTTAAGCATACTTTGATTCACCCGCCTATTACAAACCTTGAGGTGATCTGAAACCAGCATAAAGGAAAATTATTAGTTTGTTTAAAATTAAGGGAAAACTTTATTTAAAATATATAAAGAATTATTTTAACTGAGAAAAAAAACTGAACAACAAGAGTAACGAAAAAAACCATCAAAACCAAAAGCCACCAAAAAACCCGAAAACAATCAAACAAAAAAACACACCACCACCACCACAACATCCTCTGTTGTCCAGTGGGAAATCTGATTTTGCATCATAAAGTTTAGCAGCTGTCAGAAAGAATAGACAGCTCTCAGCAGTAATATTGTAAAAAATGGTTTGCTAATTGATATTGGCTATAGCTGTAGAACAGTGGAGATATATGCTCATATAGTTGCTTCGGAAGAATTAAAGAATACAAAAAAATAAAAATAGGAAATTAGGTTAGTCAGATAAGTTCTACTTAATACATTTCCTTAAATTGTTAGAGAATGAAGAGTGGACTGTGTGTGCTAGCTATCTAGTTTTCCTATTAGAGAGACATTTACCCTTGATTTCCAAAGATTTAGAATTAAAGAATAAAGACTAGGATTCATTATTTATAGGTTTAGTTACCTGAAAATAAGCTATTTTTCTTAACTTTGTCTAAGTTAAGAATTCTCATCAAAGGACTGATTGTTGTTTTTTTTTTTTTAATCTTACTAAGATTTCTTTTCAAGATGGGATAAGTATAACTTGAGATAGATCTATAGCTTTCCAGTGTTCAAAGAAGACTGAGTAACTTACCGAAAACTTAATGAAATAGATCCTATCTGCAGCACTCATAACAGATACATAAGAAAACAAAATAAAAACAAAACCATGAGAAAAAAAAAAAGTGAAATGGAGTTGCTTTTGTAACCTGTATATAATTTCCTACTCTTTATATACAAAAATATTACATTTTAATGTCATAGTTTGTAGTGATAAACAATGGTAGAAAAAGCAAGAGGTGGTGACTGATCCATTTACGTCTTGAAATGAGTGATGTAGATACTAATAAGATATAATTCAGAGATGTACCAGCCAATTATTATCCATGTTTTTGTTGGTCTCAGTGAAGCCTTATGGAAGCAGCAGCAGTGGAAATAGGCTCCTGAGAGTGTCCATTATTTTCCACTGTGGACCCTTATTGTAGATGAAATTGTATGACTGAGCCTAACTGTTATACTACGTGAAAATTTAAAAAAAAAGTATTAATTTTGCTGCCAATTATTTGCATAAAAGTTCTCCAGCTTTAACAGACTGATAGCTACTTCAATAAAACATTCTTCTCCATTTTTAAAATGTAGTGTAGTTCACTATTTAAATTCTCTGCTTTGTAATTTATTCATGTATTTTATCAAACCTTTAGTTTTCCAAATTAATGTTTATATTGTGTACATACGAAGAAGTTATATTTGCTGTTTTTTAATACTATAGAACAATTTGTGATTAGACTTACATACATATATCTCAAAAAAACATAAGTAAGATTATTTCCAATGCTGTGATTTAATTGGAAGAAAAATTGGACCTTTGATCTTTTTAATTCACATTAGCTTTTTGCAGGGAGAAGGAAGGTACCCTGGCTAGAATGATTTGGACTTGATGTGGTTAATAACACTTTCTGATTCACTCAATTGATTTTATTTTAAACTCTGTCAATAGTTTAACTGAAGCAAGAAACTTTGCTGGAACTTTATTTCTTGCAGTTCTTTAAGAAGCCTGTGCTCTCTAGTGGTATCCAGCAGGAAAAAAAAATATTAGCAGTTTAAAGTGGTGTGAACTTGAGCAATCAGAAAAATATATTGGATGATGTGAATGCCATTACAGAAAGTCAGTGATGGATGAGGATGGATGAATCAATCTGATAAATTTTGATTGGTCCTTAAAAAGACAAGCTAAAGAAGTAAATCCAAATTGGTCAGGGAATGTTCATAACACCAAATATTATTACATTGAGGATGCCCCTGTACATCATTCTGTAGGCCTGATCCTGATCTTGCAGACAGAGTATCATCAGAAAACACATAGTTAAAACCACAGAAGAAAATGAAACCTAAAAAAACCCACAAAACAAAACAAAACAAAAAACCCTAAAAAAACTCCCACCACCAATAGCAGAAACCCTTCACAAAACCCCACAAAAAAAAACCCCAAAACCCAACCAACCAAAAAACTTCCAATCAAATCAAACCAAACCACACTCCCCTCCCCCCAACAATAGTGTACTGGTGATAGTGGAGAACAACAGCTCACAATGTCTTGCACCTGTAAATGTTTCATGTATAACGAAGTCATAAATCAGGCCAGTAAAATTCAAAGTTAATTGAAGATAGATAGGAAACTAAATCTAGGCCTTTTGAATCACATTGATAACAAGGCTATAAAACATGAGGGAGACAATATTGTAGTCAAGTAAATGTCGCTGACTAGATGGAAAATGGGATGTTCTTCAGTGCACCTGAGGGTAAGATCAGAAGGCACTTTATTGTTAATCCGAGGGAAAAACTTGAAATGTTACAGACTTTGAAGAGTTAACAGACAACGTTCCTGGCCTAAAGAAGCTAATCTAAGTTTATCCTCTTTTCTGGACTCTTCTGGACTAGGCTATTCATTCTTCTGACAAACTCCATTCTCTTCAAGTCTTCCTTTTTTCTATTTCACTGTGAAGGAAGTTAAGTGAGAAATAATTCTTCATTATTTTTTCTGCCTTTTCTTTTTCACATCACAAGCTGTTAATGTAAGGATAGAATCATTGATAATCACTAATTGTAAGGTATAAGGAGCTTTTTTCTCTACACTATTCATTGTGACTACTGCAGTTTTTAACAGCAATGAGACTTCAATAAAATTCAAGTACTCTTCCTTAAAAATGTCTAATATAACATTATTCCACATATCTTCCCAGAAAACTGTGAAATAAGTAAATCAAGCTGTGTAAATACACAATTAATATAAGGGGGAAAATATAGGGAAGGAAAAAATGATAGGCTTAATTTAATTACCTAAACCTGAGAACACAAGATCTTAGCACTTTTAACAGCTCACAAGTATTCAAGATTTCTGTATGCCATAGCATGGGAGGTTTGCAGGAGACCCATGCCCTATCTGGAGTGCCAGCTGGTTGCTAGGCTACATAACCTTTGATGTTTGAAAAGGCATTAGGCAACTGTGGTAAAGCAAATAAATCTGGCCTATTGAATATGAGTACATTTGGTATCACCTAAATCTAGACACCTATATGAACGTTCTGTCTGTCAGCTAGATGTCCTAATTGCCATTATAGGGAATGGACATGATACTACATCTGGTTTTAGGCTAAAGCAGACATTTTGTTCCATTTGAGACAGCACAGGATAACCCAGTTGGCCTCCAGCTATCTCTCTAGTACATGAAAGTACATGAAAGTCCATGAAAGTCTGTGTCATACCTGTCAGCTTCGTTCAGAAGCCTGAGACATTAAAGGTCTGCTTCGGGAGGAGTTAAATTCCTCCTACTGGCCTCATTGAATACATGTCAACTAGGACACAAACATAGGTATCTAAAACTACCTGAAATGCTCTGGCCTACTGATGACAGCCACACAAAGAAGGCAAATAGGACAGAGGAGATTCATGACCTAAGAAGCAACAAGAAGGTTAGTAAAAGATTGTAAGACATCTCAAAATGTACTAAATTATGTTTAAGAAATACAGTCAAGGCCTGATTAAATAAATCAATAAAAGCCTATGTCTTTCATGATTTTAAAACATTAATCACCTCAGCTTCTGCTTACACATTAAAGGGTGTAGACCCTGTAATTCCAATGTCTTAAACTGCAGCTGAACTCCATTTAGTAATATCATCAATAGTTCTCAAAAAACCCAAAACAGACATTCATCTCATAGTGGTGGTAATCAATATTTGCATCCTTAACCTCTAGTTAAGTGATTGATAAAACAACTTGTCCTGCCTCTTCATCTGAGTACAGATTTTTGTTTCTTACAATAGTGCTGAATTTTCAGGTTTCTCCAACCTGTCTCTGTTGGAGGCAATTTGGAGTGTGATGTTTCAGATGAATTACTGCTGATCCTGATGATAATACTTTTTTTTTTTTTCTTTTTTTTTCTTTGCCAGTAGCTGCTCCTGCTTAATGTACACCTTGTTGTGCACATGCTAGTTGTGGCCAAATTAATCACCATTACCTGCTGTGCTGTTAGGTGTTTTTGTTAGTTGTATTCTCATTTAGCAGCTCCCACTTACCTGTTTAATGTTAACTGTCACCATGGTAGTTTACATTATTCCCATCTATACATATTGCTAACTGTTATTCACTCTAATTTGCAAACTCTCCAGTAAAAGTAGCACTGAGTAACTTGTGATTTTAGAATGAAGTGAAAGCATATATCTGTTCAGATTCCATTTTATAACAGTCAGATTTCCCAAGCCTCTCTGCTAAAAGACAAAACAAGAAACCCCAAACTCAATCCAAACACTAAAAAACTCAAAAAACCCCTAACCAAATCCAAAACAAACAAAACACAAAAAAACCCAAAACCCAAACAAAACCAAATAAAAACCAAACCAAACAAAAAATTACAAACAAACCCCCCACAAAACCAAACAAAAACCTTGAAACAAACAACCAACCAACCAACCAACAAACAAACAAACCAAATCCAAACCCTCCTAGAAAGTTCAAATTTCAGAATCTTCAGTGTTGCACATTGCGGTAACTTTCTTACCCTTAGAAAGCTGAGCACAGCTGTCACCCGTGCTGTGAGAAAAATAACTTCAACAAACATAATTTTCTCAGGTTAACAAAATATGTTTTTTAATAGAAAACCCTCTAAGCTATTACCATGTAATTGGCAATTAACCTTATCCATTTCATTATAGTCAGTGCTCCAACTTTTCACTGAAGGCAAAAATACTTTTAACCTAGTAGGTTGTTATCTCAGTCTTCAGCTGTAAGTAGCAAAACACTATCTTTATACTACTTCATATATTTTCATTTGCAGGTGGAATGAATTTTAAAGTAAATAGGCAAAATTAATTTGCAGATTGTATTTATTGGGTGCAAGTGACAACGTGTTGGCAGAGGGGTGCTCTGTGAGGATGACCACGAATTACCCACACCAGAAGATATGAATATTTTTCTGAACGACTGTAGCCTGTGGGAAGGACTCACAGTGGACGAAAGGAAAAGTGGGAGGAGGAAAATATTTACAGACTGACCACAACTCCCCCATTACCTGCACCTCTTTGATATGAGAAGGAGGTAGAGGACTCTGGAATGAAAAAGTGATATTGAGTCTGGGGAAAAAGGAAATGGAAGGAGAAAGAAGCGAATTAGATGCTTTAGTTTTTGTCGTTTTCTCTCTTCAAATCTATTTTATTCAGCAATAAATTAAATTAATTCTCTTCAAGTCAAATTTGTTTTCCCTGTGATGCTAATTGATAACTGATTTCCTTGTCTTTATCTCAAGCTTTTTCTTCTTACTTTCTTCCCTGTCTTTTTGAAATAAAGGAATGAGAGAGTAGCTGGGTGGGAGGCTGGAAGAGAGACAGGGTCAACCCACCACACAGAAATATATTCTAGTCTACCAGTAACCTGCCAAAGTATGAATTTGCTGAGAAACTATAGGATATAAGTATAATAATTTTATATCAGAGGTTATTATAACATGAATTTTAAAAAATTGAAGAAAATAAATTTTTATAATAACAGTGATTCATGGAACTATAAAAAAGAATCATAACCTTCTGAAACTCAAATCTGTTTTAGCTGTTGTATTATTGTTACAACTGTAATATGCATTGAGGTTTTTGACACTTCTGTAATGATAATAAAAAACATGTGACAAGGTTATCATGATCTGGTTGTGTTTTTCTGTTACATTTGTAAGGGCACTTAAACATGTGATTTTTTTCACACCTTGATCACAGAATCAGAATCTCAGAATGGGCAAGGTTGGAATGGGCAAGGATCTCTGGAAGTTATCTAGTCCAGTCTCTCTGCTCAAGCAATTTTCCCTAGAACACATTGTTCAGGATTGTGTCCAGATGTCTTTTGAATATCTCCAGAGAAGGAGACTCCAGAATCTCTCTGGACAACCTGTTCCAGTGCTCAGTTACTCTCACAGTAAACAAGTTCTTGCTCGTTTTCAGGTGGAACTTCCTCTGTGTTCCAGCTTTTGCCATCACCTCTTGTCCTATTGCTCGATACCGCCGAGAAGAGCCAGGCTCCTCCCTCCCGGCACCCTCCCTTCAAATACTTACATGCATTGACAAGGTCCTCTCTCAACCATCTTTTCTTGACACTGAACAGGCCCAACTCCTTCAGCCTGTTCTCTTAAAAAAAGTGCTCCAATACCTTAATCAACTTTGTAGTCCTCAACTGGACTTGCTCCAGGAACTTCATGTGTCTCTTATACTAATGAGCCCAGGACTCGACACAGCACTCCAGGTAAGGTCTCATCAGAGCTGAGGAGAGAGGCAGGATCACCTTGACCTTCTGGCAATGATATAGAATTAACTGATATATAATTTACTTTAGAAATGAATGGTCACTGATATTAGAAGTTGTTGCTTGCAATTTTAACCTGTCAACAACCTCATTTATAGTATTTTTATTATTTACTGGTTAATTTATTTGTACCTTTTGTTCACTGAAATAAGTTTTTTGAGTACTCTGTCATGCTATGATTCTCAAAGAATGACTAAAACTAAATGAAACTTCATTTTTTGCTGTGTAATGACCAAGTATAGCATTTAGTAATCATATAAAACTCCAATATCTTCTTGGATCATTACTTCAGAATGTGTTCATAGATGAACAGACAAAGAAAGGATCTTAAGCTGATTCAAAACTATAGTGTTTCCCCTAAGTAATTTATATTCATCAGAGCCAGGTATTTAAACAGTAAAGAAACTAATGAAGCACTGGTGACTAAACACCTATTGGTATGTTTCTTATTATTTTTCTCCTTAAATCTTAATGAGGTGTAATTACAGTTTCTTGTATTTTGTCTTCAAGATGCATTATTCTAATAGAGAGTAGTGACAAGTAGCTGTGTCTGACTTGACGAGCAGCAAACTTACTGCAGATATGCAAATGAGGAACAACAAAGAAGAGCCTGGAGATATTAACATCTGTGTGAATGAAGCAACCATTTCACAAGTCAGTGGACCTTAAACAAAGCAGACATTGAAATCTGTTCAGTACATGGGGTGGATTTTTAAATATGTTCCATTACTGCTTGTTGCACAGCTGTCACTAGAGCACAGTTTCTGTCACACCAGGGATTCTGCTTTGACATTACCAGCATACAAAAACGGTGTTCATGATAAATAGTTTTTCAGCATAGCAAAACAAGCATTTTTCACTCATATCTATGACTTAGAGATCTGCTTATACTTCCATATCTCTGGCAATTTAAGTGAGTAGAGATAGAGAGGCATCTGCTAGGAGCAAAATAGCTGTTTTGCCAATCGACCTAGTAACTAACTGGCTAACTATCTCATTTCTATGTAATACTTAAAAAAATATATTGCTTTTGAGGAGAATATGAATTTTAAATGGAAGATAATTCATGTCTTTATGAGGAGGGGAAGGAGAGAACCACTCTTCTACTCTATGAAAAAGTAGATTTCATTAGTGAATTTTTCCACACAGAGAAATTGTTTTGTGCCTTAGAATATTTTCCTTTAAAACATGCTACATGTTGGTTAGAGGACAGTCGTCAAGATTCAGTTAAATAATATTTTTAAATAATTATAAATAAATTATAATAAAATTAAAATAATTATAGTATTAATCCATATTATTAATTTATTTAATATTATCTGTATTACCATTTTTGATAAAAATGTTATTATTCACTACAGGAAATTACATAAATCTTATTTTATGTGTGAATGCCATAAATAAAATTTGGGAACATATATTGCTATAATATTTCTAATGTTAAATAATTTAATTAGAATAACTAAGATGTAAACTGTATTTTTAGGTTACACTTTGGTAAATATTCATGCTCACCAAATCATCTCCTTTAAGGACCATTCTTAGATATTAGAGGAGCAGTTTGAACATGTATTAATAAAAATTCCTGATTTAGACTAGCTAACTCCAGGGACAACTTGCTTGTATTTCTGTCTGACTGCTTCACGCACTCTTTTATTGACTTACTATTCAGTATCTAATATCCTCATCCACAAAGTACTTCATTGTCACAGCATTGCAGTGCCTGTCACTTAAAAACTCAAATACTAAAATGAGCATTGACTAAAATGTCTAAAATCTGAATACAACACATGGAAAGAATTGAGCACCTCACAGAAAGGGAGGAAACAAGGAAATGCAAACACAAGATGAATGAAGACAAATCTCAGTACGTAGTATAGTAATCTTTTTTTTTTTTCTCTCTTTAACCCAATGAAGCAACAGTGCTCTCTGCTTGAGAACCTTTTTAGCTTTGAACGAATGTTCCTATGTATCATAAAATACCACAACAAAGGAATGTGATCCACAACCCATCTAGCCAAACTCACTATGGCATGTTTGTAATCAGTTAGTTGAGTTAGATGGGATAATTTCTGTTCTATTTATGTCTAAAACAGGAGGGAAATAGTTAGAAGCAGTAAATAATACTAAAATATTGTTTTAGTATTTAATAATACTAAAAAATTGTTTTTTGGTTTGTGGATTAGTATGTCATTTGCAAATTTATGCATATAAAACATTATAATTCGGACTTCACAAATAAAAGTTTTCAAATGCAGGATTAGAATCTGCAGCTCCCGTGGGTTCATATTTGACTTTTCAATTTTTGATCACCACTGTTCACATTTTTGCTCTGGGAGATCTCTAGTGATATCTAGCCTGGATTCAGTCTTTCCTTTACTGAACACTGACTGAATGCTGGACAAAGTGGAGGAGGGAAGATGCAACAAAAGAAATTCAATGCAATTCTGGAAGATATCTTATCTGTGTATGTCAAGCTCTCCTTTGCTTAACTTAATCTTTAAATTGCTCTAGATTCAGTTGGTGGATATGGAGAAAATTATGTCTTTATCCCTGACAGCTGCTATGCTCAGTGACTGAAAATTAAACCAATACCAGGCTATGATCCAAATTCAAACTCATTCACTCTACATTTCTTGTAAATGTAATTCAAATCAAAAAGAGTCATAAATAATTCCTCCCTTCTACAATTTAAAATAATAGATGAGGTGAAATTAAAAACAACAACAACAACAACAACAACAACAACAACAAACAAACTCTAAACTTTTTGATCTGGCATGCCTATATTTCTTGAGCTGCTTATTATCATCCAAATTGTATCAAAGCTGCAATTCATAAAGGAATCAAAACCACTTTTCTCTTATATTATGGCACTTGCTAGAGCTGAAGAAGCAGACTTTGACAGTATTATAAAAAAAATACATTACAGAATCACAGAATGGGTGAGATTGGAGGGGACCACCGTGGGTCATCTGGTCCAACCTCCCTGCTCAAGCAGGATCATCCTAGAGCACATTGCACAGGATTGTGTCCAGATGGTTCTTGAATATCTTCTGTGAGGGACACTACAATATGTCTGGGCAACGTGTTCCACTGCACAGTCACCCACACAGTAAAGAACTATCATCTTCATATTCAGTTGGAACTTCCTTTGCATCAATTTCTGTCTGTTGTCTCTTGTCTTAAAGAGTCTGAAAATAGGTGTCTACTTCAAGAGTTTGAAAATAAACAGCTAAACAAAAAATTAATTATTTTCCTTTGTATTAAAATATTTATTACATATCTTGCTTATAAATATTATTATAAATTTTATTTTGTATTTAAAATAGCAGAAATATTCTTTCAAAACATATTTTAGACTAAATGGTTCTAATATATTTAATATAATCAACAATAGCTCTTTATGGATGAAGATAGAGGAGGTTATTCTGTATCTTTTAAATGTTCGATGGCAACCTATGAGAAAAAATAGACTATATTAGGAAAACATTTAAAAAGAAACCTCTAGTGGACCTGAAAATGGGGATAAAGTGAGCTGAAGAGAAAGAAAGCCTCAATATTATGCTCCCTAAGGAAAGAGGAAGAAAAAGCTATTGCTGTGAACATCATACTCCTCCCAGTGAAGACCTAATTCTCAGTCACTTCTTGAAGAAAGTTGAAGTTCAAACCTAGGACTCAAAGGAACACTGGAAGAATGAATACAATGTTGAAGAAAAGGCCTAGACTAGGAAAGAGTTCTTTGTTTTCCTCTATGTAACAATTTTAATGTATTTGAGACTTTTATTAAGTAATTTGGAAAATGGAATGTATACTATTTTAAGTAGAGCAATATATTACCTGAGTTATCATTAAATTCTAAACTGAATATATACAATGTGCTAACTCTTGCCCATGGCAAGATTTTGAGCATAACACTGTTCTCTGGAAAAGAGTACAGTGGCATAGTCCAAACTACAGCCAGGGAATGATCTGATAATCAGTATAAATGAACTAGGTTTAATGTTTGCTCTCAAGCCCAACTTCTCCTGGCTTTAGAAGGAAAAGGTTTACCTCTGTGTATGTGTGCACTGTCATTTACAGGACCAGACACCATTCTCCATATTGAAGATGAGGTAGCCCAGACTGAGTGCATTTAGGCTACATAGCATTTGGAGTTGTGTATGTGCCTATTTGACACCTTCATCTACTATTCTTTTTTTTTTTTTTCTTTTTTTTGGTAGAGGGACTTTTTTATGGTGGTTTTGATTGGTCGGGTTTTATTGCTTTATTTATTTAATTATTTACATATCTATTTATTTATTTATTTATTTTTCCCCACAGGTACTCACTACTGTGAGATCTCTGCTGAAGACCCTCAGAGTTATACAGTTATGAAATAAAACTGAAAGTGTCTGTGATATTCTCTGGGGACAGAAGAACATACACAAGTATTGGTAGGAGCCTCTGAGGATGCAAAGCCTTTGGGGAAGCTTCTGAGGACTGTGTTAAGTCAAAGGGAACAAAATATGTTTCAGTATTGCTCACACTGTTTATAATGAACTTTTGCATACATTATTTTTCAGACAGTGGGAGACAGTTCTATCATCTACAAATTTTTCTGAAATATCACATTTTTATTTTCTTAATTTTGTATTAATAATTAGTAACCACTGTTTATAATTTACTGCATACAAATCCACCTTCAATGTTTCTCCACACACTATTACAAAAAATAGCCAGTTATTCTGCTTCATTCCTTATTCCATGTCTGCTTGAATCAATAGTACTGATGAAATGCAGAATTTATAAAGTAAAGAAACAACTATAAACACCAAAAAAGGTAATTTAATTTAGTTTGTTTGGAGGTGGATAAGCTCACACCAAACCAGCAAAACCAGAACCCTTAGCAGTGCAGAGTTTTCTCCAATCAAGAAAAAAAAACTTTGAAGCAGAGACTGAGGAAGCAGTGTAAAGTCTCACAGCACAGATCATGAAGCATATTGTCACATTCTTCTATTATTTTTCATCAGCAAACACTAAATGAAAATTATAGAACTTAGAGTTCCTAGTGTAAAATATGACAATTATTGGCAGAAAAAGAAATAAGGCAATGGACAGTTCTTGCTTTTCTTATTCAGTTTCTGACATTTATGATACTGTCCTCAAAAGTATCATGAAGAGACTAGTCAATAAGAAACTCATGAAAGAAACAATGTCAAAGAAGTTGATTTCAGATTCTACTAGAGAAAAAAAACATTGTCTCAATTTGTGAGCAAAGCAGTAAGTCTTGCATTTGGCCAGAGAGAACAGTTTAATCTCCTAAAGGACAACTGTGTTTTTTGATGATGACATATCTACTTTTAATTTATCAAAGGAAAAAGGAAAAAAGCTTCTTTGAAGATTCTTCCAAAAGTCTCTTGTTTGAAAAACTGCTCAGATTTAATTACACAGAGAGACTCAAGAATGGATTGTGTTATTGGAATAATATGAAGAAATTAATACAATTTTTTTAAAAGTGCCTGGAAAGCAGCATTATTGAACTGCTTGCCCATTATCATCAGTGAAATCAAAGCAAAAGGGACGCAATTTCTCTCCATTTCGATCAGAATTTTAATTTAAAGCTCTGAGTGTTTTCATGTTGAGAAGATAGCTTTTATTCTGACTATCTACTCACAAAGGTCATTAAAGAGTTCCATCCCTTGGCTTATAAGGGGAGATCCGATATCAAATAAAACAGTGTCTTTCCACATCTATTTTAAAATACTGCAGCTTGCAGATGGTAAATATCTTTCAGACAACATCAAGCTGGACAGAAGCACTGATCTGCTGAAGGGTAGGAAGGTTCTGTTGAGGGATCTGGACAGGACAGATCGAGGATGAGGGCAAATATATGAAGTTCAACAAGGCATAGTGCTGGGTCCTGCACTTGCATCTGCATAATCCCAACATTACAGACTTGGGGCAGAGTGCATGGAAAGTAGCCCAATGGAAAAGGGTGGTCAGCATGAGCCAGCAGTGTGTCCAGGTGGCCATGAAACCCAATGACATCCTGGCCTGTATCAGAAATACTGTGGCCAGCAGGACCAGGAAAGTGATTATCCCCCTGTACTTGGCACTGGTGAGGCCACACCTTGAGTCCTGTGTCCAGTTCTGGGCCCCTCACTACAGGAAAGACATTGAGGCACTGAAGGATGTCCAGAGAAGGTCAACAAAGGTGGTGAAAGGACTGGAGAACAAGACATATGAGGAGTGTCTGAGGGCACTGCAGTTGTTTAGCCTGGAGAAAAGGAGGCTGAGGGGAGACCTAATCACCATCTACAACTGCATGAAAGGAGGATGTAAAGAGGTGGAGGTTGTAAAGAGGTGGAGGTCAGTGCCTTCTCCCAGGTAACAAGTGACAGGACCAGAGAAAATGGCCTCAGGTTGCACCAGGGGAGGTTTAGATTGGATATTAGAAAAGATTTCTTCACTGAAAGTGTGGTCAAGCACTGGAACAGGCTTCCCGGGGAAGTGGTAGAATCATGATCCCTGGAAGTGTTCAAAAGGTGTGTGGATGTGGCACTTGGGGATATGATTTAGCGGTGAACATGGTGGTGCTAGGTTAGTCAGGTGGATCTAGGTGCACAGTTGAACTCAGAGTATTCTGAATTGGAAAAGACACACAAGGATCATCGAGTCCAACTCTTAAGTGAATGGCCTCTGCAGGGACTGAACCCATGTCCTTGGTATTTTTTGCACCATGCTCCAACCAACTGAGCTAACTCTATGATCTTAGAGGTCTTTTCCAACCTTAACAATTCTATGAATTCTATGATAAAACAATTTACCTCACAACCATGGAACAAATAATTTAAAAGCAATTAGAATGAATGGAAACTTGGAAAAAAGTGGAAGATACTTCTGAAATATTCATAAAATTAAATCTTTCAGGGCAATTTCTCCATTGTGGCAAATAGCTGCTGAAGAGTTTTTATACACAGGTCCTTATTTCTCAATCACAACTGAAATTATTGCTACCCAAGACAATCTCACTTTACCAAAATGTATTTACTAAGAGAAAGGTTCTGAACTTTATTCTATTATTTCCATTCTCCTCAGCTGTATTCTACTATTTTCTGGAGAGTTACTTATTAGAAGGACGGAAAATTTGTGACCATAACTCTAGATTAGTGATTCAGTCATTAAGCCGGGCTTTTAACTAACTTAAACAGTTATTGTTTCAGCTTGTGATTCCAAATGTTCATCCAATAAACTTCTTGTAATATGGAATAGCTTGTAGACTGTTCTTTGGCTGATTCACTCACAGCGACACCTTTTGGCTGCTCTGGTGTTAAGGGTTGTCCAAGGATGTTATTCAGTTCCTGGCTTTTCATTTGCTATTTGGTGCTGGTGATCTCTTTCTCTAAGACCAAAATGGAAGCCTCTCCACCTTGCCTGTTAACTTGTTTTTCACTATATCAAGGTGAAGTAAATTAAAAAGACCCAATGTTAACATTTTTGTCCTCTTACTTTGAAGGTATCAAAGAGTCAGTTTGGTAATGCATACATTCTCTACCTGACTATGTCTTACTTCTCTTCAATAGCATTTGTTAAGTAAACACAAGAATCTCTCATTGAGGTTGCCTCCTTATTGTGGCTTCCTGAAAGCTAAGGAGTAGGTTTTTCTGACAGGCAGCTCATTGAAGAGTCAGTTAAAGAGATCTCTTTGGACTCCTAACAAATCTCTAAAGCTGAGTTATCTGCAAATTCCTGCCAGAAAGTATGGATTTCTGGACATTACTTCAGAAAAATAGTAAACATCCTTGAAGCTTGGGTATGCAAAGTACACTGCCATCATGCTCATGACACATGTCCTATCCTCATTTGTCCTTCCTCATCTGGAACAACCAAAAACTAATTTGCTTTAAAGTACATCTTAGTTTGATTTGGGTTCCATAAAATACCACATAATGGACTGTAAATATAATATTCAGAAGAAAAAAAATAAAATAAAATTTTGCTCATGTCTTTTAGCATGTCTTTAAAGAAATCTATCACCACCACTATATTCCCATAAGTGGTTGGGGTTTTTTTGTTTTGTTTTTTTTTTTTTTTTGTAAAATTCAGTTTGTGAAGGAAATCTCCTGCACTGAAAAGAAAGTTCACCTGCTGTACTCAACTCATTGATAGTCCTGGATCAGGAAAGGTTCGAGCTTAATTTTATTACTATTATACATTTTTTAGTAATAACTAATTCTGTTAGTCAGAGTATGTGCATTTCTTGATCAGTTTGCTAGTGTTAATGATAAGTTAATGGTTAATGTTTTTATGTAGTTTTAATAAATAGACTATAGTCTTTAGGAAAGAACAGTAGAGAACAGATGGATTTATGAATTTTGTTCTTTGAATCTTATTTTACTAGAAGCAGAAAATTACATGGTGAAAATATATTAAGACATGCAAGGAAAACTTTAGGCAAAGTCTGATACAAAAATACTCACTATTTTTCATAATAAAAAAAAATCATATCTTCCTGCTTTGCAAGGGTTGTGGGTAAAAGATTGCAGTTTTATTTATTACTTAAA